>JAOWBW010000142.1:576134-794441 GCA_026119855.1 Campanula takesimana
TACACCGACATTGCTGCCACTCTAGGCCTGGACATAGACTTTGATGCTCCTGAATCTCTGTCAACTGCCGAATATGATGGGTTAGCAGTAAGGCTGGATTGGATCTGCTGACGTTTGCAAGCCTTACCGCAAAGCATTTCCTGAGGTGATGTACTACATTGTCATTTAGTTGGTCATGGTCTGCTCTGCAAAAGTGGCAATCATGGGAACTTTAACACTACTCAATGGCACCTGTCAACCGCAATCTACTTGGGAAGAAGATGAACTGGCCTAAAATCCTTTATTATGGCCTGTTAATCGACCACATCAATGATTACAAGAAGCAGTTGGCTGACAAAGCCCCCACCAAGTACAAGAAAAACTCAGGTTTCTCTCCATGAACTTTAAGTTCATTCCTGAAACGAGAAAAACAATTGGCAAAGACAAGGATGCCAGGTACCTATTTCTCTATCTAAAGTTTTTGATATCAAGACCCATGCGTTCTACTTTCCGCAATCGGTTTGGTGATACCCAGTATCAAGAGTACCTCACCCGTGATCCAAAAGAACCCTATGTTGCTTCCAAAACTACACCAAAGCAGCATGAATGGCTCTAGGTATTGATGATCCTGGAAAGTCAACTTCCATTCAGGATGAGGAAGAGACTGAAGAAGCTGAGGAAGAACAAGTGTCAAAAAAGAATCAAAGGCAAAGGCGTTGCTAGTGCCTCGACGCTCCTCCCAAAATCAGACCATTGAAAGTTGTTATCAAAGACCCTTCAACGGTCAAGCTCCTTCCAGAATCCCTCCTACCATTCCAATCAAAACCAAGTCTACGCACCCATCTCCAAAACAACGGTCTCCAAACCTGCCGTGTCCTCTCCGACCGCTCCATCCAAAACTTAAAATCAAAGTCTCCTGTACTCCCTACTTCGTCTCAGGGGGAGAAATCCAAAAAGAGGGACCCTTTCACTCAGTCCCATCCAAACCTCCAAGAAATCCAAGGCTGCAAGACCACCTCCTTCGAGCAATCTCCAGTATAATCCATCCGATTCACCTATGCAGAGTGACCGTGATGATGATGTGAAATAGCTTCTACTCAACCGCAACGTCAAAAGGTCAAGCAAAACTCTTGAGTTAGTGTTGATGAACCAGATGATGTAGAATTGATAGAATCAAGTGGTGAATTGGTAATCAAGATGTTGAAGCTGGTGTAGATATTTGAAAGCTAGTGTTGGTAAAAATGCTGTGAGAAAACTGTTGATGTGATAGTCCTGATTTCAGTGACGAAAAGGTTGATGACCAAACTGTTGGTAAGGCTGAGTTTCAGGGTCACGGTCATGATGGCGACCGTGTACCCAGTGATCATGATGATGATTGTTAGTTAAATCTCCTGCTCTCTCTCCTCCTAGAACTACTCAAGCCACGACCGCATCTGATAGCTCGGTCGATCCTTTGGCTCATCTACTGACCGCAGTTGAAACTTTAACGCAAATCAATCTTGATACTCAGAGGAGGTTGCAAAGCTTGCTGCAAACCAAGTTAAGTTACAGAATGAGGTTGATCTACTCAAGGCTCTTCGGTTGTTGAGACCATTAAGGGGGAGAGTCAGAATATTACAAAGGCTATTCTTGAAAGCCTAGCTACCTTGAACCCCAATACTGCCTCGACCGCATCCTCCTCAACCGCTCCTATTACCCATGCTGACCTAAAGGAAGAGCTCAAGTCACAATCTTTCGCTATTGACCGTTCTGTGGTCAAGATCATTGAAGGAGCTGGATTGGAGCTGACCAAGGCATGTCCCATGATAAGAATTTTGTTTGAGAAAATGGATAAAGTAAAATCCTCTCTCAGGCAGAGATCAATGCCTGTATTTCTGTAGGATTGCTATCGGTCGCTTATAAGTTTGTACAAAAGATAGAAGCTATGAGGCAAGCCATTGCAAGTCCACACTCAAAGACTAGAAGGTCAAACCTCAAAAATTGATAGGGTTTATGAAATTTCTAACACTAATGTGCAGGAAGTGATTAGCAAGATTTCTACCCTACAATTGACCGTGGACAACCTTGCTAGCTCTCAAGGCTCCTCCTCTCAAAATCAAGCAACCGGGCATGGAAGCAGGATTGCTAGAGAAGAAGAAGATGAAGGTGAAGATAGTTTTGAATTTCCAACTGTAAACAACTCAGACTTCCTGGAAGTAAATGACCTCAAGGACCCCATCATCATACCTGGAGTTGGCCTCTCAACTAAGCTTTTCTAGTTTAAAGGAGATCCATATCTTGGTTAATCGCACCATTTGAACTGACCGTGTGTGGTCATGTTGAAACAATTTGTTAATGTTTGTCTCAAAACAATTTTTTTATTCTGTTTGTTTTTTATTTGGGTTTGTAAAACTTTAATCTCTTTTGTCTGCACTCCTCACTTTAATGGTTATACTTTTGTGGAGTGCCTCTTGAATGATAGTTTGATGCATTTGCTTACTTATTGTTATTTTCTCTAAAAAATGCATTCAAACCTTATATGTCTATCTTGCTAGGATTAGTTTTTTTTTTTCCTTTTAGGCTGATAGAAATCTATGACACTGGCTTAGAGTGTGCATTGACTTGGGGCATGAAATTAATAAAATATTATTTTCTTGAAAACATATTATTACCAAGTACAATGAATTAGCCTTTGTTATAGTAGGTAATGGTCTCAATCAAATAGGGGGAGATTGTTGGCTATGCTTATTATAAACCACTCCTATTACCTAGATTTGATTGATCCCATAACCTAATTTTATCTTTTTGTGGACTTTAGGATATATTGTAAAGAAGTGTTAAACTTCATTTTTAGAATAGTCCACTTTGATAGTATAGGCTTTAGATTGATAGGCTGAAAATTTCTAAGTCTGGAAATTTAGTGGTCAAGACCTTGACCGTGAATTCACTTGACCGTGGTAGACCACCTGACCGTGGAAGACCACTTGACCGTGGATCACTTGACCGGAAGTCAGTGACCGTGAGCTTTGTGGCATATCTTGACAGGTCACATTTGACCCCTCGACCGCAAAGCCACTCGACCGTGAGGCCTTGACCGCAAATGATGAAGTTGTCCAAGAACCCAAGTTTGTTCAAACTTAACCATGGTCAAAACTATGGTTAGTTTAGAACGTTGCAGAACTTGGATCCCAAGTAATTCAAATTTGAAATTCATCTAAGTGGGACCACCTCTTATCTGCAAAAAGGACAAACTCAGATTGAGCTCCAATAAGAATTCAACAGCTCATTGTCCTTCAACTTGGAGCCCAAGTAAATCCAACAGCTATTTTCTCATTCAAGGCTATAAAATAGCCCTTAAGTTCTTCATTGAACAAGTGCTGAGATTCTAAGAGAGAAATTGCTGTTGAAATTCTTGGTGATTGAAAATCATACTCAAGATTTCCAGAATCCTTTGAATCTTCAAAGAACTCACCTTCAAACCTTCAAAGATCTCCAGCAACATTCAAGTCATCTCAAGCCTTGTAACACTTAAGATTCATTAGGCTCTACAATCACTTAGATTTTAAAGAGCTTCTGATTCTTACACACACACTCACCCCAATTGATCAATCACATAGATTGCATCAAAAGGGATACACTGGTCTAAGTCTAGGATTTATTCTTCATAGAAAGTAGGTGTTGATTCAAAACTTCATCTCTGTAATCTGTACACTCAAGAATCAATATATACCTCCATTCAAAATCCAAGACTGACCATCTTGGTAAAGGACGTAGATCTTTTAACAGATCGAACCTTTCCAAATACTTGTGTCGTTTTACTTTCTGCAAATTTACCTTCAAGTATTGTTCATCTTGTTCTTCACTTGTTCATATTAATCTTGTTTGTCTTTTAGTGTTTGATCTTTCAGATTTAAGAACAATTGTGAATTGTGTTTGTTTGTCTACCTCATTGCCAAAGTTAAAATCTGACTAACTTATCTTTTGCCAAAAACTTCTAAGACAACAACTTTCAATCTCTCAACCATCTGACCGCAAATCTCTGACCGCAAATCCTTGACCGCATCTTTCTTGACCGGAACTACCTGACCGTGAGAAAGAGTCCACTTAGAGATTTTCATCAAAAACAACCTTACCTTATTTCTATCGAAAACTTCCGCTGTGCATATTACATCTTGACCGCACGGTTTATTACTTGACCGCAAAACTCAAGATTGTAAGCACTTGGTTGAATTTTGAAAAATGGTTGAAATTTTAAGTAGGCTATTCACCCCCCCCCCCTCTAGCCTCCTTTCATACCCTTGTTGTGTCTTTGGGACCAACAGAGGCTCTTATTCGTTAAACAAGGATTGATTCTCAATCATTAAGAGTAGGGCTGAAAGGAGTCGAGAGCCGAATCGAGCTTTGGGGTCTCGAGCTCGAGCTCGTTTACAACTTATCGAGCTTCACTTGTTTGTTCGAACTCGAGTCGAATTGAACTCGCGAGCTGTTCGCGAACAACTCGAGCCAATATCGAACTCGAGTTTGTATCGAGCTCGAGCTTAGGTTTTTTTTTCTCTGTAAAAATGTGTTCTTAACGAGCTTATCGAGTCGACTTCGAGCGAGTCGAATACAAGAAATCAAGTTTAACTAGCTTATCGAGCCGAACTCGAGCTTTTAACAAGCAAAATGAGTCGAACACGGTCGGCTCGATTATGAAACGAGCTTGACAATCGGTTCGAGCTTGAGTCAAGTTACAACTCGAGCTCACTTGAGCCGAGCTCGAATTGTGTAACAGCCTAATTAAGAGGATTATTGGACATATTCATGTTGAATGAATGAAGTAAATCATGCATCCTATTTCCAAATTATCCTACATTGTATTAAGCATTAACCTCACCTCAGTCAATATGGTGTCGTTTTGTTTTATTAGCTGGAATACCGTACTCATTTTCCACATATGATGTCCAGTCAATAAGGGAGCTGCATTAGCAAGAATGTTAGTATAATGGAAAAAATGTGTTTAATGTATGGTGGCAAATTAAACGGAAGATAAACCCCAAAATATTATGACGAAATTTATAGTGTACCCATTTCCTAACGTACTACACTGCTGTTCCTGTTCATACCCTTAAAGTTCCATAACACAAAATTTGGGTACTGATTTTCTTTAATTGTTTCATAACATGAAGAAAATTTATACACCTTGTCACACACACACACACTTGAATCATTTGTTCTAACTAGGCTTCCTCTATATCTTTTGGGCACGACGGTTCTGACAGATGACTAATTGGACATTGAAATCGCCTTTTGAAGGTTGCTGAATGCTTTCTCGTACCTTACAAAACCCATAAACCAAAACTCAAAATTATCCTCCGTCACGACTTCTATGTACTTGCGTGTTGGGTTGTCTACGTTCTCGCTCTCGCTAGCTCTTTTGATCTTTTTTGTTGGTATCATTACCTGCACATATATATTCAAACGTAACAACCATTAGATCAAATCTTCAAACATGTCTGTTTGTGTTCAGTTTGAGAGCTTAAAACATTTGCAGTTCCTGCCAATAAAAAAACTACTCTAAATTAATACTCCCTCCGCCACACACGTCACAAATATGTGTCACATTTTAAATTTATTTTTATTATGATACAAGTAATCTATAAATAAGTACTAACTATGCCATGAGTCATGAAGTCTGACTGCATACCATTTGTTCTTGAACTTTTAACCCTTTTGTTTCTGCACAATTTTTTTTTTTTTTTTTTTGTCTAAAAGGTTGTTTCTGCATAGCAATGCTAGGGGCACAAAATAAGGTCATAAAATCTTGCTTACAAAATGAGGTGGTGATAATTTATTGGTTGCATCGATAATGGACCCGTCACACTCTAATTAAAAACACCAATAAAATCATTACACATAGAATTTTGTAAGCAAGTTTTTGTGATTTTTTTATGCCCATAGTATTATTCTTCTGCATAAGTTAGGCACACTTGTTTGAACAACTACACTATTTCAATTTAAAATTCCAGTTTGGATTTTTATGAATAAAATATTCTATAGCCAATCTTCACGCGTCAAATACGCGGAATCATAGCCAATAAAGACTCAGATTAGAGCGACGTGAAGGAAGCCATTTTTGTAACTCGATTTGAGACTAACAACTATGAGTACCGTATAATTATAATGTACTCGTTGCGGGCCCTACCGCACCCAATAGGATGTGCGGTGTGGTCCTAAAAACAACTGACTAGTCAACTGGTTGTATGACACTCTTGTTTTTTGTTAAGGGCATTAATATTGAACCTCGGCTATTGTATAACTAGTTTAAATGTGGTACTCATAAGAAATTTATCCCAAAATAAATATCAAAACTTTATCTCTATATGTTTTTTTACCATTTTTTTTAATATTATCTTTATACTTGTAAAACTAAATGTTTGAGATAAGAGGATCACTAGAATATTATATACTACTCCCTCCGTTTCATATACTACTCCCTCCGTTTCATGTCACTTGAGACTTATTTCCCAAAATGGTAATGATTCTGGAAAAAATGCAGCATTACTAACAAGATTTGCATACAGTAATATGGTGGAATTATTACCTTGTAAGGCTTTTTAACAGACTCCCCATTAGGAGAAGGAACGGTGATGGATCTTTCACTGCAAAAGGCAACTTTTTGTGTAGAAATGAAGAGAATTCCGGCTATCGGACCGGCCGTCGTCGACAAATAGCACTGAGAAGCTTTTAACAGCTTCTCCCCGTCGGTCATGCCGAAGATTTGTTTGAATATATTTTCCCTCCCACCTTTTTGGATAATCTTTGCACCCAAACTCAACTTCCCTTTTACCGTTTCTGAAAATTTTGGCCCCATTTTCACTGCAATTTAAAAAAATCACATTTTAAACAAAGAAAATAAGTAGTGCACTTTGTCCAAAGAAGATGAAAAATTGAATACCATGGTCACGAATTCTGTAGACATAGTTGGCTTTTCTGCAAGATTTGGTCTTTTTCTTGGTACCCATGTTTGAATCTTCTTGATCTGCACTTTCATTTCAAGAAAGCAAATTGAATTTAGAACCAAACCCAAAACCAGAGAGAGAAGAGAGAGTCTGTGTGATGTGTGTGGTGTGTGTGTGTGTGTGTGTGAGAGAGAGAGAGAGAGAGAGAGGGAAATACCAGTAGTGGAAGTGGGAGAGGTGGAGGAATGATGTTGATGTGAATTGAGGGATGAAAAGCTAAGGGAAGAAGAGGGTGTTTGATTTGGAGTGGTCTCTGAAGAAGCCATTTCAGGAATTGCAAGATTGTAGGGGTGTTCTTGTTCATGTTCTTCTAACTCATTATGCTTCATTTTCTTTCCTTCAAATCTCTCTCTGTTTCTCTTTTACTTTCTCTCTCTCTCTCTCTCTCTTCAGGTTTGATGATAATAAGGATAAGAAAGTAATCCTCCCCCGTCCAAAGTGCACGTGGATTAAAAAAATATGTTAGAAAAGTAAGTATTTTGAGTGGGTAGGAGAGAGAAAATAAGTTAGTTGATAGTTGTTGTGAGTGGATAGGAGAGAGAAAATGAACATCTTGGGTAAGTAGCAATAAATATGAGGCGCTCAAAATAAAAATAAGTAGCGATAAGTATGAGATCGGGGGAGATAGTAGTAGTTGAGAAGTTGCTTGGAATGGTAGTTATTGTTATATTATTCTCTAGTGTGAATGAGGCAGTTGGGAACTTTCTGAAGAAAAGAATGGAAGGGCCCCTCAGCCCTTTGTCCAGCTATTATTTTAACCAAATTTAGGGAGTTATTAGAATAATCGTTAAGGGGTCACTGGGTCAGCCTCACCCAAAGAATTTGTATGATGGGACCATGATGATGATGTTGTTATGATACTCCCTCCGGCTCAATTTAAGAATCAACAAATTGATTGGTTCAAGAATTAAAGAAAAAAAGATGTTTGTGAGTGTTAATAGCTGGGTAGGAGAGAGAAAGTGATGTAGATAATTATCGCGAGTATGATATGTAGGACTCAATTTCCATTTTAGGATTTTGAATCTTAAAGTCAGACGCCCTTTTAGAAAATTTTTGACTCTTAAAATGAAAGCATTAGTCTCAAGTTCAACTCTCAACCTGCAATCAAAATGTATAATTACATCTTACATCAATATACCAGTTACTCTCTCCGTCTTAAAAATAAAAAATAAAATAAAAATTGCCGTAACGTGAGATTGCCTGTCGCCCATTCGATGACCAAAAGCAAATAAAAAATTATTTTGAACATCCATACTAATAAAAACAAGATAGTCTTTCCATTTTTAGAATGAGGCCTATATGCTCCTCCAAAATAGGAAAGTTGGGTAAATAAAGTCAAATATTTCATCATCCTTAATTTGGGACAAGAAGTCAACTTTCCATGTATATTGATTTTTATATGATACTTTTTAGCATATTTTTATTTAGTCAAAATAATGAATTAGATCAATATATAGTGAAAAATTAGTAATTGATGCGGACGAAAGACGTTGATGCTTTTGAAGTCATTTGAGCGCGTGCGCGGAAACGGTCGTAACTTTTGACTCCGTATCAACCACGGAACGCACCGCATATCAAATCGAACGTCGGAGCGAGACGAATAAAACTCATAGGGCAAAGCCCCTTGATGCAGGGTCTAAAAGGCCCAAAAAACATTGTTTAGAACCTCAAACAGACTTCCGAACTTTTTATCATTTTTTTAACTTTTTCGTTTTTTTTAGACAGTTTTTGTATCAGGATTTTTTAGGGCAATTTTTATCGTTTTATGTTATTTTACTTTTTGAGAGAATATTATGACTGTTTAAGAAGTCGCCAAGATGTTCTGTTTTTTGTGGAAAGGGGATTTTTCAACTTTAGATGTTGTTATTGCAATTAATGAATATAAGATGACATTAGTGTTGATATTTTATTGAAGAAAATGTTGTTTTGTCATGGTCAACTATATTTTGCTCTATCTCACTTTAGAGGTGCAGCTAACTTTAAGATATTGATATGTAACGATACCTTTCCTTGCCAAACTGATGTTGCACTGACAATATTTTTCAATTTTTTTCACAATTATAATGTGCGATTCTTATTTAGTTCATCTAATTTATACAAATTGAGTATAGTGACAGTCGTGCATCGCACGGGAGTAACACTAGTTCATTTTAAATGGTGGTAATACATTCAACATATAATAATAGCATAGTATTTTATCAGCTTATGATAATATTTATAATAACATGAGTTAGGGGTGTTCACGGTCCGGTTCGGCCCGGTTTTTGTCTAAATTTCATAAAATCGGGACCAGACCAATAGTGCGGTTCTGTAAAAATTTAGAACCAGGACCGGACCAATACTTTTCAGAACCGATGTCATTGGTCCGGTTCTATTAATCCGGTTCCAGTCCGGTTCTACGGTTCTAACTATATACAATTTTTTCCACTCAAAACAATACATCCGTAAGCCAAAAACTAAAATAATTGAACATAGTAGTCTCAGCTCTCAACAATTCAAAGTCAAACCACATGAAATATTAGGTGCAACTGCAACGCATGAAATTAATTATATGAAGAAAAAACAAACATTTTTTTTGCTTAAATTTTAAAATTAATGAAACACTTTCAAAAAAACAACTATGTATATATAATACTATAGATATCAAAGATAGAAACAAGTACTACTGTAATACATACATATATATATATATATAATATATATATATATAATATATATATATATATATATATATATATATATTATACTATATATGAATGACTGGTCCGGTCCTGGTCCAAAACCGTGTATATTTTTTTGAAAAACCAGGACCGGACCAATTAACCAGTTCTAGAGGATTTTGGAACCAGAACCGAACCAACGCTATTGGTTTGGTCCGGTTTTTATTGGTTCGGTCCGGTTCTATTGGTCCGGTCCGGTTCCTACTTTTTTTTTACACAGCCCTAACATGAGTAATATTATTATGGTTGCTCATTTGATCTCAACCATCCATGTTGTGGATGCAGTGATACAAAATAAATTAGGACTATTCCTGAGAATACCTTATCCCTAATGACGCCACAATTGGTCAAATTCTGCATTATTGTTGTTTTAAATTGCTTCGAATTAGATTATTAGTAGCAGTGTTCTAAAAGATGTCCGTCTAGGCCGCCTAGGCGCTAGGAGCTCATGAAACGCCTAAGTCCCGCCTAAAATATTATAACTATTCTGAATTCTCGGCCCCGCCTAAGTTCCGTCTAGACCCCCGCCTAGGCGCTGCTGCGGCGCCTAGCGACCGCCTAGCGTTTTTTAGAACCTTGTATAGTAGTACTCCTTCAGTATCAATTTAAACTTCTTCTTAATTTGAATTTACACGGAAATTAAGGAAAAATAAATTTTGTGAGTATAAAAAAAGTAGGTGAGAAAAAGTGGGTAGAGAGTTTTTGTGGTGAGAATGACAAGTGAATTTTATTGTTCATTTTAAGTAATAAGCAACTAAACTTTAATTTAGAAAAAGAAAAAATAAATAAAAAATTTACATTTAAATTAAACTGAGACGGAACGAGTATAAAGTTTTTGTGTAAATATTTATGTAAGGAAGTTTCTAAACTCCGAAATTAACCATACTTTTCCATGGGAAAACTGTCCAAGTTGGCGTCGACAGTCAAACACGGTTCCATCAATTCCTGTGTGTGCATCCGCCGCTCTTAAAGGACAATGATACACATAGGGAAAACTCATAGTGTAACACTTTAAACCGTTGGATGAGTTTTTATTAGTGGGGCTCACAAACATTTATTACAATCAAACGGATTACAGTGTTTCACTATGAGTTTTCCCTTTGAGTTTTCAATATACATATCATTATCCGCTCTTAAATTAGCATTCGACTTTTCTTTTGATTTACTCCATCTGTCCCTAAATGAGTGTCCATTTTCAATAAATCTTTGTTCCTAAATGAGTGTCTTTTTTTAACATAACTTTCTCCCTAAACGTTTTTTTTCGAAAAAAAATTCACCGGTTTTCTTTATACGTGCAAAACTAAAGGTTTGGAAAGGAGATTACAAGATTACATATGAATCGTTGTTACCAAATTGTTCAAAAGTTGAGATTTTCAGTGTCCCTTAAAATGAAATTTGGACATTCATTTAAGGACAGAGGTAGTAATTTTTAATGAGTTAGTTTTTGGGGAAATTAGTTCTTCCATAAGTTATATTACCTTTGTCCCTAAATGAGTGTCCAAATTTCATTTCAAGTGACATCTGAAAATCTCAACTTTTTGTACTCCCTCTGTCCCTAAATGAGTGTCCATTTTCAAGAAATCTTTGTCCCAAAATGAGTGTCTTTTTTTAACATAACTTTGTCCCTAAATGTTTTTTTTCGAATTTTTTTTCACTGGTTTCTTTATACGTGCAAAACTAAATGTTTGGAAAGGAAATTACAAGATTATATATGAATCTTTGCTACCAAATTGTACACAAAGTTGAGATTTTCAATGTCCCTTAAAATGAAATTTGGACACTCATTTAGGGACAGAGGTAGTACAATTTTGTGGCAAAGATTCATATATAATCTTGTAATCTCATTTCCAAACATTTAGTTTTGCAAGTATAAGGAGACCGGTGGAAAAAAAATGAAAAAAAAATATTTAGGGACAAAGTTATGTTCAAAAAAGACACTCATTTTGGGACAGATTTCTTGAAAATGGACACTCGTTTAAGGACAGAGGGAGTAAAAAATCTACTTTTTAACCCTTAAATCTTAAACCATAAACCCTAAATCCTAAACCCTAAACTCTAAATTTTAACCCCATAAAAACATAACTTTTTATAACTTATGGACGGAGAAACTAGTTTCCCCCAAAATTTTCTCATTTTTAATAGGCTTACAAAGAGGCGGCACATAATTTAACCTATGTCGTCTAGTTTTACTTGCTAGTCATTTTGTTATATATTTTTTTTTTTTAACAAGTCATTTTCTTATTATTGTGCACCTCAATTACAATTATATTATTCTCAGTCTTCAAACCGCTTGCACTTAAGATTTAGAGAGAGAGTATATGTATTTAAAAATATTGTGAGTGGAAAAATGATTGTGAATATGATAATTTGAAAGTGAAACTCATAATTTAAGTGTGTGAATATGATAAATGGGGTATAGTGAATAAAAAGAGTAATACTGAAGTTACAAATAAATGTTTTCAAAATTTCAAATACAAAGTAATTTGACAATTATTAATTGGATACTGTGTTTATAGTCTCTGATATTCATTACTTCCTTCGTCCGAATCACTTGCATTAATTTTATTTTTGAGTGTCTCATTGGTAAATCTCAATTTCCTAAAATATCTAACTATTATTAATTTTTATTCACCTTACCTTACTTGTAATACTCACACACTCAAATTGTGATTCTAACTCTCAACCACTTTCTCACTCACATATGTTTAAACATTGCTCGAATAAAAAAAAATAAAAATAGATATTTTAGAAAGTTAGACTTACTAATAGAATACCAAAAAAAAAATTAAAAAAAAATACAAGTTGTTTTGGGAAGAAAATAGTACACCACTCCTAGAATTTGGAAATGCTAGTGCTCTTTCCTCTTGTCAACACACTATTCATAACTGTTCCACCTGATATTAGGTGCGTAAATGGTTCAGTTTGGTTCGGTCTATGCCAATTCAGAGACCGACCACTAGTCATCTGTTCGGGAAATTTTCAGGAAGAACCGAACTACCAAAAAGTTGAAACCAAACCGCCGTGATTTGGTTTGGTTCAGACCGCGGTTCAGAAATATGGTTTAGACCGTTAAGTTTAATGATTTTGAAATTTGGGACGGCTAATTTAACGGATTAAATTAACAAGTTGTTGTAATTGGTTGAGTAGGAGTTGTGGCAATAGCTTGGAGCTAGTGCCGTGCATGCTGTGAGCACGCTGATGTTGTGGATTTGGCTAGGAGAGCTCGCCATGTATGTTAAGCAAATTGGCCGTTGGGCCAAGATGGTCCAAGAAATACATGTTTGCCTAGTACTCTTATTTTGGCGTGGCTTGAAAAAAGGAATTGAAGATTCCTTACACAATTAGTATTTGGAACCAGAGGTTACGTGTGTAGGTATATGTATATTTATACTCCATCCGTCCCAATTTAATTCAGAATCTTAATTACTCACAAAGTAAGAGAGATCAATAATTTTAGATCTATGGTTTTTGCATAGCTAAGAGATTTGTGATCAAAATTCATACAAACATAGATTAGTGTGATTATCTTCTAGTAATTGTTTCTTCGTCATATTAATAATATATGTCTCCCTTTTCTCGTGGACGTAGCCAATAGGTTATTGGTGAACCACGTAAATTCTGTGTTCTTGTTTGTCAATTTGTTTTCATTATTTTCTGCTATCTCTTGAGTCTGATTTACTAACATAGACTCTGGTCTAAACTGTGGTTTGGACCATGGTCGGTCCAGATCATGGTTTATACCACGATATAGACGTTTTTCATACCACGATTCAGACCATAGTTTAGATGGTAACTTTATGATATTTGTTTAAAAAAAATTGTAATCACGGAAGAAGAGAGAGTAGATAGAGGTATTAAGAGAGAAGTCGGAGGAAGAATAATACTACATTAACAGGGAACCGAAGAAAGAGAACACGCTATACAATTCGGCAATAGAAAGAACTTGGTTAACTATGTACAAAAACAAATATAACAAACGATGAAATGAATATTGAACAAGAGGCAAAATGAGTTTTAGGAATGGTTTAATGCAATGTAGTTTTTTAATAATTAGAAGATGGATATTACTCAACATACAAAAATAAATGGTTAATGTACGCGGTCTGGTAGTTTGGTATCACAATTTGGTTTGATTTGGTTTGGTTGTAGGGGTTAAACCACAAATCAAACCAAATCATATGGTTTACCAATTTTTGAAACTGAACTGAATCACTCATGCTTTTAAACCAAACTAAACTGCATGGTTTGTTTCGATTTAGTCCCAAACCACGGTTTGAACGAAAAGCTTACACCCCTCTCTGGTATGTCCATTCATTAAAGATTCTTCTTTTTACTAGTGTAACTATTTGATGTTTCAATTTTGTCAATTTAAGGTCCAAAATAAACAATGTTATTCAGTTATGAGTTTTTCAACAATTTTCTTTTTTTTAAAAAAAGACAATTTAAGGCCTAAAGTTTAGGTAGTATTTGTCAATCTTGGGTCCAAATATGTGCCAATCGGAGTCTAACTTAACGGACTTTTCTAATAGCACCGTAAAAAAATCCCTAATATTGTAAGTTTTAGACCCTAAAGTGATAAAAGACAAAAACTTGTGTGAGAACACTCCAACCCGTCTCATTGGTGAGACGGGTCATTTTTTTGACCCATTACCCGACCCACAACCCTGCTCCAGGACCCATGGGGGGACCCTGCCACGTGGCAGCCCCTCATTGTCCCCAAAATTTTTTTCTTTTTTTTTTTTTTTTTTTTTTTTTTTCTTTTTTTAAAATTTTTATATTTTTTTTTTTGGTTTTTTTTCGGTTTGTGAAAAGTAATAGTTACCATCTCTTAAAGTAATAGTTACCATCTCTTAAAGTAATAGTGTTATTCCTATGTTTTCTTCGTTTGCCAAAAGTAATACTTATTATAACTAAAATGTAACAAACGTGTTATTTATATGTAATAGTATTTGTAAATAATTGTAATACATATGTATAGATATCTATTTGTTTTCAAACAATAAGTTACAATGAGGTCAAATTTATCATGATACATGTAAAAGTATTACATTATCTATAGAAATCTGTTACAATTTCGTCAATCAAAGTGTTACATTTACTTGTATAAACTTACTATTACATTCATATACATAAGTTATTACTTTTCAAATGGGTAAAAACGAGCTTTTGTTTTTTTAAAACAAGTATTACGTTTACTTATGAACAATGTTACTTTAAGAGTTGGTAACTATTATTTTTTGCTAAACCACTGAAAAGCCGGAAAAACTCAAAAAAAAAAAAAAAAAAAAAAAAAAAAAAAAAAAATCCGGCCAATGGTGGGTTGCCACGTGGCGGGTTCGGCCCATGGGACATGGGGCGACCCGTCTCATGCATGAGACGGATCCCCTTGTTCTCATGGGAGACCACCTCGTGATAAAATTGAAACATCAGACCTCCTCGATTGACACAGACACCCTTTTGAACCTTAAATTATCATTTGCCCTTTCAATAGTCTAAGAATTTTAGTGTAATTTACTACTGCCCTTTTCTGTGAAGAAAAATATGCATTAAATTTCATATTATCCCCTTTTACTTAATAAAAATCATTTGTCGCCTTCAAAAAAATTTCTGCCTCTCAGTCTTAAATTATAAAAATTCAAAATATATGTCCAAAACTAAACAATTGTCGTCGTGAAGCATTCTATCTGTTTTATAATAAATATCGTATTTAACTTGTCAACAATTTTAAGAGATGTGTTGTACTATGCACATTGCTTGTATATATACTAGTTAATACTCTCTGTATCTCAGAAAGATAGTCTTATTTTGACTTTTTATGGTCAACAAAAATGAACTTTGACCAAACATTGGTGTCAATCTAATCATCACAATAAAATTCTAAAATGTGTTATTGATAAATCACTTAATGATTAATCAATTACAACTTTTAGAATTTCACTAGAATTATTAGATCGACACCAATGTTTGGTCAAAGTTCATTTTTATTGACCATAAAAAAAAAGTCAAAATGAGACTATCATTCTGGGACAGTGGGAGTATGTTATTAAATAATATTTGAGAAAACTACCTCCTAGTCCTCCGGTAATATCAAATCTACATTTTAGGACAAGGATAGTTTTAAGTTACGCCTTAATCCCACAAATAATTTATGTAACCATATAGTCCTTTAGTTGACTAAGTACACCCCAGGTTGCACCCACACAAAAAATCACACTCCCGTCTCCCCCTCTCTCTCTACATCTATTACTCTGGTAACCTATCTCCTCCCCAACTATGGAGGTTGTCTCCCTCCCCTACTCCGGCGACCATCTCCCCCTACTCCGGTGACTATCTCTCCCTTCCCAGTTAACTTTTCCGGCTAACTTCTACAACTCCGTCTAGGTTCCGGCCTACTTCCATCCGGCGGGTTCTTTTATATCCCTTTCAGTTTAACCCCTCCCACTCCCCCTCCCCCTCCCCTTCCCGCAACTCTTTTCCTCCCAAACCTCTGGTTAATCTCTTTGAGAAAGGGATGAATTTTTGCAAAGAGGGTGGGATGTCACAGGAAATTTGAGAGAGAGGTACGTGTGTCGGCAGCTAAGGGGAAAGATAAGAGAGAGGATTAGGGTTTGTTGGTCCCAAAGGGCAACAATGGTATGAAAAATAGCTAGAGGGGGGTTGAATAGCTGTTTTAAAATTCTTTTCGTACCCTTGATAAACTCAATTGCAAATGCACACTTTATCAAATAAGCGTTATGATATGAGCCTAAGTGAGTGAGTGAAATACACAGCGGAATTTAGTAATGTAAATAGGCGCAAAGTATGATAAAGGGAGCGCACACACACTCTAAGTATTTTGGGTCAAAGTGGGTGAAATAAAAAACTAAGGCAAATGATATAACAAACACAACACAGTTCAATCAATCAATCTACAATGAATAAACAATCAAATAGTTAGATATGATATGACTTGAAAGAAAATAGCAAGATAGTAAGTACGCGCTATTTGGAGAGGTTCGATCGGGAAAATGATCTACGTCCTCTACCAAGATGGTTAGTCTTGGATTTCTAATGAAGATATTATATTATGAGAGAGTGTTACAAATTACAATCGTTTTGAGCTTATACACAAACTCAAGATCTAATATCTGTGAAAGAACAAATCCTAGATAATAACCGGTGTATCTCTTAAAGAAAGATCTAAGTGATCAAACTTAAAGAGGTGCGTGTGTGATTTTAGAATCAATGCTCTTTAGATCTTTGAGATTAAGAGCACAAGAAAACTAAAGTGTTTTTGCTTGAGGATCTGGGCTAAGGATGAAGTTATGAAGATGTTCTTGAGAATTCTGGAAATAACAAAGGCAATCTTCAAATCTTCAACAAATGCTTGAGAGAGAAATTCTTGAATTGCTTAGCAACTTCAAATGGCTGAAGTTATGGGGTATTTATAGTAGAGCCCCAAAAACTAGCCATTGGAAATCCTTGGTGATTCAGAGAAAGGACAGATGTGCTGTCGCTCATTGTGTGGAGCACGTGTCCTTTTATAGCCGTTAGACACATAACACAAATATGACCGTTATGGACAGGTGTCCTTAGATGCGGATGTATACGTGTTATTTAACCACCATTGGATCATTAGCGTAGTTTGAATCTTCTTCAAGTCTTCGAATCTTCAATAAATCACTGAGTATTAAATCAACAATGATGAGGCGCGTTGAGCCATTAGAGCGCATGGTCCATTTGAGGCGCGTAACAAAGCGCATGGATCTTTGAGGCGCGAGGCCATATGCGCTCGCGCTGAAGGACGCATGGCGCATGGCTTGAAGGGGCGCATGGCGCGTGGCTCAACTGAACTTGTGATTTTTTTATGAATCTTGATCTTCTTGCCCTATTCCTAAGCCTATTCTATTACAATGGACTACCTAAAAAATGAAGTATAAATACTTCTTACAAGTGGGTCTAAAGTCCATGAAATAAAACTTAGGTGATGGATCAATCAAATCTAATCAATCCTATTACATTGAAACTGAGATATAAGTGGGCATACCCAACAATCTCCCCCTATTTGATTGATGCCGTTACCTACGATATCAGGGACAAACATGATACTTGATAATAACATGTCCAAATAAATGAAATTGGTAAATCATGTCTCAAGTTAATGCACACACTAGTCCAAGATATAGATTTCTAATCTATTCCAATAAGGATAAAACATTACAAATGGAAAGATAGAAATGACAGTTTATAACACATTCAAATGATATATGAGTTTTAGTTTTGAGATATGTTTAAACAAAGTTTAAACTCAATGCATGAAATATGAAGCAGTTCAAATATGATGCATATGATTTTAAACAACATTCATTGTTCTACAAACAAGAAGTTTGAGTGAACAAGGTTTGAAATAATAGTGATGCTTTGTTCTCATTAAAACTCGAAATATAGGAGTTGGTGATTACAGGTTTTCAGTGGAACAAAAATCAAAAGGTGCTAAAACACATAAGCACTAAATTACTAACAAACGTTTCTGATCACAAAAAGATTTCAATTAACTTACAAATAAAAGAAACTAAGGGTTGGGAGGAGGCACGTCGTCTTCCTTCAATCCTTCTTCAATCTCCTTCATGGAGCGCTGAATCTGCTTTGAAAGCTGGTGACAACGGTTTACAACACCGTGAGTATCAGTGACACCATCTCTAATGTAGTGCAGATGATCAACATTGATGTTTTGATACTCATCAATGGTGCGCTGAGTGATGGATTGCTGTTGTGAAAAGTTTTCAGTGAAGGCTTGAAAGTTTGCTTCAACAACAGCTTGGGCAGTGAGTATATCAGCAGAAACTCTATCTGTGCGCATGTCTGCATTGGAATGCGCGGCATTAAAGTGAGTGACAACTAATTCTTTCAAAACATCAATCTTTGAGAGCAGTGAATTAATGTCTATATGCGCGCCAGGAGCAGAGCTGGAAGAAGGCGCAGGAGTTTCAGGAGCTGAAGGCGCATGGGATTCAGGAGCTTTGGGTTCTGCGCCAGGATCAGCACCATATACTGTTAAACCCAGGATTTCTAGTTCATCCTTAACTTCTTTGAGTTTGTCAACCACACTCAATAATTTTTGGCTATCTCCAGCCACCATCTCAAACAACTTCCTTATATCACCTGCTATATTCAACTCTACCTCCCTTATGGCGTTAATGAAATCTTGGCCATCGGTGAGTTTGATGCCACCATCTATGCGCTCATATAGGGAAGCAAGAGTACCTTTGAAAAGCAAATTCATTTGGTCTATAGCATCATTCCATTGTTGAGGAGTAAGGAAATGTTTGTCCTTGATATTCGCATCTATGCGCGCCATCTCCCCCTTAGTGGCAGCAATCTCATCAGCCTGCTGAGTAAGCATAGAAGTATGAAGCTCCATCTGAGAATTAATGTGAGCTTGGCCTTGCTGAAGTTGCTGAAGCAATGATATAACCATACTCATATCAGGAGAGGGAGGAGGAGGCGCAGGAGTAGGTTGGGGCGCAGTAGAAGAGGAGCGCCTAACAGGTGATGGAGTAGGAGCGCGAGGAGAGGGAACATAGTCATCAAGTTCTGGCTCCCCCTGAACTTGATCATCACTCAAGTCGCCAAAAAGTTCATCAGATAGCTTATCTTTGAGAGCTTGGTGCTCAGCAGAGAGTGGTTCTGGAGTTGGTTTCTGAACTGGAGCAGGAGTAGAAATTGGTTTTGTTGGAGGTGCAGTAGAAGCAGGCGCGCGTACATCAGCGCTAGACCCTGTGCCCTTGCGCCTTTCGGATTTAGACAATAAAGCATCTTGTTTCAATCTAAAGTCTTCATCTCGCTTTTTCTGCGCTTCCAGTCTACTGGCTTCTTTTGCGCGTTTCAGTTCTGTCTCTTCTTCTGTGTCAGTTCGAGGGCGCTTAGAAGGTCTGCTTGTACCTTCAGCAATCCATTTTCCCTTCACTTTGTCTGCGCCAGGAGCAGTTGCTTCTGCGCGCGGTGCTGCTTCAGGTTCTGTGCCATCTTCATCTTCATCAGACTCAGTGGCTTCATCAACCAACTGATCTCCTTTAACTCTTGGCGCGCGTTTATCCATGCTCTTTCTGCGCCTTTTCATAACCAAACTGTCTTTGCCAAAAATTGGAACGTCAGTGGTTTGATAAGCTGGGTTCTGAGCGAGGAATTTAGCAAGAGCAGGATAGGTGAGAAATATCTTCGTGAGTATTCTGCAGTGTGTCTTGAACTTAGTCTTTCCTTCAGCCTTGTTCTTGTTGTATTTATCAATCTAGTCCTTTAAAGTTTTGAAGAGCATTTGGGGCCAGTTGAGGATGGTTTTTCCCATTATCATAGCAGTATACTCCCATTGCTCCATTGTGAATCTGTTCACATTTCCAGTCTTGAAAATTATGGAAGTACCCACCAGATGCGCTATGTGCGCCAGTAACTCATCTCCATCCATTATCTCAACAGATTTGATGTTATTCTGAAGAGTAGGAATATTGAGATACGTATGCGCTATAATGTTCTGCTCGGCTACGGAGTAACCTAGAGGACCAGTAGTGGTGAAGTTGATGATATTCTTCAAAGTACCAGTAGAAATGGTAATATCAACATTCTGAACCACGGCGCGTATTCTGTAACGCATAACCCCTTCAATGTCTGTTGGAGTTTCCACGAACACGGCAGTGGAGAAAAATTCATCAACAAGGAGCGGTGAGTAGAACGATTGCTCCAGGGTGAATAAAGGTAGAAGACCAGCTAGTCTTATGTACTCCATGACATCAACTCCAATCTGGACAGTTGATAACTCAGTTAGATTAAATGTCTCACCAGGTCTGAAATTTGCTGGATCCTGAAAACATAACAATGATTTAAGTTAAGAGTGTATCAGGCGCATAGAATCATAAAATGAGTAAAATATAGACTAGGCGCATACAAAATTTGAGGCGCATAGAATAATTAGGCGCATAGCATGGCTCTATGAAACTATACTGAGGAAAAATTAAACATAGAAAAATTTGACTAAGTATGAATAGAGACGCATAAGATATATAGGTGCATAATGTTATTAGGCGTATAAAGGATTGAGGCGCATAATATTTGTAATAGCCAGAGGCGCATACACATGTTAGGCACATGAATCACTTTGAGGCGCATAATATCAATAGGCGCATATTTAACTAGGCGCATAGATTCATAGTTAGGCGCATATTTATGTAAATAATTTAAACTTAGCATAAAAACACACAAAAACACACCAACACATGCACAACATACATATGCATGCAAACAAGATCAAACATGAAAAAATTTTGAAACACAAGTTTTGGAAATTTTGAAACCCAAGTCATGCAAAAACAACGAAGAACATGGCTTGAGTGCTCAAAGAACACCAAGAACACATAAATCATGAAACTTCACCAAATCAAGCATACAATATGTCAAAATGACCGCATGAACACAAGGATCATGAAAATATAAGCCAAAACAAATACAAATCAACAACAAATCCAGAAAATGGATTCAAAGATCCGAAATTTGAAAAGTCAACAATCTAAGATTTTCAGATTCGCAAAATACATTGCATTGATCGTTAAAATGTTGGATTCATAAGACTCGAAATCACTAAATGAACACAATCCAACAAACGATTTTGAGAACGGATCACCGAAACAAGATCAAACTAAGAAAATGGGTTTTTCGGTTTTGAAAGTGATGAAAACTCAGAAAAAAATTTGAAAATTTTAAAAGCATAAATTAAGAGTTTGAGAGTTGAGGAATCATACTATTTCGTCTTGGTTTGTCTTTGTAGATCGTTTAGGACCCATATATGTATATATAGAAGATAAAATGAAGAGGAAAAGAGGAAAAATATAGGGATAAAGGAGAAAGAAAACGCAGAGAGAGAGAGAGAGAGAGAGAGGCTGACGGGAAGGAGAGGAGAGAGAGAGAGAGTTGGTGAGGGTTTTTGTAGGGGAAATGATTAGAATGGAAAGAAATAGAGGGGGGTGTAAGAGTTTATATATAGGGTTAGGATTTGAAAGGATGGAAGATGAAGAGATGGGTATTAATAAGGGATGTCTTGAAAGGATAGGTATTTAATGTTGAGTGATAATGAGAGGACGGCTATTTATGGTGTATGACACAAAGTACGATTGATGTGATATTTTGAGTAAAGAGAAATTATCCCACTTCCCTCATAAGTGTATGAAAAAATTATGACTAAATTTTTGCACAAACCCCAAAAACATCTGTTTTGGTGTAAGTTTGGGGTGCAAGAAATATATCCCCCAGAAAATAAAATTTTCGAAAAACGTAAAACGAGGGAAAAAATAATTGCATAAGTACCCTTGAACAATTATGGAATGTCAAAAGACAAAAATTCTTATAATAAATGATAAAAATTAACTCACCTGGTACTTGTGACAAATTGAATACGTTCAATCATTGAGGAATTAAAAGTTGGCGTTTTGATTGAGCCGTTATCATAAATAGGCGCATGGTAGGCGCATAACTCATCAAGGCGCAGGATGATTTAAGGAGCATTGAATGCTAGGCGCGCAAAGAGAGTGAAGCGCGCAGATGTGGGAACTTGGCGCGCAGTCAGTGAGGCGCATAGTTTCCTTGAAACTTTGAAAAATGATTTAACATTTGAACCTAGTATACTCATAACTCAACGAAATATTAAATCATTAGTAGTAACAAAACTATATTGAATTTAGTTGAGTTCAAGCCCCATTTCACCTCTCAAAAAGATGAACCGTTTCGAGTCAAGTGACTTTGATAGAATGTCGGAGATTTGATAGTCGGTTCCCACGTGTTCTAGATGAATATTACCTTTCTCCACGTGGTCTTTGAGAAAGTGATATTTGATGTCGATGTGCTTGGTTTTGGAGTGCATGACAGGATTTTCAGAAACGGCAATGGTTGAAGTGTTGTCGCAGTAGATGGGACAATTTTCTTCGATGATATCATAGTCCACCAATTGCTGCTTCATCCATAGTATTTGAGAGCAACAACTTCCCGCAGTGATATATTCAGCTTCGGTTGTTGAGACAGATACTGAAGCTTGTTTCTTACTCGCCCATGACACAAGTCGATATCCGAGGAAATGAGAGGTGGCAACAAAAAAAGAAAGCTAAATATGTTCGTATCTTAGGAATTCTGATTCTTTTTTTAAGCATTCTTTGGGTGGTCCACCGACAGGGACAACTGCCAGGAGAAAGGGATTCAATAGAAATGGCTAAAAGGACTTATCCTAGGACTCTACCCCTCCAAAAGCTAGTCCAGCAAGCAAGACGCTATCTAAGCAAAAGGGCATAGCAGTAAAGAAAAAGACGGGGTCGGCTAGCGTCAGTCACACACTCTTCGTGGACCAGAAAAGCCTCGACACTAGCAATCTCCGGAAATTTCCTAGCCACTATAGTCTAAAAAAAAAGATAGAAGAAACTTAACCTTCTATCAATGAAGATCAATCCTAAACGAGCAGCCTTCCTAAAGTAAGGTAGTTAAGAAGCTAGCCAAGTAGCTGACAGTCTCTTGGTATCTGTCTTATATCCACCTGTCCTTAGTCGAGTCTATCTGATCTCCTTCCCTGCGAGAAAGATTAAAGACATCTTTTTTGGCCACGTGTCACAAATTCATTGGCCGACCTGAGATCAGGCATAAGTAATCATCGTTCCGTTCTCATTGATTAAGAAAGCAACGTCTTTCAATGCCTGCACCTAGGATTGAACTCGACGAATTGCGTTTTGGGGTGGACCCTTTCACTCTATTTTATTATATACGCTTAGCGAAAAGAATGTTTTTTGATACACTTCTAAATGAATGATAGCCTTAGGAATCTTCTCTAAGGTAAGGCAGGGAGGATATGAAATAGATAGTAGCGCTTGCCTTCACACCGCCTTAGGCACATCTCTCTTTCTTAGTTTCACGCTGGCTTAATTCATTGAATATGAATGAAAGTCAGTCTTTTAGTAAGCGTATATAAGCAACTGTGCTTTTCCTATCAATTGTGCACGCTGCATAATCCGCATCTGAATAACCTACAAGTTTAAAGTTCGAATCTTTGGTGTACCAAAGTCCAAGGTTAACAGTACCGGAGAGATATCTTATAATACGTTTCACAGCAATAAAGTGCGCTTCTCTAGGGTCAGATTGATAACGAGCGCAAACACAAACACTAAACATTATATCAGGCCTACTAGCAGTAAGATAAAGGAGTGATCCAATCATACCTCGATAGAGTGTTTGATCAACACGTTTACCTTTTAAATCTTTGTCGAGTTTGTTGCCGGTGGCCATTGGAGTATCATAAGCTTTGGCGTTCTCAAGTCCAAATTTCTTGATTAAATCTTTTGTGTATTTAGCTTGGTTGATAAATATGCCTTCATTCATTTGCTTGATTTGAAGCCCGGGGAAGAATGTGAGTTCTCCCATCATGCTCATTTCAAACTTGCTTTTCATTAGTTTCTCAAAGCGCTTGTGTCGCGCCCCGACCCGTGGTCCTACTTGGCCCCACGCCCGGGACACGCGAGGAAGACGTCGTAAAGCAACTCTAAGAAAAATTTTCGAAATATATTTTCATAAAAAGGGTCACACAACCAACACGTCACCAAAACATGACTTTAAGTCACAAAACAAACTTTCCCAAATGAGTACTTAGCCACTTGGCTATAACAAACTTTACTTATAAAATTTACAAACACGAACACCAACTAAAAGAGATGATACAAATAACTGAGTCACGGGTACACTACCCTAAAGGTATTACATTTACATAATGTATCCTTTATACATATCACTTCCCAAAAGTCTTACCAAAGATCTCTTTACCAACGTCCTCCCTGTGCTGTGACCTATTCCCTGGACTCCTTCTTATCTAAAACGGTAAACAAATAAGGGGTGAGAATAAATCTCAGTAAGTTACTAAAATGCAACTACATTACATGCTAATATGATGATCATGAAGAAACAATATTAACAAATAAGCGTATAACACATAGCACATAACATGAGAGGCTCCCTATCGCCAACCGTCCCATACCGGTTGGAAATAACGACCAACTCATCATGCAACACATAAAGCGGAAATAAACACTCATACGTGGATACTGAGCCAAGGTTCTCAAACCAAACAATAGCCATCTGAGAGGCATCAACTGAGCAGCATCGAAGAGCTGAAACGGGTTCCGGAACCAAACAACAACAACAACAACGGGGGGAAAATGACACAAAGTCATAACCCAAAGTGCCCAACCTTTGGCCTAAGGAAGGGGGTTAAAAATGGGAAACCAATGATAGGAGCCTTATAATGTACTTGGCTCGGAGACCATTATAATCCCTATCACTGCCCAACACACACAAAAGTACCAGCTGGACTTTACACGCAAGCACCACATAGAAATACTTGCTTAAACAACAATCAGGGACAATGATTCCAATGTAGGGAACCATGCCAAACACATCAAGAAGATGAATCATTCAACACATCACAAAGTGTTCAACAATGCTCACTTAATCAATTACTAACATTTCACAACACTTGTGTTCACAAAGGAACCAATTCTACCACTTTAGTGATCCACATCAACCATCTAACTACTTGAGAACACTACTCAAAACCTAGACCAAGATTGACCTCTAAACCCCTTGATTTGAAAACTCTCAACTTTTTCAGAAGACTGGGCGGTCGCCCAAACTGGGCTGTGCGGCCGCCCAAAATGCTCTGCTCCAAGAACAAAATCCTTCAGATAGATGTGCGGCCGCACGCCCATTTTTGGGCGGCCGCCCACATCACCCGGCAGGCCTAAAAACTAAACCAACTTTCACTCCTTTTGTTTCACAACCTAAAATCACCAATACTTATCACTCTTAACATTTCAACTTACACAAAGGCATAAAACTTAGCCTAAGAACAATACTAACACCAATAATAACCATTTCATACTACTCCCTTTGTCCCGAAATTACAAGTATAAATAAACATACCAACACATTGTTTTATCACATATAAAGCATATAAAGCATACTTATGACCATTTTAACATTTAAAGGGGGATTAGTAACTTACCTATTTTTCGGAAATGAGTCAAGAAAAATATATTGTTCGGTAGATATGATCTATTCAACTCCCTGAACATTTATATATAATTAGATTTGAAAATGGAGTAGTAAATTAAAAGAAATAAAATGAAGAAGACCAAATCTTACCTAAGCTTCTCTTCTTCAACAATGGAGGAATTTTTAGAAAAGTAACTAAGTGTGAGAGTGAGGGGAACACGCAGGGAGAGGGAGGGGGTGATAAGGATGGGTTTTGTGCAAATTTCAAAATTTTCATTTAAGTCCCTCCACTTCCCTTCTTAACACCTAAACCCCTTAACTACACTTTCAATAGAGCCCCCATAAATTCCCACTAACAACTTAACTCCCCAAATAAACTTTACTACTAACATTTTAACTAACTCAAATAATCAATTAAAATGTGCAAATTCATATAAGATGATGCAACACATAAAATGCACATATAATTTTAAATTAAATTTCTCAAAATATAAAATAAATATTAAAATAAATAAAACGGATTTTGGGGTCGTTACAGCTTGCACAACAATTCATTAGTAGAACCAAATATAATATCATCAACATAAATTTGAACAAGTAATTTATGGCCATTATGTTTGGCAATGAAAAGAGTAGTATCGATTTTACCGCGAGTGAAGCCTTTTTCAATGGGAAACTTTGATAGTGTATCGTACCATGCTCTTGGTGCTTGCTTGAGCCCATACAAAGCTTTCTGGAGTTTGTACACATGATTTGGAAATTGTGAATCTTTAAACCCAGGTGGTTGAGATACGTAGACTTGTTCTTGGAGTTCACCATTTAGAAACGCGCCCTTCACATCCATTTGATATAGCTTGAAGTTCTTGTGAGCGGCGTAAGCTAGAAATAATCTGATAGCTTCAAGTCTTGCTACAGGCGCAAAAGTTTCATCGTAGTCGATGCCTTCTTCTTGCCTATAGCCTTGAGCAACCAATCTTGCTTTGTTTCTTGTGATGGTTTCATTCTCATCCATTTTGTTTCTGAATACCCATTTCGTACCAACCACTCCTTGATCATTTGGTCTTGGAACAAGAGTCCAAACCTTACATCGTTCAAATTGATTGAGTTCTTCTTGCATTGAAACAACCCAATTCGGATCTTGGAGCGCTTCATCAGCCTTTTTTTGGTTCAATTTGAGAGATAAAAGCAGTGTAAGCATCAAAGTTTGTAGCTCTCCTTGTACGAACACCAACATTTAGATCACCAATGATATTATTGATTGGGTAACCTCTAACTTCACGAATTTCAGGAGGTAAGTTAGGTTGGGTTGAAGTAACTTGAAGGTCTTCAATTGGTACATCTTCACCAGATTCAAGATCATCAAAATTTGGGGATGAACTTCAATTGGTACATCTTCACCAGATTCGCATCAAAATTGGGGATCTGAGTTCAGAGGCGCAGGTTAACACCAGGCAGCAGATATAGGCGCGTGAGAAGAATCAAGAGGCGCAACATGTGAGTGAGGCGCAGCTGATGATCCATTTGGCGCCATATGAAGAATTAGGTTCATTTGATGTAGATGGATTTCCTTGAGTTGATAGATTCTGATTTTGAGTAGGCGCAACATAAATAGGAGCACCTGTTTTATTATGCTCAATAGAATCATCAGCAACATTTGGAGCCAAATGTGGCTCAAGGAGAGAATGTTCATCAAATGTAACATGTACAGATTCAACTATCACTAATGTAGATCTATTAAAAACGCGAAAAGCTTTAGAATATTTGGCATACCCAACAAAAATACCTTCGTCGGCTTTGGCATCGAATTTACCTCTATGTTCGTTTCCGTTGTAGATGATATAACACTTGCAACCAAAGATCTTGAAGAATGCAATGTTGGGAGTTCTACCACGCCAAAGTTCATACGGAGTCTTGTTGTGAAGTTTGTTGATGAGGGAACGATTTTGAGTAAAACATGCTGTGTTGATAGCTTCTTCCCAAAAGTACTTAGGCAATTTAGCTTCAGCTATCATCGTTTTTCCCGCTTCAATCAATGTCCTATTCTTTATTTCCACAACACCATTCTGTTCCATTGTCGGATCGAACACTAATGATGTCATCTTCTTTTTGGGTTTGGAGCAGTCTGAATAAGGTGGTCAAAATGTCATAACAATCGTCTTTTGAGATCATCATTTCCACCCATGTATATCTTGAATAATCATCCACCACAACTAGAGTATACTTGTTTCTTATAATACTTGCGGTGGTGACTGGTCCATATAGATCAATGTGCAGTAATTGCAAACATCTAGTAGTTGAGGGATTGGTCTTGCTGGAGAAAGACTTTTTCGGTTGTTTGCCAAGTTGACACGCGGTGCACTTCTTGTCATGATGATCAGCAACCTTGGGAAGTCCTTTTACAAGATTATTCCTGCTGAGCTTAGATAGATACTTGAAGTTCAAGTGACTTAAGCGCTTATGCCACAGCCAACTATTTTGGCTCACACTTTTAGCTACAAAACAAAGATTAGTACAAGAGTTCATACTATGGAAATCAATAATATAAATATTTGTCTTACGATATCCCATGAGTAATGTAGCTCCAGTTTTTCCATTCTTGATAAGACATTGAGTTGAAGTAAAATGGCATTCTAATCCTTTGTCGCAGAATTGAGATATGGATAATAAATTGTGCTTGAGCCCTTCGACGAGAGAGACTCTTTCAATGCACACTCTGTCTTTCTTGAGCTTTCCATATGCTACAACTTGACCTTTGTTATTATCACCAAATGTTACTGAGGGACCTCTTTCTTCATGAACATCTTCAAGTAAGGATTCATCTCCAGTCATGTGTCGTGAACACCCACTATCGTGAATCCATCCATACGTTTTAGCTTTTGAAGATCCAGCCATGAAGCAAAGAACCTGAAATATAAACATTTAAGCAGGCCCCCTTTATTCCTTTTCGGGTCCTAGAGTTAGCAACTTTTGACGACCCACTCATGCTTGACCTTAGGATTCTTACGTCCTTTGGCATTGGGAGTGAATCTCAAAAGGCATTCCACGGCCTTATGTCCCGAACAATCACAAATTAAGCAATGATGAAAGCCACCAATCACATGAGTTTTTACAAACTCTTTACTTTTCTTTGGGATAGAATTCTTCTTTGGGTCAGATGAGCCAGCCTTAACAAAATCATTCTTTTGAAATTTTGGAGCGCTTTTCTTGGAGGGAGCATAGGGCTAGGAGGCGTACGGCGGTTAGGCGCGTGGCTCCTAGGTGCATAATTTGCACTCGGAGAAGGAGCGCGCCTTGTTTCAAGAATGATTTTGCTAGAAGATGATTCATCTGTAGCTACTTCCTTCTCTTTAGCTTTCCCAAATTTTTTCGTTGAGTAGACATAATGGAATGTTTGTCTCTTGACTTTTTCCTGTCCTTTACCCATTGAATTAGAATGTTTTTCCTTGGGAATTTCAAAATTTTGCTGATTTGTAAATTCATTATCTCTTTCAGAACAGACATCACATTTAAAGTTATCACTAGTTGATGAGAATCCCAAGCCACTTTTATCACCACTTACTTTTTGGGACTCAAATATATTCTCCATAGTGACACGAGAATTGGACCACTCATTTGTAATCTTTTTAAGATCAGTAATTTGAGCAACCAATTCATCGTTTTGAACTTTAAGAAGTGAGTTCTGTTCTGTTAGAAAAGTGTTTTTGACAGTAAGAGGAGTCATGCTCTTTATCTGCTCCTTAAAGAGGGTGAGTTCAGGTTTAAGTAGAGATTTCTCAGTCTTAAGCTGGGAAATTTCATCACATGTTAGTGCTAAAGCTTCCTTCATTTTGCCAAATTTACTAATTACCTTTTCAGCTTCTAAGAATAACTTTTCTTGTTTGGCAATGTCCTCATCGTGATTGATTGTAGGAATAGGTGCAACTTGAGGTCTAACATATTCACTCTTTCTGAGCTTGCTTCTAGCACTCAGATCACATCTTGAAAATAACAATCCACCATCACTTTGAGCAGGAGTGAGAAATCCTTGTTCAACGAGCTCGCTGATGGTTGGCTTTTTCTTCTTCTTCACTTATTGAAAACCTGCAGATTTCTTGATAGGTTTATTCAAGGTATTCATATCAGGAACATCTTTGGAGAAGTCATCATCAGAATCATAAGTATCAACTTCATCATCATTTGCCACCAAACAAACGAGTCCATCATCGGAATCTTTATCGCTCTCATCTGAGTCTGTTTCAATCCAAGTGTTCTGCTCATTTGCTAGTGATTCTTCTTCAGCAACCATTCCCTTGTGACAAGTGAATTTGGGAGTGAACTTGGGAGTATGGATGCTCTTCTTCTGTATATATTCAAATTTTGGAATTGGGCAGCTTGAAGCAAAGTGTTCTGGTTTCCTGCAATTAAAACAAACAAGGTCTTCTTTTTTTTTTAGAATCACTGCTCCTCGTGAACTTTGGAGGAGCTCTGCTGGTAGATCCTTGAAATTTGCTGGTTGAGCCGGGTCTTGAGAATTTTCTGAACTTTTGAAATTTCTTCACAAATAAAGCGAAGCCTTCATCATCCATGTCTAGTAGCTCAGAGGTAGAAATTTTGGGATCGGAACTTTTCTCTTCTTGAATTGGCGCAGGCGCATGCGCTTCTTCTCTATGCGCCACCATTGCTATGGATTTTGACTTTCCTTCAGTTTCGCTATTTCATTGGAGTTTGAGCTCATAAACCTTAAGATTTGCATAAAGGTTCCTTAAAGTCCATACATCTAAAGTTCCGGCGTCTTCAAAAGCGCTGGATTTATGAAGATATCTTGAACGAAAAGCTTGGAGGAAATTTACATTTAAATCTTTGTTTGAAAATTTAATGCCAAGTGAAATACATAGATTTATAATTTCACAGTAGCGTTCATAAGTTTGTCTTAAGGTTTCACCGGGGAGTTGAGAGAAATTGTTTAATCTCTTTTGCACTTCATATTTCTTGTTTTCCTTACAAACAGTATCTCCTTCTATATGCTCTTCAATAGCATCCCACATCCCATAGCTCATTTGCAGTAGCACAATGCATGACTTGTTGTTTCATAGCCGTGCTTAGAGTGCTTAGGAGAATATTTCTTTCTTTGCCATCATTTGCAACTCTTCTTGTTTCTTCCTCTGTCCATTCTTCCCTTGGTTTCTTGATGGTTGGTTGAGCAGCATTGGTGCGCGGATTTGGATTCGCTTTCATTGGGATGTAAGGTCCATAAACCACGGTGTCATGAAGCCTTTCATCGATTGAAGTGAGATGAGTTAAGATGCTGAATTTCCATACGTCAAAATGATCTTCATCAAAGACTGGAACATGTGTGTGGTTAGCAGTTGCCGAAGGTTTTGAGTTTGCCATATCGAATCGGCACCCAAGCTGTTAAGCTTGAAAAACAAAAACGTTTTATAAAGGTGTTTGCTATGATACCACTTGTTGGTCCCAAAGGGCAACAAGGGTATGAAAAATAGCTAGAGGGGGGGTGAATAGTTGTTTTAAAAAAAAAATTCGTACCCTTGATAAACTCAATTGCAAATGCACACTTTATCAAATAAGCGTTATGATATGCGCCTAAGTGAGTGAGTGAAATGCACAACGGAATTTAGTGATGTAAATAGGCGCAAAGTATGATAAAGGGAGCGCACACACACTCTAAGTATTTTGGGTCAAAGTGGGTGAAATTAGAAACTAAGGCAAATGATATAACAAACACAACACAGTTCAATCAATCAATCTACAATGAATAAACAATCAAATAGTTAGATATGATATGACTTGAAAAAAAATAGCAAGATAGTAGGTACGCGCTATTTGGAGAGGTTTGATCGGGAAAATAATCTACGTCCTCTACCAAGATGGTTAGTCTTAGATTTCTAATAAATATCTTATATTATGAGAGAGTGTTACAAATTACAATCGTTTTGAGTTTATACACTAACTCAAGATCTAATATTTATGAAAGAACAAATCCTAAACAATAACCAGTGTATCTCATAAAGAAAGATCTAAGTGATCAAACTTAAAGAGGTGCGTGTGTGATTTTAGAATCAATGCTCTTTAGATCTTTAAGATTGAGAGCACAAGAAACCTAAAGTGTTTTTGCTTGAGGATCTGGGCTAAGGATGAAGTTATGAAGATTTTCTTGAGAATTCTGGAAATAACAAAGGCAATCTTCAAATCTTCAACAAATGCTTGAGAGAGAAATTCTTGAATTGCTTAGCAACTTCAAATGGTTGAAGTTATGGGGTATTTATAGTAGAGATCCAAAAACTAGCCGTTGGAAATCCTTGGTGATTCAGAGAAAGGACAGATGTGCTGTCGCTCATTGTGTGGAGCACGTGTCCTTTTATAGCCGTTAGACACGTAACACAAATATGACTGTTATGGACAGGTGTCCTTAGATGCGGATGTATACGTGTTATTTAACCACCGTTGGATCATTGGCGTAGTTTGAATCTTCTTCAAGTCTTTGAATCTTCAATAAATCACTGAGTGTTAAATCAACAATGATGAGGCGCATTGAGCCATTAGATCGCATGGTCCATTTGAGGGGCGTAACAAAGCGCGTGGATCTTTGAGGCGCGAGGCCATATGCGCTCGCGCTGAAGGGCGCATGGCGCATGGCTTGAAGAGGCGCATGGCGAGTGGCTCAACTGAACTTGTGATTTTTTTATGAATCTTGATCTTCTTGCCCTATTCCTAAGCCTATTCTATTACAATTGACTACCTAAAAAATGAAGTATAAATACTTCTTACATGTGGGTCTAAAGTCCATGAAATAAAACTTAGGTGATGGATCAATCAAATCTAATTAATCCTATTACATTGAAACTGAGATATAAGTGGGCATACCCAACAGGGTTTGTTGATTTGTTGAAAATTACTCCCTCAATTAGGTCGAGCTTAACAAAAGAGTAGCGACCATGTCACAGGAGGGGCTAGGAAGATCTGTTGGTTGCTGGGTTTAGGGCCAAAGAAATCGGCCGGACTTGGTGGGGATGTGGTGAGTACCCGGTGATAGTGTGGATGGCGACGACGGTGGTGCGGATCGAGGAGAGAGAAATGGAGTCCTGTTTGAAATTAGATGCGTCACATTGAAAAAAGAGAGAAGACGTCAAGTGTAACTGTTTGCTTACTCCAGAACTTAAAATTGGGTTTGAGTGTTAAGAGTTGTTATCTAGTACAACAGCTACTCCCCCGTCCCAAAATGATCTTCTCATTTGTCATTTTTCATTATCTCAAAAAAACATTCTTCTCAATTCTACAATTTGGGGTTAAAAGTGTATAGACACAACATAGCTAGTGAAGGAAGTGTCTATTTCCTTGAAAAGATTGAACAGTCAAACGTGAAGATCTTTATGGGACGGAGGGAGTACATTGTAAGGAGTGTACATCTGAATCACTTTTTATTTGTTTAAAAACTTACATGTGGTTTCCTTCAAAAATAGATAATTATTTTATTTTTGGTGCAAAGTTTAATTAATTTATTATACACCAATTCTCAAATTAAATTGTTAGTTCTTCCGTTTCAAAAAAATAAGTGACAAATTTGTATTTATAAAAAAAATATTAAAATATTCTTATTATTGACTTTCATAATTTTAGTTTTGCAAAAATATAATCAATTGTAGAAAAAATAAAAAAAAAAAGATTATTTAAGAACAATATTTTTTAGTGCAAAAGTTCATTTATTTTAAACAAAAATGTTCATTCAATCTAGTATAATTTGGTACAAAGAGAAAAAGTACTTACTAAGTTACTTGAAAAACAAGTTCTCAAGCCTTTTTAGAGCTTCAACTTCTTTAGTAGTTTAACTGATAGCTGAGAACTTATTGATAAGTTCTCAGTTATTTGGTCGCCGGAGTTGATAATTATGCGGAATTAATTGTGTTCTTTGTAATTTAGTTGACAACTGAGAACTTACTGATGAGTTCTCAGTTGTTTAGTCGACGGAGTTGATCGTGTTCTTATTTGTTTAGTTAACAACTGAGAACTTAGTGATAAGCTCTCAATTGTTTAGTCGCCGGAGTTGGTGCCGAAGTTGATTGTGTTCTTATTAGTTTTGTTGACTACTGAGAACTTACTGATAAGTTCTCAGTTATTTGATCGCCGGAGTTGGTCGTTGGAATTAGTGATCACCGGGGTTAATCGTGTTCCTTAGTTTAGTTGACAGCTGAGAACTTACTGATAAGTTCTCGATTGTTTAGTTGCCGGAGTTGGTCGCCGGAGTTAATCGTGTTCTTAGTAGTTAGTATAATCGACAGCTGAGAACTTATTGATACGTTCTCGATTGTTTGATCACCGGAGTTGGTCGCCGGAGTTGGTGGCCGCCGGAGTTAATCGTGTTCTTAGTAGTTTAGTTGACAGCTGAGAACTTACTAATATGTTCTTAGTTGTTTGCTCACCAGAGTTGTTCATATTCTTAGTCGTTTAGTTGACAATTGAGAACTTACTGATAAGTTCTCAACTGTTTGGTCGCCGGAGTTGTTAGTGTTCTTAGTAGTTTAGTTGAGAAATGAGAACTTACTGATAAGTTCTCAACTGTTTGGTCGCTGGAAGAACACTGAAGCTAAAAAATAATAATTTTTTTTTTTTTGCGCCGGAGTGGTCGCCGGAGTTGGTGGTAGCCGGAAATGGTGGTCGCCGGAGTTGTTGACGGGAGAAGGTGGTGATGGTAGCCTAAGGTGATAGGGGTTGGGGTGAAAGTAAAATGTTGAGAGGGTGTAGTTAGTAAAATATTAAGGAAGATGTAAGGTAGGGACTATATGGTTAGTCAAAATATTTCTTGTCTTAAAATGTAAATAAGGCTTCCTAGAGGGATTATATGGTAAATCCCTCATAATATTTCAACGGAATAGCTAATGGTAATTAATTATGAATTTTAATACGGAATATTTATTTATTTTTATTTTATTTTTTTTTTTGAAAGAAGAATATGGAGTAGTATATATATATATATATATATATATATATAGTGAATCGTGTCTTGACCATAGGCATTCCAATGTAAAAGAAAATATGGAAGCCTCCAAATTCGACGATCAAAGTTTGTTAGGTTGCCGTCGTGGCTTTGACGTTCCATTCCATCCCTATGGCGTCTTCCTTCAACTCTTCAAGAGCTTGAGACTACTTTCTTGTTGCCCTCATTTCTAAATTTATAATGTACTGTATTCCATTTTAAATACTGTTTAAAGAAATGGGTTTTTTTTATTTAATAATAAATGCCTTGATACTAAGGCTCCGTTTGTTTCGCGTAAAACACCTTTCGGAAAATGATTTCCTGAAAAATGTGCATTTTCGGATGTATAATAAAATATTCTCTCCGTCCCAACTCTTAACTCAAATGTGAACAAGTGTATTGTTTGATAGTGTCAGTTTTCAGGCATAATTGGCTCCAACAAGGAAAAAGAAAGAAAAAAAAGAGGTAACTTGGCGCAACCAAAAGTTCATAAAATGTAGTTTTTCTCATGCAACATTTCAGTATTTGAGTCAGGTGAGATGTAATTGAGCTACAAATTTTGGGGTATTATATATGAAGAAAAGAGATTTCATTATAAATTGGCTAATGTACATGGACGACTGACATCCTAAAATGTGGCAACACTTGTCCAAAATAAATGCTAATGGTAAAAAACATAACAGAGGGCGTGGCTCAATTTCTGGCACAATGCTCAGTTTCACGTCTCCCTACCAGAAAACAGTCAACTGCCCGATAGCTGAAACAGCGCTAAACCCTAATGGCAAGAATACATACTACGAGCAGGCAGCTACTATTGTTACAATGCAAAAAAAAAAACCGTCAAACACACAAATCTGAACTAACCAAATCGACCCGTCAGCCCCTTTGGCAGTTAGAAGTCAAACTTCTAAAGAGGATCAATCGCATGGCTAACGAAGGCTCGATCTCTTCCGCTTATGTGGCTTCCACGTCAGCACTTGACCACCACGGCTCAAGCTACTACTTGTATTACCATTATCCTGATACTCACTTTGTGGGGAGTCCAATACGGCCTCATGAGGGGCCCGTTGTGGAGTCGAACCAGATATATCTTCTTCACTTGTTCCCTCACTAGCAACAGTAATGGTTTCACTCTTCACTTCTATTGTTGACTTTCTCTCTTGCCTAAAACTGGGACCCACAAAATCTCCGTTTTCCGTTATTTCAGGAGTAGGCTCATCCTTCTTCCTTCTTTTACTTGGAAACTGTTCGAGGTACTGATCTCCATATTCAACTGCTTTCATCCACTGTGATTCGCTTAGCCTGTCTGTATATATCACCCCTTTTCTCTGTCTCTTTCCAGAGACATTAGCAGCTTCGTAGTCAAAACCTTTGCCTTTCATGTCCTTGGAGAGGGGGACTGAATATATCCAATCTGGCACCTCGTGTTCTTCCATGAGACGAGATCTGTACCTCTCCTTTTGTTTTCTTTCGTCGTCCATTTGCTCAAACAGCCAGTACTCTTCTTCTGATCGGGCTGCAAGACGATTGATTTCTCTTTCACTTGGAACGTCGTTTCCAAGTGAGCTTGTACCTCTACGCATGATCTCTTCCAACATCTCTTTCCTATCTTGAGCTGCAAGAATAAAATAATTAACAATATCAGATTCTCTGCTCAATTATTTTCTTAAAAGAGAAGAATCATGTTAACATGCCAAACGAGGGGTGAAATGGAGGGTATGGCTTCTTGTGCTGGCCAATAGTTGCAGAGGAAACCATTATCCCTCCACCCCAGGTTGTGCCCCTTTCGGAGAATACTTGTCCCGAAATGAGTGGCCTCTTTTACTGAATTTCTAACTAAGAGTCAACATCCATTACTTCCTCAGAAATTTAAAAGAGGACGGACACTTCAGATGGAGTATTAATTATGGGATCAAAGGTTTCCATATCCATCTCTTTCTAAATTCAACAAGTAACTAGAGCCTAAACTGGCATGGAGCAACGAATCTCTTTGAAGCTGCTTCTTGCGACTGCTCCTGCTTCTTTTTGTTCATTCTCTTCACACTTATTTATTACTGTACATGATTATTTTTTCTTTGAGGTTTGGGTGGGAGAAAGCTTACGAGATACAAGTATCTTTCATCCTATGCCCTGATAAATGGCAACACAGAATCAGTTTCTCTAGACTTGTACCTACGCACTCCCGTACTCGTGTGCATTGTCTTCTTATTGTTTTATAACTTTGTTTTGTTATATTTTCAAATGAGCAAGTATATGTTTAGTCTTGTGGATTGTCCAAATCTCATTTTAAGGGACGTTCTGAAAATCTCTACTCTTTATACAATTTAGTGGCCAAGATTCATATATATTCTTGTAATCCTCTTTCCAAACATTTAGTTGCAAGTATAAAGAGACTAGTGAAAAAAATTGGTAAAAAAACATTTAGGGACATTTTTTTCTAACAAGGACATTCATTTGGGACAAAAATGTCTTGAAAACGGACATTCATTTAGGGACAGATGTTGCATTAAGTTTCTTGATTAATTGATAAGGGGTGTTTCTACCATAGGTAAAGGTATTGAGTTCAAGGCTTGGCAATTTTGTTGCAATAGCTTTAAATTTTAATTTCTTATAAGGGATATTTTAGGCAATTTACAAGAGTGTGACGGGGCTTTAATCATTTTGAACCCCCCACCCCTTATTTCAGTAGAGATAACTAACCTGTAGAAGTTGTATTGAACAGTCCTGCCTGGATAACTTTCGCATCAATCCCCATCTTTTGTTTTGCGCGATCCAATATAACCTCTTCAATTGATCCAACACTGACCAAAACAAAGACCCTCACTTCCTTCTTTTGGCCAATACGATGTGCCCGGTCCTCTGCCTGTTGGTCTGCTTGGGGATTCCAATCACTGTCAAAAATAATCACAGTATCCGCCGTCTGTAAGTTCAAACCAAGACCTCCCGCACGAGTACTCAACAAGAACATAAAGAACGGAGAATCTGCAGCATTGAATTGCTTTTGCACCAAGCCTCTATCTTCGGTTTTGGTTGAGCCATCAAGCCTAAGATACTTATAATCATGAAGTTGCAGATAAATTTCAAGAATGTCCAATAGACGAGTCATTTGAGAGAAAAGGAGGACTCTGTGCCCTGCTCGGCGAAGTTTAGGTAGTAAACGATCAAGTAGCTCAAATTTTCCTGATGCTCTCACAATCTCCTCCTTTTTATACATATTATATTGTTCTGGAAATAGATATGGATGGTTACAACACTTTCTGAGCTGCATTGACATATTCTTCAAGCTCCTTGATTTCCCATTACCTGCAAATCCTTCAGCATCAGTATATGAAGTAACTTTTCTCTTGTCCAGCAAATATTATACTCCTGCTTAACTCGGGCAAAGATAAACGACAAATGTAAACTGATCCTTAATGGAAAACTTGGCAGTGATGAATGAATTAGTTGGGAAAAAAAAAAAAAAAAAACCAGCTCATAAGATTTTTTTTAACCCCTTCCCCTTCCCCACTCACCCCTCCACAACCACAACAACATAAGGAGAAAAATAGTCCAGATGCTCATCTGTCCCCGGCACAGCAACTTCTAGATCTCCAAACCATTGCATAGCAGCTTATATCCCTCCTTTCAACCCAAAGATCTCCGATTTGAAATTTCAAGTACATTAAGGTGGATAATCGCCATTACAACTTACAAGTACCACAATAGAATGCTCGTACACTAACTAGCTTATTTGTGTCATATTTGAAGGGTAGCGTTATAACAACGTGGAACTTGCAAACCCAGTTTATGAAATTCAAGTGGAAAATCCAAAAAAGGAAAGTAGGACACTTTGAGCCGAATGGATAACTTACAAGGAACAGAGATTACATAGCAAGCATGAGGACAGGAGAGTTTTCCCTAATTTACTCTAGTAGTAGGCGTATAAGAACTTCAGTAAGTACTCAATCAAAGAGGAGTCAAAAACAATACCAACAGTAATGCTACTGCTAGCGGAAACCAAAAGTAAGTTCGCGGTAATAGAGAATGACGGGGCTGTGGTGGTTCGAAATTTACAGAAAAGTTGCGTAGGACAAAGCTGTTATAGATCATCTCATTTTCCATTTGAGATTGTGCAGAAAATATTAAACAAAACAACTATGCATTATTTTGGAAATTACCATACTGGTCAACAAAGGTATCCACATCATAAGATGTAAACAAACAGTAGGTAATATGCTGAGAAGTGTGAGATTAAACCGGCATAGCCATTCCAATCAATGTAGATACTAAAAGGAAATCAATGTTGATCTATCTGATTTATCACATAAAATGTTGGGCAGAACTTAGGTGTCGCTGAAAGAGATACGGAACTAATTTAGCATTTCTTATCAGTTCACAATATGGGCATGAGCGAACACTGCAATTTCATCATTCTGCGAGGCGGCTTGCAATAACACCTTGTGATTTGGCAACAGCAATTTAGTATGTTACTCTCTTCGCCAAAAAGGCAGTCCCACTATCCTTTTTGGTTTGTCCAAAAAAAAAAAAAAACACCCATTTTTACAAAGTTTGACTCATCGAATGGTACTATCTATTCAGTAAGGAGGGAGTACAAACATAAGTAACTGACGAACACAAGTGCATGTGAATATTTCACTCAAATATAGACTAAGGTGCTCGGACTCTTTGGTTGACCTCGCCGGACTCGTGTTGACTACACTAAAATAGGAGTGTCCGATACGGGTACGGCGAGGTAAACCAAAGAGTCCGAGCATCAGAGAATATAGATATTCTTAAAATAAAAATGAAGATGCATCACCGAAAGCAGTGCAGTGAAAAATTAAACCATTCCCTCTTTTGCATAAGTAATGATTTTTTTGTTTTAGGAGAACATGTCGAAGAGACCTTTATAATCAATTCACATATGAGTCAAAATTTTGATGGTTAAGTACATTCTATATAACAACAGTTCAAGGCAACTGAGAATGTTCAAAGTAACCACAAATCATGCAAAAAAGGATTGAGCATGAAAAGTAACCTGTATCCATTCCAACCCTCCCATCCTTAGTGATCTGCTGATAATATACCTTCTGCCACGCCGACATATCACATTTTAAAATGACCTGTGTTTTCTGTGGAAGGAACTTCTCCACCTCATCTTTCTTCCTTCTCAAGATGAATGGCCTAATAACCTAGAATATTTATCAAGTAAAGGCCAATTAACAATTGGACTTTGGGAGATGAATGATGTTAAGGGGGAATGGAAGACCTACTTGGTGCAAACGCCGAATGATCAACAACTCTTCTTCATCTGTCAGAGAAACATCACACTTATCTGCAAATGGTGCATTGAACCACTCCTCAAAATTTTCAACTGAATTGAAAATATTTGGAAGAAGAAAATTAAGCAGAGCCCATAATTCCTGTAAACTATTCTGTATTGGTGTGCCGGTTAATAGTAGTCTCCGCCGAATCCGATAGCTGCAAACAATATTTACTAAGTTAGAGATCATTTTTTATTCTCGCTTAAACAAATTAAATCTCGTTCAAATTTGGTACATCAATAACAACGAAGTATGGATGCTTTGTTATCAGCATACCCTGAGACAAGGGTCCGTGCAAGAGCACACTCTGAATTTTTTAACCGATGTCCTTCATCAACGATCATGTAGAACCACTGAATTTTCTTCAAAAATGCTTTGTCCCTCATGATAAGATCGTAGTGCGTAACTAGGACATCAAACTTCCCTTCTCCTGAATACTCTTCCCTTATCACCTTTCTCTCATCTAGACGGCCGTCATAGAGAACAGCAATGATACTGGCATAAGAAGAAAATCATTATAGAACTTTTGGCTTGGCTAAAACGATGTTTTTCTTATTTAATTACGGTGGTTGGGGGAGGTGTACAAATAAAAATAGGAACAATGCATGCACACACAATTTAAGAAGTTTCTTCCCTACCTAGGAGCCCAAGTCTGGAATTCATTCATCCAATTTGGTAGTACAGCCTTTGGGGCCACAATCAAATGGGGTCCAGCAACATTCTTGTTCTCCTTCAGATATGCAATTAAAGATATTGTTTGTATTGTTTTCCCCAATCCCATCTCATCTGCTAATATCCCATTCAGGTTGTTATTGAACAAGGACAACATCCATTGAAGCCCTTCTAATTGGTATGGTCTTAGTTCTCCTCCTTGGAGCATCGCCGGTTGCTCGGTGACCTGTGAAATTAAAATTTGATTAGATTCTGTAATATATACTCCCTCTGTCCCATTTTAAGAGTCAAAAATTTCCTAAAAGGGCGTCCCATTTTAAGAGTCAAAAATTTCCTAAAAGGGCGTCCCATTTTAAGAGTCAAAATCCTAAAATGGAAAGTGGGTCCTACATGTCATACTCACAACAATTATCCACTAACTCTTCTCTACTCCACATTCTCTCTCATACTAACCTATCAACACTCACATCACCTTTTCCTTAATTCTTGAACCCACCCATTTTTTGACTCTTAAAATGGGACGGAGGGAGTATATGTGTGTGTGTGTGTGTGTGTGGCCTTTTAAAACATAATTATTGCATGCGAGTTGCGAAATGTGGCATCTGAAACATGACTTCAGCTTTAAAAGAACATGCACATGCTAATTAACTCAGTACTCCTAGCTTATATAGCACCAAGATGAAAGTTGGTACTCTATGCTGGAATAAACTAGTTCAATATGATGAGCCTTCAACCATGGAACATCTATGCAATGGCATGGGATAATACAGAATCAGAATTCAGTCTTTCACAACATCGGATATTAGCCTCAAATAAACATATGAATATTGAGACACTTAGAGCTTCATTAATATCTTACTTAATTCGCTACTTATATGTGAAACTTCAGCAGTAACCCATTTACATTGCAAACAAACCCATCAAGATATGCACAAGACAGGGTATAAACTCTGCACTAGAAAAGCCAAAGGAATGTGTGGAAAGAAAAAAGTGAGGTAGGTAAATGACAAGTAATAGTCACCTTCTCTTGAATTGAGTGGATAACTGAATTATATTGCCGCTGACCTTCAAGTAAATCCCCTGTTTTAACTCCACGATCCGGAGCAGTCTCAACTATATCTGCATCTATATCAGGAACTGAATCCCCAGGTGTCTCAACATTTGAAGCAGACACCTCAGGCAAGTCTGCTTCTAATCCATTCAATGGTTCAATACCATCATGCTCAGCATCTTTTTGACGTTGAACAGCAGCCCCCAACCGAACAAGTAAATCATTTGTTTTTCCTAGAAGCATTGTTAACCGTTCGTTCTTGCTCTCCTCAACCATTCTCATATAAGCTTCCTGATCATCAGATTTTAGAGCTTGGAACCTCAATTTCTCTACACGGGAAGCACGTTGTCTTTGCCTTCCATGCCATGCCTGATCATAATAAATGCCTGAATTAGATTTTAGAAACGGAAGCTACAGAAGGTATTCTTTCTTCTCAAATTAAATGGTGATCCTGAGCGCAAGGGTGCTGTTGCATCATAACCGGGAGTCAGAGGGTTTGAACAACTTGATCGGTCTCTACTTGCATGGGCAGTAGAAACTTTCTAAACCGAACCTTCAATAATAAGAACCTCGTGTCTAAACCATCCAATCTTATTCTATCTTCCCCAAATTTAGAAAAACAGATAACCAGTAACTATAGTATGGACAGAAATACTGCTGGTAGAGGTCATCGGCAATGTTGTTCGGATATAATTGTTTACAATGATTTAAATTAAACAGGTCACCATGGATCCCCATGCAGATATAATCCCTGATTCTAGTTTGGGTTGGTCGTGCATCACAGACTGCAAATGGAAAATACTATGCAACCGAGAAGAAACTAGAAAGAAAAATCTATTAGCTCAGCTTTATTTACTAATTACTCGGTAGATCTAAAAGGAACCTTTATATTTGAAAATACTATGCAAGATGCAATAGATGACAAAGAAACCTCAAAAGTTTCAACTTTGATGCCCTTATTCTAGAAGTAGGTGGAAACTTAGACACAGGTACAAAACATGTCTGCCGAAGTTCCCTCACTAAAGGAAATGTGATTAGCTTTCTTTCAAAGACATTGAAACACATCCCCAAAGACTATTCTGAAGGTCACAAGCAACATATGCACTTTTTTTTATGTTTAGTACCCATCCCCCAGGAATCAAATCTTAACGCGCACTAAGAGTGAGGGGCGAATAAAAAGAAATAAGGTACATGCCTGAACACCATCATTCCTTTGCTTTCGGCGCTTCTGAGTAGCCTGCACTTGTAACTGGAGGTCACGAGCTGCATTAAGAATTTCTGCAAAGAACTTCCTCTTCTTAGTCTCCACTTTGTTCTTTTCTTCCTCCTCCAGCTTTGACAATCTCTGCAGTTGAAATAGTATCTATGAGTGAGTAGTGTACTAACATTTAACTATTATATTATTTTATACCACATTAGTTTTAGCCAAGATGATAACGTAGTCAGTTAGCTGGGGTTACACATAGTTTTGTAAACCAGAAGCTTCATGTCAATGATCCACCTAAGATTCTCTGACAGTAAAACGTCTAATTTCTTCTTTATGATTGCCCAAGAAAACTACAGATACTACATTGTATAACATGTAATATATTTGCAGGACCAAATCTTCAAGAATGTATCCCAGCTCAACAGCTCCTCCCACTGCAGGGTCTGAGAAGGGTCTACTGTAACCAGTCTTACCACACAAATGAGAGGCTGTTTCAGTGTCATGGTACGTACAGTCATGTAGAAAGTAAAGGATGATCTATTGTCCTAATGTTTCAAGCCTGTTAGAAAACTATGTCGTAAAGGTGGACATACAATATTAGTCATAAGCCCACGGCATATGGCACACATTTGCTATATTCTATTCCAGATAAAGTTTGAAGTCAAACCAAGTAACATGTGTATTGGTGAAGCAAGAAAGAAAAAGTAACACAAACTACAAATCACCTCAGAATCTCGTTTCTTCTTTAGATGATCATCAGAGTCAATGGCAAAAGCATCTCCGACGCCATAAGGAGCACGACGCAATCGCATCATGCCCCAATCAAAAAGTTGCTTATCAGGATATGCACAATTTAAGCGAAGCCAGTATTCTGAACTCACATCAGACCTGACCTTGCTCTGCAATTCTGCTAGCTGTCATGAAAAAACATTTGTCAACGATGAGAATTTGGTAATTCTACTAACACAAGTGCATGATAGATACACGAAACTTTAACCACAGATGGACATATGCATTTTGTTTCTTTTTCTGAAGCATGCCATCTTCTTTCAAATCCCCATTTCAGCAATGAAGGAATTGTTATAATTATTATCTTTAGCTGTATCTTGGTATAAAGATGTCGGACATACATGCAAAAGTCTATGATTCAAAATTCAGGCTGCCTTGTGTTCGTATCACACTGAATGTTTAAAAGTACAGCTGGTGCAGATGAAACTAACAGATTCATCAATTTTGTTAATACGTTTTTTGAGCAGCTCATAAATGAAACGTTGATAGCAGGAGAAGATTAATGCAATCATGCAACCACATGCTTCCAGTAAAACATTGAATTAAAAAAAGTAAAAAACTTCATGGGAACTTTCTTTTGATAACATCTTGCGTCTAATCAATACAGTTTCACATGCAACTAAGGAATAAATAACAGGTGCAACCAATTCTAAACTTTAGTCTACCTTCAGTCCATAGAGTTCAAGCAAGCACTTCGATTGAAGTTCCTCGCCTCGGCTTGTAGGCAATTCTGGATTCAAAATAATAAGTAAGTATCTCTTGAAAGAATACATAAACACACTTCCAATTGACACACAATGAAACAAAATATCATCTAGAAAAATGGCAGTAAATGAAGGGTAAGAAAACACAGGATACACAAGTCAAACTTGTTGATGCAAGTAAGTTAGTAACTAGATTACAATGCTCATCCTTAAATTTCCTTACGACCCTTAAGTATTTGCAGAATGACATTTAAACTAATAGGCAGCTTCGTTTTCAAAGTGAAATAACCTTCAAGTTCAGTTAAGCGATTCTGGATGTGGCTCTGTAGACGAGATTCTCTAGATTCTATCAAACCAAAACCTGACATGCAATTCAGTCGTTGCATAGCCAGTGCATCCTCCAGGTCTGTCAATAGATCTCCTTCATTAGAAATTCCAGGCCCGCCCTGTTACATTAACATTAACAAAAACTCAGAACATGAGTCAGAGGCAAGAACTAGATTTGCATAAACCATGTATTCAAATTTAAGTAAACAAGATCAATATACCTCAAATTAATCCTAAACAAACAAGACAACAACAACAACAACAAAGCCTTAGTCTCAATGATTTGGGGTCCACTAACATGAATTACCATATGGAATTGTCAATGAAAGAGGTGTGGGAAAATAAAAGACAAATAAATAGAAATAAAAACTGTAAAAGTTAAGAAGAAATTTAAAGGAATAAATAAGTGGAAAGAAAATTTGGAAAAAAAATAGAAAAATAATAATAATATACATTAGATCAAAAAATAATGATGTAAAGGATAGAACAATTATGAGAGCTAAAATCTAGGAAGGCGCATCTTTTCAAGTGAAATGGAGAAATTACCAGCAACACACAACAATAACTTAAATTTACAAGAGGAGCTCTGATTCCACATTTCGTTTACTTAGTTTTCCAATAATAAACAGGCCTGTAACAATAATAAAGAGCTTGTACATCACATATGATTAACTTCAACATGATTTCCATCTAGAGAAAAAACAATAAAAGTCCATGGATCAGTTTTTAACAAAAGAAATATCAATGCATGAACAAACTGAGATGACGCGAATTCAAAATTATCCTTCCAATTAGTATCACACATCCTGCAAAAGTCTTCACATGACACCTTAAATTTGCTTGTGAAGAAATCTTGATGAATGATCTTTATGGTTCAAGTACTTACCGCTTAGTGTCACCACCAAATGCTAATGATACCTAACCTCCACAAATATATTATTTATTTTCTTGTCGAACCTAACTTAATTGCATATGTCAGCAAGACTCTTCTGGTACATAATAATAATAATAATAAATAAAAATAATAATAAAAAACTTGAAACGAGGCTGAGCAAATCAGCATACTCTTAAATTAGATAAACCATCAGATTGTACAACTTATGTATTGTCTCATATTATCCACTGGACCATATATTTATATGTTTTTGAAATAATAAGCAACCCTAGACAAAAATCCTCCATAATCCACATCCTGATACTAAAGGGTTATGCATAAGATCATTAAGGGTGGTCCAGGCTGCCAAATGCCCCCAGAGGCACTAGTTAAGGATATACTTTAAAAAGTTCCCGTAGGACATTCGCCAATGCAGTGGTAACTTTTTCTAATGCAAAATATTTTCAACGAAAGGTTCATATAAGGGCACAAATTTATGTTCCTTTTGTAAAGCCGCACAATGAGCGTTCTCGACCCCCTTCCATACTTCACATAAGTTATATGATGTGGTCTTTGAAACTGCTATGTTTCCTCAACTAGGACACATCCAATGCTCATGTCAATCTGAGACTCATCCAAAACAATTTTCAAAAGGAAGTATGTCTATCAACCGACATGAATTTAATGACAAATAAAATACTGTACAAATTTCAATGTGTTATTCCAATCATTCTAACTCCTTAAAGCCATGAAACAAGGACAAATTGGAGAAGGAAAAGACGGAGGGAGTATAGCTTAAGCACATTAGATTTCTTACACACAACGTTATATAAGCATAAATTAATAATAAAACTGAATGTATATAACTCCCTAGGCATATGTGACGTGAAGGTGAAATAATCGCACTGCAATCCATCTATCTGCACTCACCACCATTATGGAAATAATATGTTTACACACAATATAACCTCTAAACAACAAACAGGAAAGACGGTATAATTAACAGTTTCAAATAAAAAATGTTGAAAGAATATACAGAAGTTATTTAGCCCTAGCATTGATGAAGTTCACCTCAGCAATTATAACAGCATTTAAAATCTGAAATCTACAAAGTCTTGAATACTTGTTCCTTTCCGAAATGAATATCCAATTTTGAGCAAATACGAGATGGAGGTAGTAGCAAGTAATATGACACAACTATCACTTTCCAATCACAATTATAAAGCAACAGACAGTTCCAAATCATATCCACAATAACTATCCCCAAAACTTCCAAAAAGTTTCAACATTAACAATCAAAGGAAAACTCTCGATAGGAGTATAGGACAAGAAACATGAAAATCAACACAGAGTAGAAGCCCTAACATTCAAAATCAAACTAACGAGCATAACTAAAAAAACTGAATTAACAATGAAAAATTCAAAGGAAAAAACGAAATCCATTAAAACTCACCGTAGGCACGGAATTCTCAACAGGCTTGGTCTCAGATCCAGCGGCGACGGCGGCGTCATCGTGAATGCCGTCACCGGGGACAGCGGCGGCGTCATCGCCGGAGGCGTAGATGGAAGAAACGGCATCGAAAACGTCGGGAGGAAGGGGGAGATTATGAGAGAGAAAGTTGAGGGCACAAATCAAGGTCTTCGTATGCTCAATATGGTTCCGTTGATGGAGGTCTACAGAGCTTTGCCTCTCCAACACCTGACCCACCATGGCGGGAACGACTCGGAGCGAGCGAGGTTGAATCCTTTTTACTATTTTTTTTCGATTTTAATTTTCTTTTTAATTTTGAAAGAATTGAAAATAAAGAAAATTTTGGGCTTAAAACTAAAAACTGGCTGAAGACTCTTTGCTATATCCTTCTCTCTCTCTCGATTCGGCGTCTTGTTTCTCTGTCCTCCGCCTTTCGTATATAGACAGCGGGGTTAGGTGTAATGACGCTTATGTCCTTTTTATCTCCGACTAATGACGGTCAAACACTTCTACACGTGAATTACTATAATACCCCTAGTTTGATTAAGTGCAAAATTACTAGGTCCTTTACTTCTTTGGCTTATTATCGTTATGGGAAAATATAGAAATATGCACATTTAATTAGTAATTAGGTTAAGGATGCAGATATGCCCTTATGCAAATTAATCGTCATATTAGCTCCTGTATTTAAGATAAATGAGGGGATATTAGAACACCGTCATCTTTCCGTCCAAATCTTAACAGAATTACTGACTAGGCATCCTAGTTGGAATGTAAAATTAACTATGTGGAAAATAAATTGACAAGTGGAATTTGATGAGTATGATGGAATCAAAACCACTTTAGTTAGCAAGTCTGTTAAAACCTCCCAGATCTTCTTTAGTCATCCTCATCCTTTGTCATATCCTACAAAAACACCACTGTCACCCACCATCATCCACCATAACCATTAAAATCAACCACCATCAAACACATCCCCAACCACCGTCTAACCAACCAACCACCGTCAAAACACACCCACCACTGTCTAACCATCACCTTGCCACCATCTAAAAATAACCGGTCACCACCATCTCAAAATCACCGGGCACCAACCACCAATTGCCCTTTTAAAACCAGATTTGAGTTTTAAATTGCCACACGACAAACATTCAAACCCAGTATCAGATTAATAGGACTGGAAAATTAAAACCCATATCTAATTACTGAAAAATTAAAACCCAGATCTCCATAAAATTAACGCGCACACAATACATCAAACATCAACTGAGTGGATCAACGACGTTGTTGTTGAGGGAGTGAGAGAGAGTGGAGTTTGGCGGCCAAGGTGAAGGAGAGGAAAGTGAAGAGGGAGTGGGAGTGGGCGTCGACACTGGGGAAGTGACGATGGCGATGTCGCTAGAGGATGGTGTTGACCGGGGTGGAGTGGTGGGGTGTCACAGAGGTGAGACTTGAAGAAATATTTGGCGGCACAAATGAAGGGGAAGACGAAGGGGAAGTGGGGGTGGAATGAGGCATGCAACGGGTCTTCAGATTAGGGTTGGGTTCACTTTGGCGATGATTTTAATTTTAACCCCTTTGACCTTCTAAAATATTTCACATTCTATGAGGGGTGTAATTGTAAATAAGTATTTTAACTTTATATTATTGTTAAGTGCCAAAACGACGTAGTTTTGAGTCCATCGTACTCAACAAATTACACCTAGGCAATTTTTTTCACGCAATAAATTTCACATGCCAAATAAGCAGCTTAGTCAGCATTTCTGTTATGTTTTGGATGGAATGTTAATGGTGTCCTAATACCTACTCATTTTTCTTAACTACGGAGGCTAATATGGCAATTAACTTGTATAAAGGCATATTTACATCCTTAACCTAAGTACATGGGCATAGAGCGAATGTATTTGTGAATCTATATTTTGTGAATTATATCATTTATATGCTAGTTCATGTTAATCACTTATTTATATTATTTTATCTTTTTTTTCATCAAAAAAAGATAAAATATTTAAATAACTTAGAATTAATTCAGGCCTTTATAGATTGACCCTTGTTTGTGCATACTAATACTCCCTCTGTCCCAGAAAGATGGTTTCATTTTGACTTTTTTATGGTAAAAAAAAATGAACTTTGACCAAACACTAGTTTCAATCTAATCATTCTAGTGAAATTCTTAAGTTGTAATTGATTAGTCATTAAGTGATTTATCAATAACACATTTTAGAATTTTGTTGTGATGATTAGATTGACATCAATGATTTGTCAAAGTTCAATTTTATTGACCATAAAAATCAAAATGAGACTATCTTTCTGGGACAGAGGGAGTATATCTATAACTAGAACACTTGTTAGGTTTTTATTACAAGAGGGATATTTCCTCCGTCACCTACCCTCCCGATGTCAGAATTATTCATTATTAGAGGAGTTTAAAGTTAACTCTCGTTAAGTTTTGTTTGTTTTTCTAACAATTAATTTTAGAAGTCGTTAAGGGATTTGGGTTTAATAAAAGTGTATTTGGAATAGGGTGGTTAAACGAAAGTAGAGCCGTCAATTCGGGACAACGGGACGGAACGTGACAAAACTATGATGTCCCGCCAACTATACGGGACGGGACAAATTTATCGCGGGACCGAAATTCCCCGTCCGATCCCAAATCACCTCGGGATGCGAGACAATGTGGGACAAATACGCGATAATTTGACGCGATCACCTGATCACAAAAAATGACGATTTCAAGTTAAAATGAGCATTAAACCATCACTCGAAACAAAAGTTTATAAACTACTATAACGCAAAATTCAATTGCTTAGTCCTGACATAAGTATCATAACAATAATAGAATATGTCATAATCATAGTTTGAAACAAAATTCAACAATACTAATAGTAAATGTCATGAAGGAATCAAGTCGATTCAAAAGAAAAAATGAAAAGAATAAGGGAGCAAGTCAGCTTTTCCATCTTGATAAATATATGTGGACGTGTCTGGACGATTCAATGTAAGCTACAGATCATCAAAGAAAACAAATATTACAGTGAGTGTTTTAAGTGAGTGCAAAGCAGACCATGAAACATCACAAAAAAACAAAAAAAAAAAAAAAAAAAAAAGGCAGCAAGTCAAGTCAGCCTTTCCTTTTACTAGTGGGTAACCCGTGCTCTGCACGGGTAACTAATTTAATATTTTTTTAATATTTTACTATTTTTATTTTTTTATTTAATAAAGTAGCATAATATATTTTTTGTAATATAAATATATTGTATATGAAAAATAATTTTCTAATTATAGTTAACTAAAATAGTAACTATTATCTTAACTAAAACTGTTAATAGTACTAATTAATCTATATAATAATATAAATAATTAATACTATTAATAGTACTACTAATATTTATAGTAACTATTATAATTAACTAATACTATTTATAATAATGTTAACCTATATAGTAACTATTATGATTAACTAATACTATTACTAGTAATAATTTTTACATATTTTATAGCTATTATAATTAACTAATACTATTAATAGTAATAGTTAACTTATAAAGTAACTACTATAGTTAACGTGTAGTTACTATTATTGTTAATTAATACTATTAATAGTAATAGTTAACTTGTATAGTAACTATTATAGTTAAGTAATACTATTAATAGTAATAGTTAACTTGTATATTAACTATTATAGTTAACTAATACTATTAATAGTAATAGTTAGTTTATATAGTAACTATTATAGTTAACTAATACTATTAATAGTAATAGTTAACTTATATCATAACTATTATTATTAGCTAATAGTATTAGCTAATAATGAGAATATCAAAAGTCACACACATTTAGGATGTTGATGATGTGGCTTCACACAAATGAAGATTTAACATATGTTTGTTTATGTGTCAAAGCCATAGCCCTCATCACCAACTTTAATATATATATATAAGATTTTATTTTGACAAGCTAGTTACATTTCATTCATTCAAGTCTATTACAGATCTATTGCCTAGTCTAGTACGATTCCTTATTGGAGTTTCACCACGTCAGAACCTATTACATCGAATGAAACTGCGTCTTCAGAAATCTCTCATAGACGTCCCGCACATCTGGTGGTCTCTTCCCATAGACGTCGTGTGCCATCTGGTAATCCTCTTGCCATAGACGTCCTGCGCCATCTGACTGGTAATCCTCTTGCCATAGACGTCCCGCGCCATCTGAATGATCACCTGCATAAGCCCCCAGCCGCCCTCAGATGGGAAAATTGACAAAGGTTCTCCACTTTGCTCCCAGAGGGAGTCGAATCTGCGACCTTCACCTAAGTGGAAGCCTTACCCACACACCCAGATACCATTGGGCTAAGAGGCCCTTGGTGCCTTTCCTTTTATAAGCTTGAAAATTTTACACCCTTTGACCAAAAGGAGAGGTAACAGACTGACAAGGTTGGACTTGGGCCACTGCCACTTGGGCCTAGCTTGCTTGGGTTGGAAATTGACATAGGCCCAAAGTTTAGAAAAAATGTGAGACGCCCCATCTCATCCCGTCCCGTTTTGTCCCGCGTCCCAAACAGGATGTCCCGAATAGTCCCGCATTTTTTTGGGACAAGAAAATACTATCCCGTCCCGTCCCATTTGTATTAGGGGTGTAAATGGTTCGGTTTGGTTCGGTCTCGGCCATTTCAGAGACCGAACCACTAGTCATCGGTTTGGGAAAATTTCAGACCGAACCGAACCACGAAAAAGTTCAAATCGAACCAAACCAAACCATCGTGGTTCAGTTCGGTTTGGTTCAGACCGCGGTTCAGTAATGTGGTTCAGACTGCGGTTTAGACCGTGGTTCAGACTGTGGTTCTGATAGTGGTTCAAATCACCGTTCAGATCGAGATTCATATGACGATTCAAATCATGGTTTAGACTTTGTTGAAAAGAGAAAATCCAGAGGAAGAAGAATATTTAACGAATAAAGAAGCCGAATGAAGTGAACACACTGTAGAATTTTGTCAACAATGTTGCTCAACAAATATAACACGTGATGAAATGAAAATTGAATAAGATGCAAAACGAGATTTAAGAATAGTCTAATGTAATGTAGTTTATTTTTTAATATTTCAAAGGTGGATGTTATTTAACATAAAAATATATGACTAATGTATGCGTTCTGACGGTTTGGTCTGGTGGTTCGATTTGATGGTTCGATCTGGTTTGGTTTGGTCTGGTTTGGTCTGAAGGGATCAGACCACAAACCAAACCAAAGCACACCACGCGGTTTACCAAATTTTGAGACCGAACCGAACCGCTCGTGCTTGAAAACCGAACCAAACCGTATGGTTTGGTTCGGTTTGGTCCCAAACCGCGGTCTAGACCGAACTACTGACACTACTAATTTGTATAGCGGGACGGTCCTGAATTGACAGCTCTAAACTAAAGTAGAGCAAAGCAAGGTGGTTCAAAATGCGGATAGGCCTACTTCTTTTGATGCACAAAAAATATTTCCCACCCTCCCCCCACATAGCATACTACTGCACCCTCTTTTGAAATATCATATTTTTATATGTATAAATAATTTTAATGTTTTTTAGCAATATATAAACAATGTACAAAAGTATAAATTCATCAATGAGCAAAAGTGTAAACTCAAGAGCTATACCAGGGAAAAAAATAACAAAATATTATTGCTCACAAAACAAAAAAGTGGGAAGATCATTTGGGGACGGAGGGGTATTTGAAAATAGCACAAAGTAATTGGCAGATGAAGATTATAGCGCTTCAATCAAGTGGTAGAATTTTTTAAAACGACATTATACGTGGATGGTGCATATTAGCAAGCAGTGCCAGTGCCACCATATCTGGAGTCATCTTGTTAGTGCAAACAGAGGTGTTACCTTAGATGTTGCCATTGACAGTCAAGTGTTGCCTGGCAGAAATTATATTGTAGTTTGATATTTCTTTCTAATATTAATTTTATACTAATGTCTTAATATTATTGTCTAGATGTCTGTGTTATTGGTCCATATTTCAAGATATAATAAGGTGGATTTTGGAGCTAAATACATGGAGGAGTGATTAAAAGAAAGTTACACATAAATGGAGGACTTTCAACATATTTAACATGTGTTAAATATGAAAAAACGTGGGAAGACTCATTCAAAGGATTTGTTGCCGATCAAAGAGAAGAGTACAAGCGTGGAGAAGCATGGAGTACAACTGGGCAAAGCTTAAACTTGGGCACAAAGAAATTGGTTGAGAAAATCATAGAAAGAGACCAAGTCTTTGCACAAAAAGTGGAGAGCAAGCCCACTCACTCTCCTCACTCTCTCATAACGTCCAAGGCAGCCCCAAGGCTGTTTCTTTGTGTAGCCATCAAGTATTGAAGGCTATAAATAGTGCTTAGATGAGAAGATTGAAGGCAAACCAAATTTACACACATCCTTAGCACAAGAACAAAGTACTTCTTGGCTCTTTTGTATCCTTCCTCCCATACACTCTTCTCCACACTCAAATACTTCGGGTTTGAGTGTGTTTTGGCTAGGATAGGATTTCGTACTTTGTTTCTTTTTAGTTCCATAGCTCATACATTGTAATAGCAATAGGGAACTTTTTCGGCTTTGTATTTGGTACTCATATTGAATATAAAGTCTTCGCCTTTGTGGCTCTCTCAAGTTATAATTATATAACTTGAGAAAAATAACTCTTGTGCTATTTATTCCGCTACAAAACTCTTTGACAAACTGTTTTTATTTTTGGGTGTGTGCTGTCCGTCACTGTGTGTTATCTGGAGTGTTACCTAGCACTTGAGGTAACACTTGTTCTCAGAAAGTTCTTGACTAACAATTTCACATCTAAAGCTTCATTAATGGTGCAGCAGAAGAGATAAAACTCAGCGATACTGGCAAGTAAACAGAACCACCGTGTGATAATTACTCCCTCCACATCCCATAATAAATGTCGAATTTGACTTCTCAACTATTTTAAGGAATGTGTTTTACTTGCTTGCATATTGCTTGAACAACGGTAAAATTGCACTATAATTCTTTCCTTTTTTAAAATCCGGCATTTATTTTGGGGTAGACCAAAAAGGAAAGTGCGCCATTTATTATGAGACGGAAGGAGTAATCCATATACAAGTAGCAAATATCTAACGATGGCTTTTCTCCCCTGAGATAAAACTTAATATTGAACTCTCAAAAACTGCTGCAAACCCGTATCCTGTAACCCTTTTAACCCCCAAGTAAAACTACCATGTAACTACTTAAAATGCCCTTATAAGTACTCATAAATAACCTAAGATAACCCTTTTGGAAAGGAAAAAAAAAACTAAGAACAGAACACCAAGCAATTAAAGTAGACCATACGACTCAGAAAAAAAAAAAAAAAAAAAAAAAAAAACTTAGTTGCTTCATACTGTGTCAAGAACATGTTTGTCATCTACTTTCTCTGTTCTCTCTAGATCAGTATTCGTATAATGACTAGAAACGGATGCTGAAACAGATGCGATATGTTAACCCCCCCCCCACCTTCCGTCCCCAAATAAGGTATCTAATTTTGAGTCAAGTTACTAAATCACCTGTATAAAAGTATCATGCCCTAACTGGTACTTAAAAAGATAAATATTATCATTAAGTGTATTTATGCACTCGCTCCGTACCAAAAGTGCTTATAGCTCAGCTTCCTGGGTATATCAGGCTTTCATACTTGGCTCGGGTTACAGTGGCAAGAAAAATTCAAAGTCCGTACCATCCAAATGGCGATCGGTTCCCATTGCAACAGTTACTCTTGTTCCCGGATCAAGCACTTGATCAATCACAACATTCTGCATTCAATCAACAAAACAGAACAAATGAGGCACCTAGAGAAAAAGAACATTTGCCTACAAGAGCAAGGCAAAACTCTCAGTTATCTAAGAAATTCTTCCCACACCTTCACCCTTATCCCAGAATAAGGCTCAGGCTTCTATTTGCCCTTCTATATATCTCAACAAATGTGAATAAGGAGATGGCTGATATCAAGGCATAAACAAAAATAATAATTTCAAAATAGTTTTAAGAAAATACAAGCAGAGAGAAATCAAGTAACATATCCAACTTTCTATTTACATGAACGAAAGAAGACGCCTAATCCTGAAGAGCAAGGAGAATATCAATTACAACCACCTGTGTGAACAAAGCTTAGAAAAGTAAATGGGAAGGTTCATACCTTATTAAGTCCCACGTCCACAAGTGTGCATCCAGGGCTTGGAGCTTGCTGCATCAATGTGACACATAATAACAACAAATGTGATTAACTACTCAAAATAAAGTAAGAAAATCAGCATGGCACGGCTTTGTAGTTGTATGGAGTAAGGCAAACAAGATGCAACAGTTCTATGGTTTGCAACAAATAGGCATACTTTGAGTTATTATCATGCTTCAGTAAAAAGGGAAAATTCTATCACTCATTCCAGATATGTGTAACTATTTTATCAACTTGATTTACCAACTTATAAGTTGTAAAAAGACAAACAAGTACTCCCTCTATCCCATGATAAATGACGCACTTTCCTTTTTGATACGTCCCAAAACAAATTTCACATTTCTAAATAGGGAAAGAGACTTAGTGCAATTTTATCATTATACAAGCAATGTACAATGTAAAGCACATTCCTTAAAAACGTTGCAAGTCAATTGCAACATTTATTTTGGGATGGAGGGAGTATATTGTTATCTCGTTCTATACTAAACGGTAAAATGATATCCATAAGTAGCACGTAGTGCAACTGCTATCATGATGATTTTTGCTATGAGGTTAGACTTGATGAGCTACTGGTAATCTGTAGTGACTAGTGAGTAAGCACGGTCAAGTTTAAACCTTGAAATTTGCCGCATTTTGGAGGAGCTACTAATATGGCTTCACAATGACATGAAGTCAATCCCTGAAAAGTCCATCCTCTCTGTTAAGGAATAGATGGTAAATAAATGTAATGTTAGGGGCTTGAATGTAAAAGTCTGTTAGAGTTGTTTTTTAGTTACCTAGTTTGTTAGAGTAAGTGGGTTAAATGTGTAAATGGATGAGTTAGTATATAACTCAGCCATTCATTGTAATTAGTTACATAGTAAGAATTAACAATTCATCAGTATCAAAAACAGTTTCTCTCTCTTCCTAATATCTCTCCCCGACTCTCTGTTCCTCGCCTATTCCGGCCACCACAACCACCACAATAACCTCACCTTCATCCACTTCATTTCTAGAACTATCACTCTCGAGTGAAGTTAGTTTCATATTTCTTTGCTTAGAGCATCTTGGAAAGCTATCTATGGTGATTCACGCTTCATATTGAAGTGGTAGAGAGCATTGACATTTGCTGCTTCAGAAAATAGTAGCTGTAGCCGATAGAGATGTAGTGCTTCTGGCTTTTTGTTGATCTGTTCCTGGTGATGCCGATGCATATGTTTTAGTCACCGATATATCATAGTAGGGGAATGGGCAGAGATGAGGTATTGGCCCTCCATTTTACTTTCAATTATAGAATAAAAAAATGGACAGAATTGAGACTCCATTTTAGGAATAAGAGACTGAAAGTATGCTGTGTTATAACAAAAACAAATACAAGAACTTTAAGTTTCATAATCAGCTCCAAATCTACAGCCACATTACTAGTCTTGTCTATCAAATCCTATTCAGTGGTCATTTACGCTACTTAAAGTATAATGTGTGATAATAGCATGTGTCAATAGAAAGCTACATGGTTCAAAAGGTACTTATTATATCAGCTACTCCCGCTCAGAGTAAGAGTCATAGTTTCCTTTTTTATATGTCCCAGAGTAAGGGTCTCATTCCTAAAATGGCAAGCGATGAATAGTGTTTTGGACAACTTTATCCTTATAAGGCTTGTATAATTACAAAAAAAAAAAAAAAAAAAAAAAAAAAAACACTTACTTTTTACCCGCTTGCATTATACTCCCTCCGTCCCACCTCACTTGAGACTTATTTCTATTTTGGTCCTTCCCACTTCATTTGAGACTCCCCAAAATAGCCATCTTTTTATTATTTTATAGTCAAACTACCCCACCACTCATTATCTCCATCATAGTTATTAAAGGCGCGCCTAGGCGCGCGCCTAAGCTCCGGGCACAGAGAGGCTCAGTTTTGGAGCCTGGGTGCGCCTAGCTCCGGGCACAACAATTGACCATCAATTAAATTGTAATTAAAACCTAATGTGTGACTATTACTCTTCCTCTCCCATGACTCTCTCATGTACATGCACCATAACTTTGTATAAGAGTAGCAATCACCAGGAACTCCTTCAAACTAACAACTGCTTATCATTTTATAGGATCTAGACTTAGAATCCTTCTGTTTGAACTTCTCTTTATGCTTGTTTGAACATCTATTTATGTTTGTTTCTTTTATGACTTATAACCATAGTTATTAAAGGCCCAAGGCGCACCAAGGCGCAAAAGGTGAGCCCGGAGCCTAGGCGCAAGGCGCAAGGCGCAAGGCGGGCGCGCACCCGAGTGACGATGCCCGCAATAATGCATTAAAATATTAAAAAATATAGAAGTATAAAAGAAACAAGCATAAATAGATGTTTAAACAAGCATAAAGAGAAGTTCAAACAAAAAGACAAGTCTAAATCCTATAAATTTTAATTTACACATGCATTCAGATTGCATTTTTGAATGATAATATTTAACTGTAACATTTGTATACATAAACAGGGACTTGAGGGGGAAAAAATAATAAAGACATTGCATAATTTAACATGTTTAAACTTTAAATCATAAACTTTAATTTATACATGCATTCAGATTGATTAATAATATAATAATGTAACTTCTATAGTTAATAGTTCTATGTACTTAAACAGAGAGTTGAGGAAAAAAAAGAATCAGGACTTAAGAAAAATAAAAAGATAACAGGAAGGGAACTCACCTGTCGGAGCTGCTCTTCTCGCCTGAGGCTCGCCGGAGGTCGACGGAGGTCGCCGGAGTTCGCAGGAGGTCGCCGGAGGTCTTCCCAGGTCGCCGAAGGCTTCTCTGTTAGCTTTGATGGAGTTCACAAGGATCGACTGCTCTTATATAGACTTACGGTGAGTGTATCGTGGCAGCGGAAGATTCTTAGTCCCGTAATACGTTCAATTACTGAGCAATTGACGGTCAATAGGATCAATTACTTCGAAATTGTCGGTCAATTAGGGTTTTCCGAGCCTAGGCGCAGTCGATCAAGGCCCACGCTTCAGCCCTAGGCACGCCTAAGCCCTCGCCTGTGTAGCGCCTCGCCTAGCCCAATCGAAGCCCCAAATGTGCGCCTCGCTGCGCCTCGCGCCTAGGCGCGCGCCTAACAATTAAGCTTATAACGTATGTTTGATTTACTACTTGCATTTGATTTATTGCTTATCTTGATGTTGTATAATGTATACTATACTTTTAGTATTTTAAGGCATTTTTGCGGGCATCGTCACCCGGGCGAGCGCCCGCCTTGCGCCTAGGCTCCGGGCACACCTCTTGCGCCTTGGTGCGCCTAGAGCCTTTAATAACTATGATCTCCATTCATCTTCCACCACTCAATTTATTCAACCAACACTACTATTTACTAGGGGTGTAAATGGTTCGGTTTGGTTCGGTCTCGGCCGTTTTAGAGATCAAACCACTAGTCATCGGTTTGGGAAAATTCCAAACCGAACCGAACCACGAAAAATTTCAAACCAAACCAAACGTCCATGGTTTGGTTCGGTTTGGTTCAGACCGCGGTTCAGTAATGTGGTCCAAACTGCGGTTTAGACCGTGGTCTAGAATATGGTTTAGATCGTAGTTTAAACCACCATTCACACCGAGGTTCATATCACGATTCAAATTATGGTTTACACTCTGTTTAAATGAGAAAATTCGGAAGAATGAAAATATCAAACGAATAAAGAAGCCGAAGGAAGTGAATACGCTACAGAACTTTGTTAACTATGTGCCTCAATGAATATAACATTCGATGAAATATTGAATAAGATGCAAAACGAGAGTTAAGAATGATGTAATGTAATGTAAATTATTTTAATAATTTAAAGGTGAAAGTTACTTAACATACAAATATATGACTAATATATGTGGTCTGGCGGTTTGGTTTGGTTTGGTTCGGTCTGGTTTGGTCTGGAGGGGTCAGACCACAAACCAAACCGAACCACGCGGTTTACCAATTTTTGAGACCGAACCGAACTACTTGTGCTTAAAAACCGAACCAAACCGTATGGTTTAGTTCGGTTCGGTCCCAAACCGCGGTTTGGACCGAACCACTGCCCACCTCTTAAGTCTCAAGTGAGGGGGACGGAAGGAGTATATAGTATTTTGGACAATTACATCCTCAACCACTCGCAATGTTTATCAATTTTCTATTGTTTCCTTAATAAGAGTGAATAACCAAGAAGGTAGGAATCTTACTCTGAGACGGAGAAAGTATAAAAGATGACTACAAATGTCATAACCAAATATGCAGGAAAGTTGATAAGGAGAGCCTACCCTCTCGGTATGGTGCCTATTCATGCTTCCATAGATGATGTGGGGCATCAAGTGGGGGCAGCAGACCCTGCAAAACAACAGATGGTGTAACAACAATAAAAAAATTCACGAAGAAACAATCAAATAGAAGACGTATCAAAAAAGCAACTATACAAAATTTCTTTTTTACCACAGATCTTAAGTTGCTATGTCTTGGGAAAAGAGCCTTTCTTAAATATTGTGGTGTCTCAAGATACGTCAAGATCCTTATGAGGAAAGCAGCACCACTTTCATTTGCTTCTGACTCATTGCCCGCCGGAACAGTTGAAACATTTACTGCGTCATGATTATTTTCAAAGACAACAACCTGTTGATACGAGCACAGACAACTCTCTTTTCCATCATCAAAGTTGAAAAACTACAACCAACCATAACTGCTACACACCAAGTACTAGATGAAAACTCCTTAAAAACCACCACTGAGTAATAGAACAAGCCACATATCTAATGAGACTTTCATGCAGTATGTTTAGCATAAGATGTACTTCCATTCTTTCTAGTTTTCAAAAAATTTTCAAAATTATGTTTAAATACATATATAGAGTGCTATTTCTAAAATTAGGATAAATCAATTTTGAAAGAGAATTTTCCACTGAATAGCAGAATTGGTTCCTACAAAGGAGCCAATAGATCTTTAAATAGTCTTTCACAAATAACCAAGTACTCTCAAAGTTATGAGGTATGCCCAAGAAACTTCAAATCAGAACAACGTAAGTACACAGATTGACAGAAATAAACAGCTTAAACCCGGATACGGACCTCGTCTATTCGGAAAATTGTCACTGCCCTAGCAATTTAGCCAGCAAGCTGAGATAAAGAAGGCAGAGATATATCAGTCGAGAATCTATTTATAGCCACCCATGCTTTTACCACATCACCGAGAATAACAAAGTAAATATACTTAAAAAAACGGATACCATGAATTAGCTCAGTTGACCAAAGGTCTCAATACTCAAGATCAACTATCATACACTTAATACACAGCTAATCTCAATTTCCATCGTTCTGAAATAACATTCTCACTGTGACAATTATCAAAAACGTTTACTCCAATATACAGCTATAACCAACTTTCACGATCCTAAATTTCATTACTTGCTGTGACGAACAATCCAAAACTTAAGATAGCATAATAGGCACCCTTCGTAATCCTAAATACGCCTAGTTCATTAAAATTTTGATATATCAAGCTCAGCTCATTAAAAATTTAAACAAGCTGAGTCAAACTCAGCTGCGGAGCAGAGCAATCATGCTCAAGTTCAGCTCATTTACGTCACTAATCAAGCTCAATTCAAGCCAATATATAATTATACCAAACTATCATGGTCCAAAAATTTCACTTTCTCATGGTAGGCGATAGTCAAAACTCAATATAGAACCATAAGCATCTTCATATTTGTAAAAAGGCCTAACAAGAGCTAAGATGAACTAAGTTGAGCTAATATTGCAAGCGCAGCTCATTAAAATGTAAACCAAGCTTGAGCTTAACTCAAGCATGCAAATGCCAACTCGCGAAAGCTGGGCTTGTGAAGAAGTCTAAAACGACATGTATTTTAAAACATAGAGTGAGTAATGGTTATTACTAAGCATCAATATTATACTTTAATTTTTTAATAAGTTTATAAAATAGTTTTACTTTTAGTGAGCCAATGCAGTCTGCTTATATACCAAGATCGGGTTGTTACACTAACTAAAGTGAAATTTTTTCCCCAAAATTCTAACGAATGCACAATCAAATGGGATCCTGTATAGTCTCTATGACCTTAATTAAAGATGGTAAAATATACCACCAAATATTATACTCCGTCTCACGTTAAATTATAAAAAAAATGTCATTTTAATTTTCTCACTAGAATTATAAAATTTAAAAATAGAATTTTCTCAATATTTTTATCAATAAAACTCACTTGCCATATTTACATCAACTAAACCACTTACTATTCTTTATCCCGCAAATAATTTCTATTGCACTATTCATGATCACTATACTTTTACTCTTAATTCCCGCACAATTATGGTTTTTTTGCAATCTGGTTCTGAGGTGTATGCGTGTATATATATACTACCTCCATCTTAGAGTATATGTCCACCTTTTTATTTGCACAGAGATTGAAAAATGGTAGACCGTAGAAGTGATGCAAGTGTTTGTGAATATGAAAAGTGGTGTAGGAGAGAGAATATGGGGTATAGAATAGTAAGTTGATTCATGTTGTGAATATAAAAGTAAAGAAAGAGAAAGAATGAGTGGGATGAATATTAAACATTCTTTACCATTTTTTTGTCATTTTAGAACGTGGAGATAGTCAAAAAAAGAAAAGTGGACATTGTAGGGACCGCGATCACCACCACCACTCTCCGCATTAGTATGATATTGTCCGCTTTGGGCCTAGCCTGCATGGATTTGTTTTTGGGTCAACTCCCAAAAGGCCTCATACTAATGAAGTGGGTGGGTGCTCTTATATACCTTGCAATTGTTTGCTCAATTGCCGATGTGAGACTTTGGGCTGCACCCCAACAATCCCCCCCCCCCTCAAACCAAGGACCACAACGCCATGGCCCGCAGTGTTTCCTCTGGCCCATATCCAGCGAACGCTTGTACCAACCGCCCGCGGAACACCACTGCCCTCGTTTGCATGACTCCATTCGCAAATGTCACACAAGGGAACCCCACCCTATAAAGCACACACATGGTCCACCCGGTCGGGCCCATCCGAACCATGGCTCTGATACCACTTATAGGGACCGCGATCACCACCACCACTCTCCACATTAATATGATATTGTCCGTTTTGGCCTAGCCCGCACGAATTTGTTTATGGACATCCCCCAAAAGGCCTCATACTAATGAAGTGGGTGGGTGCTCTTATATACCTTGCAATTGTTTGCTAAATTGCCGATGTGGGGCTTTGGGTAGCACCCCAACAGACATATACTCTGGGACATTCAAATAAAAAAAATGTGGACATACATCTGAGAATATACTCTGGTCCCAGTGGAGTATATATATAGATTAGAGTGGAGAGGGGCCTATATCAGGAGTCAGGACTTTCCACCTTCTATATATAGTAGAATCAGATCCCTATGATATGAAACATATATCAAAATGCCAATCTCAAATGTTTAAATTACCATTAAACTTTTTTTACCACCAACAAAATCCCTGAATATATATTGAGAGAGAGAAAAAGGATTTCCCTAGAACAAGTAAGCTAGAAATTGAGATACTAGCCAAAACTCCAATCTTACTGTGGAATGCGCATACTAAAACAAAAATTTGTTAGTTTTAGAAACCATTGATTTAAGGGACTTGTACATATTTTCCTGACATACTATTTACTCTTGATTCTTACACTGGAAATATTCTTTGGGCACTATAACCTTCATCTCCCTTGTGCCATAACTTAAAACACTGTCAAAGACAGAGAGAGAGAAAAATGAGTTCTTTGCCAAAGCTGGAACCAAAAGCAAATCTTGTTGAATACTCCCTCCGTCCCAAAATGATATTTGTATTTGACTATTCAAAGTTTTTAAGGATATGAACAGTTGCTTCACTAGCCATGTTTTGTTTATGCACTTGTATGCCTAAATTGTAGAAATGTGAAGAACTTTTTGAGACAATAAAAAATGCCAAATGAAAACATCATTTTGGGACAGAGGGAGTATAAGAAGTTAGTTTTTTATGAAAATAATTTGAAATGATCAATCAACTCACCAGAAGGAAGTATTCATAACATATAGCTGCCTGGAATCACTTGCTTTGCTTGGATGCAACTGTTCTTTGTACAGTAGAAACACCATCCACAAATTTTGTTCGGAAAAGAACATTTGCGTTGTTGAACATGCCTTCCTTCAATGAAACAACTATGAACTGTGGACCAAAACACACAAGAAAGGGTGGTTAAAATGAAATGAAGATCACTCAATTAGGATAGCATTAATGCCCATGTTTTGTAAGTTATATACATACATGTATATATTTACACGCATATATATATATATATATATATATATTATGAGTGTATGCATGTATATGCACACACGGAGTATGTGTGTATATATGTATGTGTGTGCATATATGTATGTATGTATGTATGTATGTGAGTGTGACGGAGCTAACTTCTCCTTTCCTTTTTTTATGGCTTTCTTTCGTTTAATCTGTCCGAGTCCATTATCAAACACATGTTGTTAGACTGAGTGAGTTTTTTTTTGGTGGGGGGGGGGGTGGAATTTTCTGAACTTAAGCAGATTTATCAAAATGCAAAGGCAGCACATTGTCCACTAGTGAGAGGATAAGGGGGGAAGAAAAGGAAACCTGTGAATGTGGAAAGTGAGTTTTAATCATTCTCCCTATGTTTTGTGTGTGACTTAGATCCAGAGCTGCATCAACCTGCCACACATCAGTGAAAACAAATGTGAGTCAACAAAGTCAAACTACTCTGCACCCCCAAAATGCTTGAAACCAAAATTTGATTAACCGGGCAATTTGAAATCCTATACTTGTATATCTACAGCCAGGGTTACTGATTTATTACTGCACATGCTGCAGTTGTGATTAATTTGCTACAGATTTCTTTTATATCATGTAAACCAAGAGAAGAAAGAGCAACAGGATTGGTCATATAATGATTAACCTAGTCGTATTATTGTTTTCCAGTTTCCACAAATTGAATATATTTAGTTCTAAGCCATTGCCTGATCACAAAAATGGTCCCATTTCTCCAGTAACCTGAAGCTGTTAATGTGGTAACTCATTACAGAGCATGCCATAGAGCAGGAGACTGATTCAACTTGAAGTGCCATGTTTTGAACAAATTAAGAGCTAAAATCTCAAGCTAAGACAGAAAACAAAAATGAGGCAAATCAAGTAAGGCACGTTAAACTCAAGTTTGCTAAAAACACCCACAATAATGTTACTCCCTCCATCCCAAATTGAATGTGCGTTTTTGAGTTTTAGGAATATTTAAGGAAGTTGACAATTTGACATGTAGGCATATTTGGTAGCATATATACTTGCCGGAGCAATGCTAGGGGCACAAAATAAAGTCACAAAATGTTGCTCAAAAATGAGTTGGTGATATTTTATTGGTTGCATCGATAGTGGACCCAACGCACTCTAATTAAAAACACCAATAAAATCATTACACCTAGGATTTTGTGAGCAAGATTTTGTGACTTTTTTGTGCCCCAATTATTAATCTACATGTATACCTTTGATGAACTCACTATATAACATTATTAGTACAAGAGTAAAACTAAAACATTATGATCATCAACAAGGATTATTATGTAACTTCACTAAAACAAGGTCATTGATTTTGGGACAAAACTTATGTCAAAATGGGCATTCATATAATAGTCAGACGTAACCTACAACAGAAAGTGAAGCTCAGATGAGCCAAACGTCTTAAAAATATTAGATGGGAAGCTTATACTGCCCAAAACCATGTTATTCATTGCTAGACAGAAAAATGTACCTCATCCAGTATATACAAGGGAGCTGGTTTGAAGAGAAGCAATGCCAAGATTAGAGAGAGTGCAAGTAGAGATCTTTGTCCACCACTAAGTTCTGATAATGACTGCTTCCAAACACCTCCAAATGCAACACGGACCTCAAGGCCATCCAAGAAGGTGCCTCCCTCTGGAGGCTCTAGCTTTGCCATTGTGCCAGGCAACAATGTAGAAAATATAGATCCGAAATCACTGCATAAATATGGTGCGTAGTTTTTTATATGGCCGGTCACATTTCCAATTAAAAAAAAACATAAGAAATGTGGAAGAGACAGATGACAGGGTTCTTTCACCAATTACAGAATCAGAAACAAATAACAACTCACCTGTTGACTTTAACCCAAGTTACTTTAAGTGTTTCTTTTTTCTTCTCATCAAGCTCTTCAATTACCATCTTGATTTTTGACTTGTCATTCTGTTGAAAATACATTGTGTTAGAAATTCAAAATTCTGCTGTCAACAAATGGTTAGAATATCAATATGACAAACCTCTATGATGCTTTTTCTAGATATCAAGTCATTGTACTCATCTTCTGCTTTCTCGGACATTGCCATAACTTTCTTGTTTACCCTTTTCTCAAGGCTATAAAAGAACCATGGAAAAAGCAAACAGCTTTCATAAGCGCTTATTTTCATGTCTCGCTCTCATTTATTAATTAACATTTAAAAAAAAAAAAAAAACTAAAGGAAATTCAGCGGTTGCATCAGATCACAAGATAACTACATTCTTACCCTGATTGTTCAGCTTGAAGCTTTTCAAATTCTTCCCTGACCTTACGAGGGTCACGAGATACAAAATCGTAATCAGTCCCACTTCTTCCAAATAGTTGTTTCTCAGATGTGATCCAAGCATGCTTTTCAATCAACTTGTAAACCTTTGACGAACAGTCTCTGTGCTCCATCTCCATGCGTTTCACCTAAAGCACGTCAAAAAGAGATGAAAGACTTGAGTATCCAGTATGTTGTCCCAAACAAATACACTTCATGTGCCAAATTACCTCATTCTCCATCTTCTTCTTCTCAAGATTCTTCTCACTAATTTTGTGTTGAAGTTTTTGTTGCTCTTTGAGGATGGAGCTAATATGCGTGTCACATTCTTTCAGCTTTGAACGAGCGGAGTTGAGCTTGGACTGAGCTTGATTATGATCATCTTTCAAGGAAGCAGCCTACAAGAGTGAATGCAACTTTGAGCTTGTTTGATGTTACCAGGCTAAAAATTGTTGCCAATATAATAAGGAATCGCTAGTTAAACCTTGGCCTTGTGTGAATCTACTTCCAGAGTAAGACTGTCAATCTGTTTCTGTAAAGTAGCTAGCTGACTCTCCAGTGACTCCTGTTCCTGCTTGACAGCTTCCATTTCCATAATGAGCTTCTCCCTTTCATTTTCATGGCCCTGAAAAAAGTGTTTTGTGGCAAGAAGCTTATAAATTTCTGCTTCAAATTGGACTTAATTCTCCTATACGTTACATCCAACCTCCAACCATGGTTGCAGGATTCGCTCCCCATGGCATCGAATCGCGTATCGATTCGCCGGTATCGAATCGCGTATCGATTCGTGTTCCGATACCTTGTAAAATCTCTTTGAATTCACAATTAATGTCCTATAATTTGAAAAGTCATTGTTGCAATAAATAAATATTGTACATTAACTAGTGATAGGTTTCCAAGGATAACTTCAAACAACTCTAGAAATCTGAAAAGCTACAACGTCATATCAAGTAGCTGCTAACCCTCAGTCCTCACAACAAATACATGTTTGCCAAAGACTTTTCCACAAACCAATCATTTCCAAAAATCAAATAATTGTAATACTCTCGCGAATCGTAATAATTGTAATACTCTACGTATCGGATTCCATGGGTTGAGCGAATCGCGAATTCGTATCGCGAATTCGAATCGGACGAACTACGAATCGTGCAACCCTGCCTCCAACCACTATAAATTAGACAAGCCATCCATAGATTCTACTCGAGTTACAGAAAATTTCACAACTTTCTTTCTACTACTATTTTTTTTCTTGCTTCAAGCAAAGAAAGAACATCTGCTGTATTTGAAAAGACCAGCATCAGAGGCTGCTTCTAGCTTTCAGAAGATTAGTGGCACACATCCTAGTTTATAGAAGTATATCAATCGTGCATATGCACGGATTTGACAATAACTGATAGTCTACCTTGAGGTCCTTCGAGGCAGATTGCATCTTGGTCTTCACTGCCTTAATCTTCTTCTCTAGATCTTTGAGCCTGCCTTCTCGATTACTTGAATGCTCATGAATTGATGTTTCAAGCGTGGACACTTCACTTACACATTTTTCATAGAGAACTTGCTTTTCATTGGCAGCAGATTTTGCTTCTCCAAGCTCCTGTTCTATTTTCTTCACTAGTTCACTGAGCTATATCACCCAAAAGACTCGGACAAATAAATTCATACTCAAATAAAAACAAGAGTAAAAAGAGTGGAACCAAAAGTGCCACATTGAAGGAGAAAAGAATAAAGCATGCAGAACCTTATGGTGCTCATTCTGCTCAGCCCTGTTCTGAAATAGTGAAAGGTCGTAAGACTTAAGTTCCAACTGTGACTTAAGTTCTTTAAACTTCTTTTGAAGGGGAAGGAGCTGATTTATCTGGTCACCAAATAAGAAAGAAAGAAAGAATAAGAGTTGGTTCCGTAATGATAAAATGTACTGCACAATCAAACCATATTCATCAATAATCAAATCTTCAATGTGGGAATAACATTTAAGAACACCACTTCATTTTAAACATTTTCATTGCACACAGCCCCAAAGGAATATATAGGACCAAGATTAATGAATGTTAATATGACTAAAGGAGTGTCTGATATGACAAAATGTAAATCCGCTATTGATGAACCCAAATAATAGATGAGATGCAAATGAGATAACTGAACAATATCGTAAAGAAAAACAAATGACTCCTGAAGGACTCTCTTCGCTTTTAGGACGTCCTAGGTGATGGTTCCATCACGATGTGATCCACTTCTACCAAATTACAAGTTTACTCTTCATCATATTCAAGTTGAGGTGCGGATGTTGATGTACTAATTTCCCTTGAGCATATATACTACCAGACAAATTCTTGGTCTTAATTTTTTATATTTAGCAAGGACTCAGATCATTTGCTGATTTTTATTATTTTATTGTTACTTTATTTATCTGTGGAGGGAGTGAGACGTGTGTGGAGGTGTTATGTTTTAGGGTTTCCGTTAAGTTCGGGGTGACCGTTAGTTTTAAAATAAAGAGTACGATGTCGTTTTGATCCAAATTCGTTAGTTTAGTTAGTTAGATAGCTATTAGCTATGTCGTCGTTTCATTGAGTCTTTCGCTTTTAATAGCTAGTAGTACGCCGTCGTTTGGATTAAGGGGTCGGTTGTCAATTGTGATGTTAAGGGAGGGTAAGATGGTCCAACCGTGTAAGAATACACGTTATATACCACGTGTTCAGCTTGTTGAAGGAAAATGAAGGAAAATTAACAAAAGTTCCTCCCCAAATTCTCTCTGTTTTCTTATCCAATTTATTCTGTTCTCACCTCAAATTCATCTTTTAATTCTCATCCTAAATTCTTCTTTCTCTTCTCCTTGATAATTCTGTTACTCTTTTCTTAATTCTGTTAAATAGCTAGCAAATTCATAACAGGAGGGAGAAAAACAGACAAGGACAAAGGGACAACAATCTCCTAATCAGCTGATGACTAGTTGTTTTGTGCATGCCACTTTCCCAGCTAAGCACTACAGACAGATGACGATGCAAAAGAATAAAACAACGAGCAGATCTATAGTGTGACAAAAAAAAAAAGAGTCTAGGTTCACAAATCACAAAAATGCTAAGATCTTATTTATGGTATGCGCCTCGATGCATTGTGTGGTATGGGCACATTAATCGCCATTTGATCCCTCTCCAAACCTCTAATATTCCATCAAGAAAAAATAGAAATTTATTCACGCCTACTCAGTGATGTATTTATTTCACTATATACGTCCAGCCCCTATATTTACATGCAAATGGCACATTTGAGTGTCAAGAGAATGAAAATGAACTTGTATGGACAAAGCATTATAGCATAAATGGCATATACCTTGCTCGTCATGAACATGCAAGGCAAACAAAAAAAATTCACACGTGTACAAGCATACTTATATTTTGATGATTTTTTGGTCTTTTTTTCTGCAAGTGAGCAGGGGAGAAAGAGAGATATGATCTAACCTTGGCCTCAATTTCTGATACATTCTTTTGATGCAAAGAGAGTTTGGATTCAGCCTCTGCCAAAGCATGCAAGTGCCTTAATAGATCACCACCACCCCTGCATTAGAAGTTGACAATTTAGATGGTCAGACTAACTACACAAGAGAGATGAACCATATTAGTAGCAAGAAGTGACACTATATGTAACTGTCTTTCAACATGTGACAAACAAAAGCATAAAAAGGCAAAAGAATTTCCGGAATCAATAGATATCAGTTTCAAAACGTGTGCTTGCAGTTTGTGCTTACTTGTGACTACCACCAGTCAGGAGTCCACTTGGTTGAAACACATCACCTTCGAGTGTAACGCTTGGAGTGTTAATTTGCCTATTAAAAGCAACCTATGTGACAATCAGAGAACAAACAGTTGTTACTCATTACCATAAGCTTGCTTTTATTCAATACTTCCTCTGTCCCAGCTCACTTGACACCTTTTGACCAAAACTGGTCAACTTAAGGTCGTTTGACCAACACTTTATAGAAATATATTTATGATCCGAATAAAAATTAAAAAAATGAAAAATGATCACCATTAAAAATCCTCTCAATAACAATTTTTAATTTTTTTGGAAAATAAATATTTCTATAAAGTGTTGGCCAAAACGACCCTAAGTTGACAAGTTTTAATCAAAAGGTGTCAAGTGAGCTGGGACGGAAGGAGTATAAAGTAATAAAATCTTCGATGGCAGCAACAGGTAAATACTAAAAAGCTGAAAAAGTTTTGTGTTAAATACCTTTTCAGTCCTTAACATATTCAACTTTTTACCTTTTCGTCCTTGACCTATTTTTTTCCCGATTTCGTCCTTATCGTATGCATTTGCAAGACCATGTAGTTCTTCCGTCATATTTCCGTCAATTTCACCTTTAAATCAGCTGATGTGGCATATGATGTAACCAATTAAATATCATATGGAATTATATTGGAGTATTTTAATACTCCAATATAATTCCATATGGTATTTAATTTATGCCAAGTAAGCAATGTCACCGCCACGTAAGCAAAATTGGTTACATCATATGCCACATCAGATGACTTAACGGTGAAATTGACGGAAATATGACGGAAGGACTGCATGGTCTTGCAAATGCATACGATAAGGACGAAATTGGGAAAAAATAGGTCAAGGACGAAAAGGTAAAAAGTTGAATAGGTCAAGGACTGAAAAGGTATTTAACTCAAAAAGGTGCTAAATCAGCAATGGTTAAAGCTAAATTTTCTTTGCCATAAGTAAAAGCTGCTTTACGTGTTTTAACGATGCAAGACTTTTATAATATGCTACTCGAGCAGGAAAAGTAAGGGCCTTACAGGAGACTAGGTTTTAGTATCCACCCTTCTACCAAACCGTCTCCCCTAGGGATCCGAAACCTAATTCAACCAGCCTCATTAAGCTTCCCTCAGTACTAAGATTCTAGAACACCAGGAAATCCAGAGGCCAGAGGGAGAAGTAATAGAGTTGACATTGTTTTTATCACAAAGTTATCTTTTAAATGAAGCAATAACAAAATTAAGTCTTCATAGATTTATGCTTAAGCAGAATAATAGGTTATCTCTGTACAGTGACTGCTAGAATTGCCTACTCAAGGCATACATGAACACTAACATTGTCTGTGGAACAAAAAAAAGTTGCAGATAAGAAAAAACATGACCAGAATTATGCAACATGTCAAAGGTTACCACAACAAACGTACCTCTCGAGCAACATCACTGGTTTTGCAAACGAAAGTTGAACCAAACACATATTCCATTGCATTCTGCAATAAGTGAAGCTTTCAGAAAGTTGCTATAGACTGGTGATTCACGCCAAATTGAAGGATTTATTGATTAACAAGAGACTCAGTCTCGGTGTGTGTATAAGGAGAATGAAAACTTAAGCACATAACATCTAATAGAAGCCATTGTAAAATAAGAAGTCGTGGAAGGTATTTGTTAAGCTACTACGCAGAAAAGCAAGAAAACTTGGCAACTAATCGGATGGCTTTGTCAGCAGCAGATGACCAGGAAGCTCACCGTAAGTTCTTGATCATATCCAACCAAAGAAAGTGCAACTTGAGCATTGCCTTTCCCGACCTTTAAAATAATAAAAAAAAATATATAAATGCATTGTGACAATTGAATAAACATACGGGATATAGATAGTTCTAAGAAGGCAATCACATTTACCGACCAATTTAACAGCTGCATTTTGGACATTATTTGGTACAAGATTGCTTTGAATTTTATTCAAAGGAATAATTGTAACTCTTCTTCGAAGATTGCCATTTTGAAGAAGTTGTTTTCCAGTATTCTCAGTGTCAACCACAACATTGTACAGCTTTCCACCAGCAGCTACCTGTAAAAAAAATTGGTTTCGTAAGTATAATTTTGGTGAGAGAGTGCCTTAATTTAGTAACGTGGTAATGTATCTATAAGAAAAACAAAATGATACGTAGTATGTATTTCTGACCTCCAAGGCAGTCATTGTGGTGCTATCCTTCACTTTAATGAGTTTTGCCACCACACCTTTGACACTCGACCTGTCAAAATTCTTTGCAGGGTCCCGGTATGTGAATTCAATACTTCCCAATCGTGAAGAAAGATTCCGAATTTCATCCTTGAGCTTATCAACTATTTCTAACTCAGACATCCGATCCTAAATATTACAAAGGACAAATATAAATTTATGACTACTTAGCCTGAAACAAATCAAACCCACCAAAGAAGCGCATACCTTTTGTAGCGCTTCCATCTGTCCCTCTTCATATGAAAGAGAATCCAAGGTTCTTTTGACATTTTCAACATCTTTTGTCCGGACATTGAGTTCCTTCTCAACAGAAACTGCTTCTTCTCGCTTTGATAGTAGTTGCTGTTTTTTTTCTTTTAACTCTTTCTCACTATGGCTTATTTTTGTTTTTAATTGTTTCAGTTCTGTTTCTGCCTTTCCAACTGCTACTTTAGCATCACCTAATTGATCCTCTAGGCATTTCTCTTCACTGCCACTGCTCTTGCCAGCAACTACACCCTTCAGTGGTCATTACAGTGTGTTTGTTAGGACAAGAAATGCTCAAATTATAAATTTGAGTACAGCTTAAGAAACAACTGAAGTTATAACTTAGTACGAATCACAAATTTTACCTGGTAATCTTTCTCATGTTCTTCCAAACTTTTAGATAGCTCATCAAATCTTCTTTTCAGATCAGCAGCTCCGTCTTCAGCATTTTTCACTGCTAAGGCTCTATCTTCTGCAGACTGCTTCAATTCTTCTATACTCTTTTCAATCTAGCAAACCAAAATCATGAACAAATAAATGTATTAGGAATGGGAAAAAAAATAAAAAACTTCACGCACGCATACAAGAATTTATGTATATCTGTGGTGTATAGTATTAGTGTGTGAGAGAAAGTACTTTGATGCCTAGAATTAACACTTGGCGACCAACGAGTCTTTACCTTTCCTGCATTCTTCTTTTCAGTCTTGAGATTGTCTTCTTGATTTTTCAATACAGATGTCTCCTTAACAAGATCATGAGAGAGACTATCAACTCTATCTGACAAGCATTTTACCTCGCCCCCCATGGTTGATTCCTTCTCTGCAGTTAATTTTGATACCTCCATCTCCATCTTTTGGACTTCTGACTGCATATGTTCAACATTTCCATCAATCTCAGCAATCTAGGACTTAATTTCCTCCACCCCAAGCACAGCATTGTCCCTAATTTTCTCGGCTTCAACGTATTCATAAGCAATGCAAAACCTTTTGAGTCGATCTAACTCTGCATTTCCGTTGGCCCATTGCATGTATTGCATCCGCTCCTTTCTCAACTTTTCAAGTGCAGGAAGTATTTCCTGATCAAGAAGTTTGTCGATCTCATCTACCTTACCCTGCTTTTTCTCAAGAGTCTTCAGAGCAGCTTCTTTCTTTGTTTCATACATTCTTGTCCCAGCAGCCTCTTCAAGCATGGATAAAATTTCAGGAGGTTTCATGTTTAGGACCTTGGTAATGCGTCCTTGCATTATAAGAAAATGAGGATTGTTAACATTCAGCTGCACAGAGTGGAAAAGATTCTGCACTCGACTAGGCTGTGCAAGGTGTCCGTTAATCAGGTATTTGTTCCTTCCACCAACCACAATCTGCAAAATACGGGAACTCTTCACAATCTATCCGCTGAACCTCCTTAATACATAATATTTCATACTAAACCAGCATATTTTTTATGATCTATAAACATCACAATCCAGTAACTATATATTAATTTTTTCATGAAAGTAGCTCGGATAGAAAAATTATTTTAAAGAATAACCATACAAATTTTGGTAACATGGTTTGAAAATTATGAAAAAAGAAAGAACATCAGTCAAATTAGTGTGCACCTAAAGGAGTGAAAGACGAGAGCTGCATATGCAACTTACGTTAACTTCCTAACTATTATGGGGTGCCTTAGGAATTGTATTTGAGAACGCTTAGCTCTCAATATAATCCAATTCCATCAAAACAGCATATGGATATATGACCAAATAGTATTCAGTAGTCTTCGTGTTGAGTTTAATCAAGGAAATAGCGCTCTTGTCTTGTCAAGTGGAGCTTATAAAGCTACTTGTCAAATAATGAAATAATGTTTCTATCTTTGAAACAATATCATGTGCCTCAGCTTCAGGTAAAGAGTCTAATTTTATTTACTACCTCTGTCCCAAAATGAATGACCAAATTTGCTCTTTATCATGAACAAACTTGGACATTCATTTTGGAAAGAAAAGAGTTGTTTTTTTTTCAGTCAAATTGATTAGATTTTGATTAAAGATTCACAAACAAATTAAAAAGTTTGGAGTATTTGTTATTACAAATTAATAAGACTTGCAATCAGAAGTGGACTTGATTTAGTTCTCAATAGATGAGATTTTATTTCCTTGACCAAAACAAATGTGTATGTTAAATTTTGATTTGATTTAGTACCCATGTTGACTTTGGAAATAGAAAGCCAACACTTTGGTTAGAATGAAAGGAGTGTGAGCTAATAAAATTAGATAAACAAATGTCTTTATCTTTTCACTACTCTCTTTAATATTTTGATTTGTTCTTGCTACTCTAAGAATTCTAGTGTATTGAAGTGTCCTGATTTCCACAAATCCACAGCCCATACATATTTTCAAATTAAATCTCCCGTAATTAAAAATCAGAAAGCAAGCACAAACCTGGCGCGTGACCGTAATTTCAGAACAATCTTCATATCCAAGAGGGCTCCTACTCCTATCCGAATTATCAAACACAACTGAGACAGTTGCCTTGGTAATACCAGCTTGACCCTGCTTGTAAACCAACTCCTGAAGATTCGAAGCTCGAACCTGCTGCAAATTCGTAATCCCAAGCACGAAGCAAATCGAATCGAGGATGTTCGATTTGCCAGACCCATTCAAACCAGTGATTGCGTTGAAGAAAGGATCGAAACCTGGAACCACTGTCCTTGTCGCGTACGACTTGAAACCCTCCAAACAGACCTCCTTGATGTGCATTGTAATAAATATGCTTTGTAAAATTAAAATTGGGAACGAAAATCAAAACCCTAGATTATGGATTGTTCGGATTGAATAGAGGGTTGTGAAATTAGGGTTTCGGAGATCAAAACCCAGGTTTGAATGTGACTGACGAGAGTGAATAGTTGAATGACGTTGAATTGAAAGTGGGAGGAAGGGGAAAGTTTTTTGAGGATGGAGGACAAATAGGCGGGAAAATAGAAGTTTTGGGAGGTTTCAAAATGTTATTGGGCTTTTTGAATATGGGCCCACGTGATAGTGTTCCGACTTTCACAACAAAATTTTACTAATATCACATTATAAATTGTTTGTGTGAAATTGTTAAAATAAATTTGATACTCTCTCGGTCCCAATTTAAAGTTCTTAGTTTGACTTTGCACGGAGATTAAGAAAAGATAAATGTTGTGAGTATGAAAAGTAAAGTGGGAGAGAGAAAGTGGGTAGGAAGTTTTTGTTGTGAGAATGACAAGTGGGTCCCATTTTCCATTTTAGGTAATAAAGCAAAGTAAGAACCTTAAAGTGGGACAGACTAAAAGAAAAGTAAGAACCTTAAAGCGGGACAAAGGGAGTAGATGTGAAAATTCTACTATGTAGGTTCTACTTTCCTCTTTAGTTTGATTCAGATTAAGGTTCTTAGTTGCTTTATTACTTAAAATGGATAATAGGACTCACTTGTCATTCTCACAACAACAAAATTCTCCCCACTTTCCCTCTCATACTTTCTCCTACTTACTTTTCATACTCACAACATTTATATTTTCTAAATGGGCAAATTGCAATCTAGTTACTTAAGTTTGTCATGATGTTTCAATTGATTATCCAATTTGTAATCGTTACAATTTGGTTACTGAATACGGTTTTTTTTTTTTTTTTTTTTTTGCAATAGGGTGTAATTTTGGTTAGCCCGTCAAAAAACTAACGAAAATGAATGAAAAAAGTAACAAGCTTCTTTAAAAATCGTAATGATCATCCCTACAGTTTAAATTATCACACTACACCCCCTAGCTCTTAACGAATAGAAACCCTAACCACCACCACTGTTGGGTATGCTTATCACTTAACCCTCCTACATTTGTTAGAATTGATTGATACCATCACCTATGAGTATTTTTATGGACTTTAGGACCTCATGTAAGGAAGTTTATAACTTCAATTTTTAGCCAAGTCCTTTTTATAGTATAGGCTTAGATTATAGGACTTGAAGCTTTAAAGATCAAAGATTTTCTAAGCAGGATTCATTTCACTACGCAGAATGTTCTCTGCGCAGGTCGCCACTGCGCATAGATATCTTGCGCAACCCTTGACCCTGCTCAGTTTTCAAGATCTCATTCCCCAAACTCTCAAGAGATCTTTTTGTGACCAAGCATGGTGCGCATGTTGCTCATGCGCTGAATGTAACGACCCCAAAACCACCCTAATTTTCTTAACTTAAAATGGAACTTTTATGTGTATTTTATGTGTTAGAAAATATTTTTATGACATGTATATATTATTTGAGCATATGAGTTAGTTAAAGTGTTAGTAGAAATTTTGTTAAAAGGAATAAATGAGTTAGTTGAAACTTTAGGGTCCAAAGTGTAACTTTAAAGTTCAGGGACTAAAGTGTTAAAACCAAAAGTTGAGGGGCCTGAGTGAAACTTTTAAAATATCTATTTGCTTCTTATCTCATTTCTCTACACACACACACACACTAATCTTTACTTTCTTTCTGTTCTACGAAGGTTGAAGACGAAGGGAGTAAGTTTATTTTCCTATCTTAATTTATATCTTTTTAATTACTTCTCCGTTTTAAAAACTAATTATATATAAATGTTCAGGGTGTTGATTAGATCATTTCTAACCGAACAAATATTACTTCTGCGACACTTTTCCGGAAAATAGGTAAGTTACTAATCCCCCCTTTAAGTGTTAAAATGATCATAATCATGCTATATATGCTTAATATGTGGTGAAATGATGTTTTGATATACTTTTATTATACTTGTAAATTTGGGACGGAGGGAGTAGTAATAACTTTTATTATACTTGTAAATTTGGGACGGAGGGAGTAGTAATAACTTTTATTATACTTGTAAATTTAGGACGGATGGAGTAGTAATAACTTTTATTATACTTGTAAATTTAGGACGGAGGGAGTAGTAATAACTTTTATTATTATGGGTATATGCTAGATGAGGTTGGTATGGTAGTGTTGTGAAGTTATAATGATGTTGTTGTGCTTTAGGATTGGGTAACAACTTGGTAATGAAAGTGAACTTTGTTAGATTTTTCCTGGGAATTGGCCATTCTGCAGTGGAGCGGCCGAGTCAGTAAATTAGAGCGGCCGATCCCCTTATTGCTGAATGTTGAGTTCTAGGAGAGCGGCCGATCAAAGTAAAGGACTCGACCGATCCGCTCGGCCGAGTCAAGTAAGTAGAGCGGCCGAGCAGTCTGAGTTTTAACAACTTGTTTGTTTTTCGTTAAGTATTGGGCTAGGTCGTAGGCGATGTCCTAGGATGTCTAGATAATTGTTATGAGGTATCAAAATGATAGAATTGGTCCTTTGTGATCGGGTTTGACTTAATGTGATTGTGTAGATGGATTGTGTGGTGACTTAATGTCAAGATTGTGCACATTATTGTGAAAACGTGTTTACTTCTCTATGATGAGCTTGTGTGGTTTCCTTCTATGGAGTCATGCCCTGGTTGTTGTTTTAGCAAGTATTTATTACTGTGCTCTTTGTTGAAGTTCAGCTGGTTTTGTGTGTTATCGAGTGGAGGTGGAAAGCATTATAGTGGCACCTAGCCAAGTTCACTATAAGGCTTTTCCACTGGTCCTATTTCCCAGGTTTCGGATGTTATCGAGTGGAGGTGGAAGGCATTGTAGTGGCATCAGTTAAGTGCACTATAAGGCTTTTCCACTGGACCTATTTCCTCAGTCCAGATTGGCCTTGGATGGGATGAACTCGCTCCCTAACGTGAGCATTTAGGGGTATGACTTTGTGTCATTTTCTCCCGCTATTGTTGTTGTTGTGTTATATGGTTCGGAACCTGTTTCAGCTATTGATGCTGCCCGTTGTTACTTTGGTTCTGTTGGATATGGTTTGGTTTTCGGGATCCCAGCTTCAGCTATTTATGCTGCTCAGATGGTTTCAGACAGATGGTCTTCTCAGATGGTTATTCAGATGGTTTTCTCAGATGGTTTTCTCTGATGATCATGTTATTTCGGTAAACCTTGGCTTGGTATCCTCGTAGGAGTGTTTACTCCTACACTATGTGTTGTATGATGAGTTGGTCGTTATTTCCAACCGGTATGGGACGGCTGGCGATAGGGAGCCTCTCATATTATGTGCTATATGCTATATGATCATTTGTGACATTGCTCCTTTATGTTTATCATATAAGCATGTAAAGTAATTGCATTTTAGTAACTTACTGAGATTTATTCTCACCCATTATTTGTTTACCGTTTTAGATAAGGAGCCCAGGGGATAGTTCACACACAGGGAGGACGTCGGGAAGAGGATCTTTGGTAAGACTTTTGGGAAGTGGTGTGTATGTTAAAGGATACATTATGTAAATGTAACACCTTTTGGGTAGTGTACCCGTGACTTAGTTTTGTATCATCTCTTTTAGTAGACGTCGGTGTTGTATATTTGTAAGTAAAGTTGTGGCCAAGTGGCTCAGTACTCGTTGTGAAAGTTGGTTTGTTTTATGACTTCAAGTCAAGTTTCAAGTAGTTGTGTTGGTCGTGTGATCCTTTTTATGAAAGTATATTTCGAAAAATTTCCTTTAAATTGTTTTATGACGTCTTCCGTGCGTGTCCCGGACGTGGGGCCAAGTAGGACCACGGGTCGGGGCGCGACACTGAATCCATGCGCGCCGGCAATGCGCATGCCTTTGTGCGCGGACACAACCTTGGTCAAATTCTTCATCTCCTTGATCTCACATTCTAGAAGCTTGGAAAGCGTCAAGACAAGCTACGCTTTTTTGATTGAGTAAGAGTGCTGAGGTGTGCACAAACAACAAAATAAGCACACTCAGCAAAACCATTGGTGGAGACACGCTTCAAAGAAATATCTCAAGTGAAGACAGCTGTCAACCTTCTAGAAGAAGCTTTTGAATTTGGTCTTCATGCTCAGTCTCCAACGGCTCTAAATCACCTGCGCACCAATCATATTGTGCCAGGTCATCATCTTTGATCAGAGCCCCAACGGCTATAAAGGACAGCTGCGCGCCAATCACTTTATGCCAGCTCATTGTCCTTGCTCAGAGCTCCAACGGCTATATTTAAGCTCTCAGCTATAAATAGCCTGCTCATCTTCATTTCCAAGTTGCCCCTTTCCTGGCCCTTTCACAGCCCTTTTCATCGGCCCTTGATCAGCCCTTTTATCAAGCCCCTCTTGTTGGCCATTATGCTTCAAAGCTAGAGTTTCATACTTCATTGAGGAACCTTGAAGATCTGAAGACTGCTGCTTAGTATTTCCAGATTCTCTAGAACAGCCTTCAAGATCTTCAAACCTTCAAACTCCTGCTCATATCACAAAGCCTATATCATTATAATTCTTGGTGCTCTTCATCTTTCATATTCATAGAGCCCAGAATTTCTGTCACACACACACCTCTCGAAGCTTTGATCATTTTGATCTAACTTCTTGAGATACACCGGTTTAGTCTAGGATTTGTTCTTCATAGATAATAGATCTTGAGTTAGTAGTGAGCTCAAATGTTGTAATTTGTAATACTCTCTTATTTAATAAGATCTCCATTAGAAATCCAAGACTAACCATCTTGGTAGAGGATGTAGATCTTTCATCGATCGAACCTCTCCAAATAGCGTGTTCATTATATTTACTGCACATTTCCTGCTTAACTATTTATGAACTGCTTTGTTTGATCTTTCAGATTGCTACACTTTGATGTTATAATTGTTATTGCTCATTTGCCTTAGAATCCTTTTTGCGCCACTCTTTAGCCTCATACATAGCGCGTGCGTTTTTATCTCTGCGCAGTATACCCTGCGCAGAGCTGCTTTAAATTTCCGCTGTGCATTTCACACTCTTACTGCGCGCTATACTTAGCCAAAATAAGAGTTGTGCGCATCTGCCATTGAATTGCAAAAGGGTTTGAAAAGATTTTTTAAAACGCTATTCACCCCCCCCCCCTCTAGCGATTTTCACACCCTTGTTGCCCTTTAGGGACCAACAACCACCACCACCCCCCTCATTTCAATTTTTTTTTGCCCAAAAAATTAAAGATAATTAAAAACAAATCTCAGATTTGGAATTGGTTTAATTCAAAAATTTCATTAAACCTTTTAATACTTTTTAATATATTAAGATTAAAAGATAAATTAAAATTTAACTTACTAACAATTATATGAACAGTATAACAAGCAAAAAAAGAAAAGAAAAAAAAAAGAAAGAACCAAAAAGTCAAAGACACTAAAAAAGAAAGGGAAAAAAATAAAAACCAAAATACACTTAAACTTAAAGAAAAGCTAATCACAAAACTTTAGCCCCAAATCTTCTTCTTCTTCTTCTTCTTCTTTCTCCCACTCCAAGCAACAACAATGGCGTCTCAATTCTTCTTCACCAACTCCCACTACTCCAATAGTATAACTGTAGTAGCAATCTCTCTCTTAACGACCTTAGTCTGCCAGACCATCTCTTATCAAATCCACCATTAATAAAGCCTCCAAGAAACTCGACTCCATGAAAACCGATACCCGGGCACCGATTGAATCCAAGAAATCAAAAATCAAGAAAATCGATCGGGATCCAGTTTAAGGAATCGAATCGGGGTCTTTCTATATTCAAGTTCAAATCTGGCGGAGTAGTAGCAATCGTTATGTTCGTTGTTTTTGGATTCTTGAATAGCTTGTTTGAGGTAAGGCGGTTGCGAAATTGCCAATTGTTTACTTCCGGTTGGTGCAGAAGATGAGCATTGAGGTTTATATATGTGTGTGTGTGTGTGTGTGTGTGTGTGTGTTTAGACAGTATTGTAATGTTTTGGTGACGGTGAATACTAGTGGTGGTTAATGGTTAGATGGCAGTAGTGATGACATGGTGGTGGTGCTTTGAGTGGTGGAGATTAGTGGTGGTGGGTGAATTAGTGTTTCTTTAGTTTAATTCATTGATTTTATTGTTTGGATTGGGAAAACAATTAAAGTGAAAAAGCTTATGTTAGTGTATAATTTTGTTCATGGTGGTGGAACGACGACAAAAAGGAGGTGGTGTTGATTTTTTGGTGGTGGTGGTGGTTGTGGTGGTGGGTAATTGTGCAAAAGGTTGAAGATGAAAGGATTACATATTAATATTTCTCCTTATGTTAGTTTTTAAACATTTGTTAAGAGTTGGGGGTGTAGTGGATAATTTGAACTGTAGGGGTGATCATTGCAATTTTGAAAGAAGCTTGTTACGTTTTTCATCTATTTTCGTTAGTTTTTTTACGGGTTAACCAAAAAGACACATTTAGTAACCAAATTGTAACGAACACAAATTGGATAACTAATTGAAACATCCTCATGACAAACTCAGGTAACTAAATTGCAATTTGCCATTTTCTAAATATCTATGTAAAGTCAAACTAAAAACCTTTATTCGGGATGGTGGGAGGATCAATTTAAATTAATACTCCATATACAGTTATTCAACAAAGGGAGGATGTAGTAAAATCCACTTTTTTGCAGCACGTCAACATTATGCAAAAGCAATTTTTTTGTCTTCCAAACTGTGCCTATTTATTGATTTTGCAATTGGCAATGGTGGGGAGGTTCATCTCTGTTCGGCTGTTTGATTTGAAAATTGCCAAAATCAAACTATGCCAACCCATTTACACCATCCACGTCATTTAGGGTGCGCTCCCGAGTTTTTAAAACGAGAGAAAGGAAAGGGAAGTGGAGGAAATGTAACATATTTTCCTTCCTAAGGTTGCTCCCAAGATCTTTTTAGGAAAGAAATGGAAGGAATGGAAAGGAAAATTAAATAAGATTCTCCCTCCTACACAATCCTCCCAAAAGTGGGAGGAATTGGAAGGAAAGAAAGTTTTATAAACAAACTTGTATGATGAACCTATATTACCCCTCAAATATAACCTTCTATTTCTTTCATTAAGAGTACAATAGTAATTCAAAGTTTTTTCTTTCCCTTTCTTTGACAAACTAAGGAGCACTCCCATAACAAATCTCATTCCCTCCCCTCCCCTCCCCTTCCTTCCCTTCCCTTTCTTTTCTCTCCATTAAAAACTCGGGACCGGACCTTAGTGTGGTTTTCCCATTTTAGTTTCTAATCGTGGTTGCCACACTTATATGCTTAAAGTTCTTGATTTAGGGTTCCAAAGAAATAAAACATCCTGTCTTTGATTGAGATACTCTCTCTGTTCCATTTTAAGAGTCAAAAATTTTCTAAAATGATGTCCTATTTTAAGAGTCAAAATTTTAAAATGGGAAATGGGTCATATATGTTATACTCACAACAATTATCCAACAACTCTTCTCAACCCTACTTTCTCTCACCTACCCAACTATCAACACTCACAACACACACATTTTTCTTAATTCTTGAAACCATTCATTTTTTGACTCTTAAAATAGGACGGAGGGACTATGTAGTTTGATTGCTAAATTTATTTTAACATACGATCATACAATTATTATCTCATTCACTCGGTTGAATTTGCTCTCAAATAATATCAAAAATTTAACTTATTTTTTAAGTGTGTGTGCACTCTAACTTTATTCAAAACCTTTAACAATAAACGCAAAACAAAAGACTATTATTGAAAAACGAAAAATTAATTATATTTCAACATGAGCAAAATACACCAAATATTTCACGTTTAACAAGTTATTATATATTGTTGACTCCATCAGCCATATGCCTCAGCGAGAAACACCACATTATCATAGAGGAGCCCCACAATTGCCCCACCAATCAAGGGTCCGACCCAGTAGACTGCTTGGTTCTTGAAGCTCCCACCAACTGCGGCTGACCCGAATGAATATGCCAGATTCATTGACCCGCCAGTAAAAGGCCCTAACGCCAAAACGTTGGCATCTGCCATAAACCCGATTGCCAAGGGTCTGATGGATCCCATTACACCCCGCCTCGGGTCTCCGGCTGCATAAACGGTGTACACCAACCCGAATGTCATACACCCTCCAACATGGATGCCCCGAATCCAGTCATTTGTGAAGGAATTCCATGAACAGAAACATACTGCAAGGAAAAAAAAAAAACCAAAAACAACAACAACAAAGAGTTGAGATTCAACTCCCTCCGTCCCCAAATAAATGACTATTTTGAATTTAAGGGTCATTTGAATGTTGAATTTTAATGGGAAAAAATCACATTATTATTGTTCACTTTCAAAATACTCCATCTGGACACAAATATAAGCCAAAAAGTTGAGCTTTTTTGGACCTAAATATTAGCAAAAGAGTTGGGTTTCAATACAAAACACATTAAATGTAACTGTATTTAATACTCCTCTTTTATCAAAAATACCCCTAATTAATTACTCATTTTCAAATACAATTGTACATTTATTACACATTTAATATGAGGATATATTAGTAATTTTAATATACTTTTATTATTTTATTATAAAATCAAGACAATGAACTAAATTTAACTACTTTCTTAATAAGTGTGATTTTAGTTAATTTTGATTATATTTGTGACCGGAGGGAGTATGAGTTTTCCAACTCCGAGATTTTAGAAAAAAACATTTAAAGATAGATTTGTTTTGATGTAAAAGTTTCAAAAGTCATTTATTTTTGGGGAAAATGATCATTTAATTTAAGAGAAAGAGAGTACATTATACTCCACTATGACGGAAAAGGCTACATTTACACTAAGTGTATAAAAAATCTTTTTATACACCACAAATGTAAGCATGACACATGGCATTCTTTAAAAAATAAAATCTCCAATAACTTTAAAATGTTATATCTTAAGATTTATAACTCGGGAAAAAAATTTAAAAATATTGTCGTGTTCGTCTCGACGAGACGAATCAAACTAGATAGGTCGTGATATGGTTTGATTTTTTTATTTATAAAAAAACATATTTTTTAAGACACAAAAAATTGAGTTGCTCGTCAGCTGAGATATAACACTCTTTTATGACAAAAGTAACAATTGAAGTGTAAAAGAGTACATATATGATTATAATTTTTCTATATAAATGAATGTAACAATTTTATTTGGTAAATGTTACTTTTTTTCTTTTTTAAAAAACAATAAAAAAAATCATATATAACCGTTGGCATTTCGATTGTCACTTTCTCAGAAAAAATTGTTACATTTTAGATATAATGTTACATTTAATAATATAAACTGTTACAATTGGAAAAAAAATGTTACATTCATTTATTACAAAATGTAACATTTATTTATTACAAAATGTAACATTAGTTTTAGTTTTGTCAATCTTAATTTTAAAATTAAAAAAAAAATGTTACATTAAAAAAAAAGAGTGGTACATTCTTTTATAAAAAGTGGTACATTTTTAATTCACGTATATAATCGTTTGCCTTTCAATTGTTACTTTCTCAATAAAAGTTGTTACATTTTAGCAAAGTTGTGTGGTACATTGTTAAAAAAATGTGTTACATTTGTATAAAAAATTGTTACTATCTTTAATAAAAAGTGTTACTTTTGTTGGCGAGCAAAAAAATGGAGGGAAAAAAAATTGTGGGGCAAAAAAATGTGTTACATTGGAAAATATTTTTTGCCCCAAAATGTTTTTTCCCTCCATTTTTTTGCTCGCCAACAAAAGTACTTTTTATTAAAGATAGTAACAATTTTTTATACAAATGTAACACATTTTTTTCAACAATGTACCACACAACTTTGCTAAAATGTAACAACTTTTATTGAAAAAGTAACAATTGAAAGGCAAACGATTATATACGTGAATTAAAAATGTACCACTTTTTATAAAAGAATGTACCACTCTTTTTTTTTCAAATGTAACATTTTTATTTTTTTTTTAATTTCAAAATTAACATTAGATTGACAAAACTAAAACTAATGTTACATTTTGTAGTAAATAAATGTTACATTTTGTAATAAATGAATGTAACATTTTTTTTTTCCCAATTGTAACAGTTTATATTATTAAATGTAACATTATATCTAAAATGTAACAATTTTTACTGAGAAAGTGACAATCGAAATGCGAACGATTATATATGATTTTTTTTATTGTTTTTTAAAAAAGAAAAAAAAGTAACATTTACCAAATAAAATTGTTACATTCATTTATATAGAAAAATTATAATCATATACGTACTCTTTTACACTTCAATTGTTACTTTTGTCATAAAATAGTGTTATATCTCAGCTGACGAGCAACTCAATTTTTTGTGTCTTAAAAAATATGTTTTTTTATAAAAAAAAATAAAATCAAACCATATCACGACCTATCTAGTTTGATTCGTCTTGTCGAGACGAACACGACAGTATTTTTAATTTTTTTTTCGAGTTATAAATCTTAAGATATAACATTTTAAAGTTATTGGAGGTTTTATTTTTTAAAAACACCATGTGTCATGCTTACATTTATGGTGTATAGAAAGATTGTGTACACTTAGTGTAAATGTATCAACTTCCCACTATGACATAGTTTCCCTCAATTTACACTCAGATGATTTTCTCAAAGTCAAAAGAGCATTGCTCAATTCAAAAAAATCATAAACTCTGTCACTACAATTTAACGAAAAATAACTATTACTGTTAATTCTTAAAATAACTGTTGATTAATCATGAATAACAGGATTACCATTGAAAATGTCAATGGCCTTGGGTTTTAGAAAGTGTTATCAAAGGTGTTGACAGAGCAACGATAACACTTTGGGCAACACTTACACACACGAACAGAAAACAGTTTCTGAAAAGAGTTTGCAGCGGAAATTTGAGACAGATAGATAATATTTTCACAAGTTATATAAATATATAACTTGTGGTAGCCTCATGGCCAAAAAGGACTTTCAGTAGAAGTATTTCTCTTAAGTACAAAGTCTAAACAACTCCTATCCTCTAAAGAAAATAAGAGTACAAAATGTGCTAGATACAAGAACCTTCAATAAAGAAATAACACTCACATCACAATCAAAAGACTAGACCAATTTAGCCTTCAACAAATAGTTCATTCAAGAACTAGATTGTGATGTTGGAATGAGTGTTATAACATCACTAGCAACAATGGTCTAAGAACATGTGAGCTCTCTCTCTCTCAAGATGTGTGTTGTATGTTGTGTTTGCCGTGTCTTCCATATTCACCTCCTCTTGCTATTTATAGGCTTTAGGAACTTGGAAGTTACTCCAATAATGGCTTGGAGAGGATGCAAAAACGTGGTGTAGTGGAGGGAGAGAGTGCCGAGCCTTGGGGATGTTTATTTCCACATTTCCTATAAAATAGGAACAACTTCTTTGTGCCCAAGTCATAGCTCCGCCTTGTTGTACCACCTTGCATCAGCGCCTTGTACATTTTACTCCATCATTTCATCCGTTTGAATGGGTCAATTACCCATGTGTTAGTTATGCACAAATCCCACATGCTTGAATGGATAAAATCTCATTTTATCCATAACTCCTTTTTAACTTCCTTGCAATATTCTAGCATATATTATACCTGAAAATTGGACCAACATAAACAATAAACTTGCACAAATATTAGTCATTAGTCCAATAATTTTGTGAATAAATGATGAAACTATTATAAATCCCGTCTGGGGTAACACTGTTGGCAGCACTTGTGGTAGCACCACATTTCTGCACTAACAACCATGAATAACATGTTTCTGAATTATATAAACATAATGGAATTTTATAAAATTGTGATCAAACAACAATTTAATTGACCATAAAAATCACAATGAGGCTATATTTTTGGGTTGCATGAAGTAGATTTTCATGGCGAATGGAGTGCAAAGTAAAAGATGTACTAAGTATTTAAGAAAATATTTTAATGTATAAGTGGAAGTTTAGGAAATGAAATTGATGAATTAAATGTGGAGGCATGCCATAACAGATGCAAGCAATTGAGAAATCCAGTAAAAGATAGCAATCGGGACACTAATGCGTCCTCCAACTGCCATTCCAAAAGTGACGGCCGGGTTCAGATGACCACCGGAAATGTTAGCCGATAAATAAACCGTCGCCGACAACGCAAAGGCGGTTGCCACCGCCAGTGCCACTAAACTAGACGGATCCGTCCCCGCATCAGCCGCCATTTTCTATAGAATAATCAATTCACCATCAAAGTTACGAACATATCACTAATTTGTCTCAATTTCGTAGTAAAATGATAAATGAATTGAACAATTATAAGCACAACTGTGATTTTCTGTTACGAAATTGACGTAACAGAGTGTTATATAGGAAGACTTACTTGAAGACATGGCGGAGCCGACGGTTGCATGCCCTTGAATTTTGTTGGCAAGGATGGGTTTGGGCTAAGCAGGGTTTTTTGTCCAGAATAGTACTTTATTTAATTTTTCGTCCCTCTTTACCCTTTATCTCTTAACGACGTTAGAAATTTAACGAAAACAGATCATGTGAATATCACGTGAAGACTATTTTAGTCATTTTAATTGAAAAGTAAAGAGCATGAATGTCAATTCATAGTTGGTCACAAGGAGATACATTGGCAATTAAATTTTCCATTCAACACCACCTTCAGCCATCCTTCCTTCACCATCACCACCACCCATTTTCTAGAATCCGGTCACCACCACTACCATTTTTCTATGATATAACCACCACCACCAACAATTCTCTTAAAATCACAGTCAAAATTATTTCGCTCAAACTAAAATCAAGAGCTGGAAAAAAAAATCAAAATTAAATCCAAACACCAAACAAAAGTATAGACTAAGAATTCCAAGAAACCCATATAAGAATAACAAATCTAAAAATTGAATACAAATTCGTATAGATCCAAACAAACAGGGGCGGATCCATGTTATGATGCGGAGGGTCAATTGACCCCCCTTGACTTTTCCCTTTATTCTAGTTTCACCCTTTCAAGTTTTATATAATTTGGACTTTGACCTCCTGAAAAAATTCAACTGACCCCCCTCAAAATTTACATTGACACAATGACACCCTATATATATAAACATAATTTACACAGCAGTCTTGGGTTCCACTTCGCGATTTACAAATTGCGCTCTCTCGACGGAAAGAGACTTGGGAGGAGTGATCGACGCTACTTCGGAGACGACACAGGAGGAAGTCGCACCAAGCCACCTGCATTGCCGCTTCACACAGGTATTCATTCCCCTTCTCTCCGTTCATCATCGATTTGTTATCTTTCTCTCATCTTCCCCCAAAATCCTAAAGCCCTAACAAATCAGGTCTTAAAAATTGGATATTCTTTTTCAAATGCCTTGATTTTTAGGGATCTATTCTCATTTTGTGTTGAAGATAGTGAATAGAAGTGTAATTTTTAGGGTTATTGACTTGTGTACTTTATATTTTATGTTCTGATTTCTAGGGATTTATTCAAATTAGGTCTAAGTATATTGATTTCTACTGGAGAAAACGTCTACCCTTGAGCTAATTTTAATCAAAATAATTGAAAACCCCTTCCAAAGCCCTGATGTTATGTTTTTGTTATTCATTCTTAAAACAGTGTATTTCAATTATTTCTTGTACTATTCCTTCGTCCCGTAAAGATATTCCCATTTGACTTAATACTCAACTTAATTAAACTTTGATCAAAGTTTTGTGCATATACTTTGAAGAAAATGTACTTGATGCATTACAAAGGACACTATGAATACCGTTTTTTAAAATTTCGTGACTACTCAAATATAAATTGAACTTTGATCAAGATTCAGTTTAGCTGACCACCAAAAAATCAAATTCAAACTTTGATCAAGATTCAAAGTTTATGGCTCGCGGATTGCGATGATACGCACCCTTTGATCGTATCGTTTACGCACCCGTTGATTTGCATCACAGCCGACAGCTCGTCAGTTTCACCCAGCGGCGAATTGGATTTACTCTGTAGATCTCAGTCTCACTCCCAAACAACCCAGAAAATTAACCAATCTCCAGTTCCATTTCAGGATCAAGTTCACTGAATCCTCGAATAACGCCGACTTTGCAGTGACGCCGGCCCGACGACGCCATTGAACTGTAGCAACTAAAGATCATTGGAAGTTATCTGCGAAAGGTTAACTTCAACAACGTTGCTGTTTTTCTATTGAGTTTTTCTTATAATTTATTGCAAGGTTTGATTTGGTAATTGATTAGAGTTCTTCATGATGTAATTTCTGTTTTATGCCCTAATTATTCAGCATTCTAATTTGTTGTATGTTGGCAATTAGGTTTCCATCGCTTTTAAACATCTAATATCTTAATGTTCTGATGCGTTTTTATTATGTTAAATGAAATACATTCTTTTCGATTATGAACTCGTTCAATCATGACGTATGGATCATGGGAAGTACAATAAGTGATAGTTAAAATATGTCTGGATTACTAGAAATTTTAAGTTTATGTCTGCGAACATTGGGAAGTAAGATTGTATGAGACGTCGTCTATATGTAATGACATAGGATTGGTGTAAAGTTTTTATGCTGGAATTTGGTGCGTCAGACTATTTGACATTAGAAGTTGAGCATAATCAGAAAATGGTGCATGCAACACCTATATAAAAACTCAACTGAATGTGGTTTAAATGGCACCCGGAAATTGTTAAACTAGAAATAAAGGTTGAAGTGGGATTCATTGTCAGCATTGCCTTAACATCACCTGGAAAACCAACTCAAATACGAGAATGGAAAATGAAATATGAAATGCAGTTTTAGAACATTAATAATGTTAGGATTGGAGTCCAAAACTATGAGGAAGAAAAGGAGTCTAAGTCGGGGGAGTTGGTGGAGATCAAAAAGGGTTCAAACCGGAGGAGGAGTTCCTGGCGGAGGAGCAGGCGGGCGCTTGCCCTGGACCAGGCGGGCGCTCAAGTGGACAGTGAGTTGATCCGCCCGGGGGAAATTAATTCAAGCGGACGCTCGCCTAGACCCAAGCGGGCGCTTGGTATGCGGCTGGGCTGATTTGTTTCCTATTTCGACACAATCTCTTCTTAATTTGATTTAGATCTTCCTTGTACTGCTATATAAGCATAGTCACGACCTAGGACATATTGTAGCAACATATTAGAAGGTGTCTAATAATATATTGGCTTGGCAATTGCCCTCGGACGTAGTTCATGTGTTGAACGAACCGGGTAAACAATTCTTGTGTGTGTGATTCTCTCATATTGTGCTTGTGGGTTTTATTGTTCTTGATCTAGATTGCAACGGGGTACCACTAAATTCCTAACAACTGGTATCAAGAGCTTTGGTTAGAAGGATTCAAAGTTTCATTAGTTGATTAATTTTGAATCACGTTCTTGGGGACTTTGTGAAGCAATCAAGATGAAGAACTCAATCGAGAAATTCAGCGGTGTGAATTTCACGTTTTGGAGGACAAGGGTTGAAGATTACCTTTATTGTAAGGATCTTCATAAACCCTTAGGTGAGAAACCCGAAGACATGTCAAAAGGGGATTGGGAGACGTTGGATCGGAAGGCGTTAGGAGCGGTGAGGAGCGCTCTAACCGACGACGTTGCACGGAATGCGATGAAGGCCAAGACAACGATGGTGTTGCTACAGATGCTGTCAGACATGTATAAGAAGCCGTCTAATATCAATAAGGTGCATTTGATAAAGAGGTTTGCGAATACGAAGATGTCGGAAGGGCAGACAGCAGCGAGTCATATCGGCAGTTTTAAAGGTATGGTGGGCCAATTGAAAAGTGTTGATATTACTTTCTCCGATGAAGTGTTAGCATGTTTTCTACTAAAATCGTTGCCAGATAGTTGGGAGGTAACTGTCACAACGATTAGTACGTCGAAAACACCATTGGCGTTTACGGAAGTTAGAGATCTCATCCTTCAAGAGGAGTTGAGAAGGAAAGAGAAAAAGGGAGAATCTTCCGCAGATGGGGCTGCACTTAGGGTGGAGAGAACAAGGGGAAGGGGAGGACCGAAAAAGGGGAAAAAGCCGGTCAAGTGCTACAATTGTGGCGCGATGGGTCATATCAGTTATGACTGTCCGGATAAGGATGGTGATGCACACGTGGTGGATGATGGAGATGTATTAATCCTAGGAGAGGAGCAGTCAGGTGAAGATTGGGTGTTGGATTCTGGAGCTTCTTGTCATGCTAGTGGGGATGCAGAAACAATGGAGCGATACACACCGGGAGATTTTGGGGTTGTTTATCTTGGTGATGATCAACCTTTGAAGATCAAAGGTAAGGGGGATGTGATGATGAAGACACCTAACGGGGCTGTTTTACAATTGCACGATGTGATGCATGTTCCGGACTTGAGGAGGAGAGTGATTTCCGTGGGACAACTTGATGATGAAGGGTATGGTGTGACCTTCACTGGTGGGTCTTGGGAAATCACAAAAGGAGCTAAGGTGATAGCTCATGGGGTTAAGGAGAAGATGTTGTACTCTACCTACAATGTCAACATTCGCTCGGGTGGGAGCAAGAGGCTAAAGAACCGGCCTATTGGTGTAGAAAGGAGAGACATCAAGAAACGGTATGTTAGGGGGGAGAAGGACACAAAGTTGATCAACACGGTGTGGAAGTCCAAGTGCCCTAACAGAGAGCGTGTTCAGACCAAGAGAAGACGATGCAAGAAACAAGATATGTTCAAGTTTCAAGGGGAAGCATTGCGAGGAAGGTGGGTCTGGAGGGAGAAGGCGAAGTTAGACTTGCGGAGAGAAATCAAGGTAGAAGCTGATTTGGGGAGGCAAGAACTATTTAACACGGAGAGGTTGAAACGTCGCTTGGTTTCAACTCGCCTTAGTACTTGAGCGGGAGGCTCGGTAATGTCAAGTCAATATGGGAGTAAAATGTGTTCAAAGGTTTCACTCCGTGGTGGGAGTTGATGGGTGTTTCTATGCTTATGAGTTTAGTCTCCAGGTGGGAGATTGTTAGGATTGGAGTCCTAAACTATGAGGAAGAAAAGGAGTCTAAGTCGGGGGAGTTGGTGGAGATCAAAAAGGGTTCAAACCGGAGGAGGAGTTCCTAGCGGAGGAGCAGGCGGGTGCTTGCCCTGGACCAGGCGGGCGCTCAAGTGGACAGTGAGTTGATCCGCCCGGGGGAAATTAATTCAAGCGGGCGCTCGCCTAGACCCAAGCAGGCGCTTGGTATGCGGCTGGGCTGATTTGTTTCCTATTTTGACACAATCTCTTCTTAATTTGATTTAGATCTTCCTTGTACTGCTATATAAGCATAGTCACGACCTAGGACATATTGTAGCAACATATTAGGTGTCTAATAATATATTGGCTTGGCAATTGCCCCCGGACGTAGTTCATGTGTTGAACGAACCGGGTAAACAATTCTTGTGTGTGTGATTCTCTCATATTGTGCTTGTGGGTTTTATTGTTCTTGATCTAGATTGCAACGGGGTACCACTAAATTCCCAACAAATAAACCAGTGACTATATATATATATATATATATATTGGGTTGGGAAGGGGTTCCCGATGTTTGAATTACAATATAGGAGTCCGTTTATGGGACATCTATGCCCGATGGCCGCTTCTTAGCCTAGAATCTGAGGACCTAGAAGCCTGTTAAAGGACCTAGTAGTATTCAGAATCATAATCCCTAAGTATATAAGTATATAACCGCCCCTCGCCTCACAACATGCACAGCTATAACCACAACAACCACAACTTAAAAAGGAGGATAAGGAAACACAGTGCCCCTTAATGTTTGTTCTACCCTGTTCACATAATCATCTACCAAGAAGCTAAAAGTAACCTCATGGTCTCTTTTTGGCACCAGCTTGGTGGGATTGCCATAGGATATACAGTGCTTCTCCAGTTGTATGTGAATGTGAAGAAGTAAGGGATTCTTAAGTACTCCCTCTGTCCCAGAGCAAGAGTCTCACTTTCCTTTTTGGTACGTCCCAGAGTAAGAGTATCATTCCTAAAACGGAAAATGATGAATAATGTTTTGGACAACTTTCTCCTTATAATGCTTGTGTAATTACAATAAAACCATTAGTCAACTAACCTACTTTTTACCCACTTGCATTATGAATAGTATTTTGGAATTTGGACAATTTTATATTCAACCCACTTGCAATGCTTGCCCATCTTTTATTATTTACTTAAAAAGCGTGCAAACTTCATGTAGGACTTTTATTCTGGGACGGAGGGAGTAGTATTTTTCATATTTCAAAATGTACAATGTTAAAAGCACATTAAGCTTTTATAGCAGTTGCTGGTTTAACAAGGGATGATTTAAGAGATACACTCAACTAACGTAGAAGTATTTGTCATACTTCTAGGTTTGTTTAGTTTCTGTTAGGGTGTTTGGCTGGATAACAGTGGTCAGCAACCCGGACATCGTGGCATTAAGCACCTTAAGCACCCTCATCAATAATGGTTGCCCCTCAGTGGTCTGAAGTCAGTTTGTCGTAGTACTTTTCCAAATGTTCAATGTTGAAGCATGATAAGCTTTTAACGCAGTCGCTGGTTTAATAAGTTGATGATTTCTGAGATACAAATAGTCAAGATGATCTTAAATCCACTGGGATGATTGTGATGAAGCAATTTGTATTATCTCATTCGTCTTATAAGTTTGTTGACTGTGTGTGAATTATTGTTCGACAGGAATGATTTGAGTGGCATTACACTTAATTATTCCTTTCGTCCTGCAAAGTCACTCCCTCTTTTTCCGTTGTTAGTTTGAATGAACTTTTAGCAACAATTTAGGTTACTTTTAATTATCCTAATGAAATCTAAAGCTTGTTACAGATACACCATTATACTCCCTCTGTCCCAGAATGATAGTCCCCCTATTTTCATGGGTTTTACGAAGGAACTTTGAGTAATAATTAAGGCTACTTTTAATTATTCTAATGAAATTTTTTGAAATTGTTCTTGATACACCATTATAAGTACTATTAATATCAATTTTTAAATTCACATTAACATAATTGTAAGTAGCATTTATAACTGCTCAAAGTTCCCTCGTAGTAACAACGAAAAAAAGGTGGACTATCTTTCTGGGACGGAGGGAGTATGTATTATCAACAACAATTTTTAGATTCTCATTAGGATAATTGAAAGTAACCTAAATTATTGCTCAAATTCATTCAAACGAACAACGAAAAACTTTTCGGGATGGAGGGATTATCCGGATACAAGCCAAACATGTCAGTAACCACTCCTCTATGATGCAGAATTAGATGTCCAACGATGTGGAGAATCCCCAGAAGGGTACAGATGCCCCCTCTGCTTCCACCGAAACCCAAGCAAAATGGTATACTGGCTTACTCCAACAAGTGTCAGTATATGGTATAGCTGCTGGATACTGTCTTTCTGCATCGCTACTTTCCATCATCAACAAATGGGCTGTCATGAAATTCCCTTACCCAGGTGCATTGACCGCTTTACAGTATTTCACTAGTGCAGCCGGTGTCTTACTTTTTGGCTCCCTCAACCTTCTAGAACACGACCGCCTCGATCTGATGACGATGTGGCGGTTCCTCCCGGCAGCAGCAATATTCTACCTCTCTCTCTTCACAAACAGTGAGCTCCTCCTCCATGCAAATGTCGACACCTTCATTGTCTTTCGATCAGCAGTACCAATCTTCGTTGCAATAGGAGAGACTCTCTACTTGCACCAGCCATGGCCCACAATCAAGACATGGCTCTCTCTTGGCACGATCTTTGCTGGCAGTGTGCTTTATGTCATGACAGATTACCAGTTTACCCTCATGGCTTATAGTTGGGCATTGGCTTACCTCATAAGCATGTCCATTGATTTTGTTTACATCAAGCACGTGGTGATGACGATAGGGTTGAACACATGGGGGCTCGTGCTTTACAACAATCTTGAAGCTCTGTTGCTTTTCCCTTTCGAGCTGCTTATAATGGGGGAGTTGAAAAAGATAAAGCACGAAATTACGGACGAGTCGGATTGGCACTCTTTTCAGGTGATTTTGCCTGTGGGTTTGTCGTGTTTGTTCGGTTTGGCTATTTCTTTCTTCGGATTTTCTTGTCGTAGGGCTATCTCTGCTACTGGTTTTACTGTTCTTGGTATAGTGAACAAGCTATTGACAGTCGTGATAAATTTGATTGTTTGGGATAAACATTCAACATTTATTGGTACGGTGGGGCTTTTAATTTGCATGGTGGGTGGGGTTATGTACCAGCAGTCGACTAGTAACAAGCCCAAAGCTGCCAAAGATGTACAGCCACAGGAGAGTGAGGAGGAAAGTGAAAAATTGCTTGAGATGCAAAATACTACAGAAAGCAGTGGCACAGAGAAACAAGGTTCAGATTCTGCGGAGGGCAAATAAAGTCAGGTGTTACAAAATAGAAAAGAAAATCCATTTTTTCAATTCCTTATTTAACTTTTCAGATGACAAAGTTTTAGTTATATGGTTAAGTGATTTTGATTTAATTGTCAAAAAAAAAAAAAAAAAAAAAAAAAGAGGCAAAGAAGTATTTTGCAGTTGTCGTTGTAAAACTGTTCTTTTTGGATATGAATAGTGATAATGTACAAGTAATTCTTTCAACTTCAAGACAGACATATACCAAAGTGAGTTTGTGTTCTCTGTATTACTCGTAATTTACTTTTTCTCTATTTCTTGTGAATATCTGTATCGACATCAAAGAATCGCGTTATGTTTGCTCTAAGGCCCTTAACTTGTCAAGTGCGAAACTGACAATAATCTGATATGTCTGACAACAGTGAAAGAGAACATCTGAATCCCGACACCCATGAATGACAAGAGTGAAAAAAGAAGATAAAAAACCCGAGAAATATGAATGTGCATACTTTGCTAAAACGAACATAAGAACTTAAAGCACTCTACAAACGAACATAAATTAATGGGTTTAGGTTTCATCTTCCTACTGGGGGGCAACTCAAACGGTTCATCATTGTATATAGTTATTTCATCCAACGGAATATTATCATAATGATCATAGTTTTGATCGAGCGATCCCGTGCTTGTAGGAGGCTCGTCATCTTCATGGATGGTGTAGGAATCTTCTTCGGATCCGGCGACATCATTGTAGTTGTCGAGGTCAAAGTCAAAGTGGTAGTCCCAACATGTTGCAAAAGACAGGCAACGGAATTTGCAGTCCACATGATTGAGTTTGTTTGATGGATGGTACTATACCTATTATCACGATAATAACAATTTGTGTTTTGATTAAGTACAGTATTTATAGATGACAATGGATTTATGTAATTCTAGTTCGAGGTTTTATAATTAGAAGATTTTTTTTTTTTTTTTTTTTGACAGATAATTAGAAGATTGTTGGTAAAAGATTTTCCTTTCCTGAACTGAACAGGATCGAGTTGAGTTGCGTGTTAGTGCAAAAAAAAAATGGAGTAATCCTTTTATATTTTGGTTAGGATATATTTGAGCAGTGTGTTCCAAAATTTATTATTTTCCATTTCCGTATTGCATATCCCTAGGCTTTAGTTTCGTCAAACCTTCAAAAAAATGATTTTTCCGGAAAATCGGATTTAGGTTTTTTAAAAAATTGATTGGTAACATTTTTGTACATAATCGAAACTAGACATGTTTAAATCAGACTTGGGACCGTCAGAAGGTGGTTGCCGGAACCGGGAAGTAGACATGATCAACCCGTACCCAGCCCCGTGGAACCGGACCTGGATTAGAATCCTTATATTCATACCCATGCCGGACCCGTGACCCGTAAGAACCGTACACGTGATGTAGGCGGTTCGGTTCCGGTTCCCCTTTTTCAGAACCCGCGACCTGGCGGTTCCGACCCATAGAACGGTACCCGTATACGTGTGGACCCGTGTCAGAACATATAAGCTTTTTTGAAATCTGTTAAATTACTAACTTTTTTTTTAAAAACATAATACGTTGTAATTTTTAACAAATTCTGTTGTAAATCTAATTGATTCTTACATTCTGTTAAATATTTGATGATTTACAGTTAAATTAAATATTAGGAAAAAAAGAAAGAGGAAAAGGGACCGCGAAACTAGAGCCGGCACCACCGGTTGGAAATAAGGTGGTTTGATTACGGTTACTCCTTTCTCGGAATCGGGAGTGTTGCTTTCGAACCGAGAACCAGAGACCGTATCCAATAAGCATGTTTAACCGAAACTTACTTTTAAAGCGTGTTTTGGTATATTTGTAAATAACCGAATTATTAACACACTTTATGAGGGGGCGGCTTTCTTGTGGTAGTCATTTCGACTCAGCAGCATGAACAGGCCATTATGTTGGCATCCAGCTCCTATATCTCTGTTAGTGATTTCCCCTCTGCATGATTCCCTCACCTGTTAGAGTGCTCATGGAGTGGTATTCGCAAGACTATGGCCCTCACTTGCATTGGCCAATCTAATGAGAAACAATCTGATGACCTGAAATAACGAACCACCCAGCCCGGATCGTGACTGCTCGACACTTTTAACACTACTACTAGCTCTCTCTAACACTAGCCACATCCACTAGCACTCTTTAGTAACTCTATTACAATTTTCTTTGAACCGGCACGAGCACGCTTTAAACACGTGCACTCAAAATCAATAACAAATGCATTAATTCTAACAAAACACATGAGTTGACACTTAGTAACGCATGTAGTACTATCACTCAGTAAGAGGCATATACTGACATTCTTTATCACTCAGGTGTAGTACTACCTTTGTCCCTAAATGAGTGTCCAAATTTTATTTTAAGGGACATAACTTTTTGTATAATTTGGTGGCAAAATTCATACTTAATCTTGTAATTCTCTTTACAAACATTTAATTTTTGCATGTATAAAGAGACCGGTGAATTTTTTTTCGAAAAAAAAAAACCATTTAGGGACAAAGTTATGATCAAAATGGACACTCATTTTTGAGACAAAAATTTCCTAAAAATGAACACTCATTTTGGGACAGAGGGAGTAGTAGTTTTAATTTTTGTTATGATAATAGTACTATACTCCTTCCGTCCCAGCAGAAGTCTCACCAATTTTTGGGACACGGGGATTAAGAAAAGGTAGTAGGTGTGTGGTAGAAAATGAAGAGAGAGAATGAGTGGGGTAAATAGTAGTGTTGGTTGAATAAAATGAGTGGTGGAAAATGAAGAGAGAGAATGAGTGGGGGTTAAATGGTGGGGTTGGTTGAATATAAATATATTAAAACATTTCCATTTTGGGTAGTGACATTTGTGCTGGGACGGACCAAAAGAGAAATAAGTGACACTTCTGCTGGGACGGAGGGAGTATATGTGAAGATGAAAGATGATGCATCGAAACAGTTTACTACGTCCGTCCCAACTCAATGAAAATATTTTCTCTTAGTAAAACATGCATTCAATGCCTCCATGAGAAGCTAGGAATCCAAACTAGAGAAAACATTGAAATAAACCGCTGGTAACAGAAAAATAAATACAGAGTTTATTAGAGTTGGTACAAAAAAACTGTTAGTGCAGACAGAGGTGTTACTTCAGCTGTTACCACTGACAATCTAAGTGCTGTGATGAAAATACTTTGTAATTTGACATTTCTTTCTAATATAATTTTATACTAATGTCCTAATATTATTGTCTAGATGTTGGTCCATATTTCAGGTTATAATAAGGTGGATTTAGGAGCTAAATACATGGAGAAGAAATTAAAAGAGAATTATGCATAAATGCCGAAAATTAGAGAAGTTACAAACATATTTAACATGTGTTAAATATGTTAAATATGGAGAAGACCAAGTCCAAGGTTTGTTGCTGATTAAATGGATGAAGTACAAGGCATGGGAAACATGGAGTACAGGAAGGAGAAGCTTAGACTTGGGCAAGAAGAATTCGGTTGAGATAATTATGGAAGTTGGACCGAGTCAAGCTTGGATTGTGGAGAAGAAGTTCCCACATGATCTCCCACTCTCCTCACACGTTTACAATAGCCCATGGTTGTTTCTTTGTGTAGCCTCCAAGTATTTGTGGCTATATAAAGTGCTTGGATGAAGACATTGAAGACAAACCAAAAATATCACACACATCCATAGCACAAAGATCAAAGTACTCTTGGTTCCTTTAAGATTCTTTCTCTCATACACTCTTTTATCACTCAAATACTTCGGGTTTGAGTGAGTTTTGGTTAGGATAGAATCTTGTACTTTGTTCTTAGTTTGGTTCCATAGAGAGTATATCATATTAGTTATAGGGAACCTTTTGACTTTGTATTTGTTACACTTATTAAATATAAAGTTTTCGCCTAAGGGCAATCTCAAGTTATATTTATATAACTTGAGAAAAATATATCTCTTGTGCTATTTAATTTTCCGATGCAAAACTCTTTTATTTTGTGTGTGTGTTTTCTGTCCGTCGGGTGTGTTACCTGGGGTGTTACCTAACACTTGAGGTAACATCTGTTCTCAGAAAGCCTTTGACAAATATTTTCAATTGGCACCAGATCCCGGTCACTTGACATACTAAGTGGTTCATTCCAGTTTGTCATGGCTTTCGATCCTGCTAATCCCAATCAGAAACGTCTTCCTGTTTTAGATGGCTCGAATTATGCTTATTGGAAGATCCGCTTACGCTCGCATATCAAATCAATTGATCTTCGGGCTTGGCAATCTATAACAAATGGTTACTCTCTTCCTATGTTACCTCCAGATGAAGATGGTGACGTACAAGTCAAACCTGAATCTGAGTGGACTAATGAAGAGATTAATCTAGCGAATTTCAATGAAAAAGCACTTAATGCTATTTTTGAGTGGGTTGATATGCATATTTTCAAACTTATTCAAAATAGTTCCACTGCTCAAGAAGCAAGGGAAACTTTACAAAGGTTTTGTGAAGGTGATACTAGTGTGCGTGAAAATAAGCTTAGAACTCTCACTGGCAAATTTGAAAGGTTGAGGATGAGTGATAATGAAACTATTTCATCTTATTTTGAAAAATTGTTTGATATTGCAAATGAGTGTCAACTTTTGGGTGAACCTTTTACCAACAAACAACTTGTTTCAAAAGCTATCCGAACTCTCCCCGAGAGATTCAATATGAAAGTTTCATCTATTGAAGAAGCTCACAATCTTTTTACCATGAACATCAATTCTTTAATGAGCATTTTGAAAATTGTTGAGTCAAATCTCCTTGAACAAAGTGAGGCTTCTAAAGGAAAAAATATTGCTTTGAAAGTGCAATCCTCAGATTTTTCAAAAGATGAAGATGAAATTTTTGAAGAATTGGATGAAAATGCCAGTGTTGCTTTACTTGCTAGAAAATATAATGCTATGGTTAAAAAGTTTAACAATGAAAAGATGCAGGTAAAAGCAAAGGAGCAACAAACCAAGGTGTATGATTCGATGCCAAGAAGGACGTTCCCATCTACTCAAAATCCAGCCCCTATGCGTAGAGCATCCTCAGATCAATCAAGGTCTGATCCCAAATACATTGATTCAATTCAATGTCATGCTTGTTCGGGATGGGGTCATTACGCAAACGAGTGTGCCAACACACTACGGAAGAAGGGAAAGAACTTATGGGTATCCCTGAGTGACAATGAAGATGAGAGACCAGTCCAGGAGGAAGAACCAGAACAAACAAACATGTTTGCCACACTAAGTGACTCGCAGACTGAACATGTTACCAGATATGTTACGTCCACTGAGATAACATCTGAGACCACACCTGTCAGGTATAACAATTTCAGTTCATATAATGATGTTTGTTTCATGGTTTCCACTAACCTTGATGCAGGAAGTTCGCAAGAGGATGAGCTGAGCAAAGATGAGCTCATTGATGGTTTAAAAAACCTTTGTGATGATTTGCTCAAAGAATGGAAGAAAGAGAACCAAGTGGTTAAAACTTTAACCAAGATGAACGATGGACTCAAAGCCTACTTGACTCGATTGGAAGTTCAAGCATCCAAGAGAGATGCTGAGCTAGAGAAAGTCAAGGGCAAGTTGACTCTAGCCGAGACCACCTTGAAGAAACTCAACAATGGATCGTCCAAATTAGATGAGATCCTTAACTTGGGTAAGCCTCTCAAAGCAGGTATTGGTTTCTGAGAATCATTAGAGAGTATCACTTCTTCTTTGTCTTGTGATGAACATAATATATGTTTCATGAAAGGTCATGATTTTGATCAAAATTCTTGTTCAAGTGATGCTTCTGACAAAGGGAAAGTGTGTCAATATTATCACACTACTGGACATTTTAAAAACAAATGTACTAAGCTTTCAAAAAAGGAGTCCAGTCCCTCTGTGTTACCTGAAGTGTTACCCAGCACTCCAGATAACACTTGTTGTCAGAAAGTCAAAAACACAAAAAAGAAGTCATGGAAACTTAAAGCTAACCTGAGTTGTAATGTTGTCTATACTGCCTTAATAACAAATGTTGAAGGATCATGGTTTTTTGATAGTGGGTGTTCACGCCATATGACAGGAACAAAAATGTTTTTAAAGTACTATAAATCTATTCAAGGGGGTAGTGTAACTTATGGTGGTAGGAGAAAGAGTAATATAATAGGAAAAGGGACACTAAATGTGACTGGTTTTCCTGCCTTAAAGAATGTCTTGCATGTAGATGGCCTAGTAGCTAATTTAATTAGTATTAGCCAACTTTGTGATGACAATTTAGAGGTAAAATTTAACAAGGACACTTGTAAAGTTTTTGATAGTACTAACAATTGTGTTATGACAGGAACTAGATCAAGTGATAATTGTTATCGTGTGGAAGATAAAATCGTGTGCAATACCGCAAAGATTGATGTCACAAGCTTATGGCATCAAAAGTTGGGACATGTTCATTTCAGGAACATCGATAAGATTGTAAAGTTAGATGCTGTTAAGGGTATTCCTAAATTGGATCTTAAAAATTCTATCATATGTGAAGATTGTCTTAAGGGTAAACAAACTCGTGCTGCCCATAGTGTTGCCCAACATTCCGAGCAACACTCTGGGACAACACATTGTTTTCAACTTTTACATATGGATTTAATGGGTCCAGTTGCGGTAGAGAGTCTTGGAGGAAAGAAATATTCTTTTGTTATAGTTGATGATTTTTCAAGATTTACTTGGGTTTATTTTTTAAAAGAAAAATCAGAAACTTTTGAAAAGTTTAAACTTTTACACTCCAAAATCAAAAACATGTTTTGTGCCTCTATTTTTAGAATCAAATCTGATCATGGAAGAGAATTTGACAATGTTTTATTCTCTACTTTTTGTGAAAGAAAAGGAATACATCACGAGTTTTCGACTCCTAAAACACCTCAACAAAATGGGGTGGCTGAACGGAAAAATCGTACTTTACTTGAAATGACTCGTGTGATGTTATTTTCGAAAAGGATTTCTAAAAGATTTTGGGCTGAGGCACTTAACACAGCTTATCACACAATCAATAGAGTTTTTCTAAGACCCAGAACTACTATGTCACCTTATGAGATTTTGAATGGCAAGAAACCGATAGTTCATTATTTTCATGTCTTTGGGTGCATATGTTACATTTTGAATGACCGGGATTATTTAGCAAAGTTTGACTCTAAAAGTGATAGGGCAATATTTCTTGGATATGCAACGAATAGTCGTGCATATAGAGTCTACAATCTTAGACTAAAATCGATCCAAGAATCGGTTAACATTGTTTTTGATGATCTCTCTAGTATTTCAGGTGAAGGTGCTCAAGAGTCTCCTCTTGTGTTGTTAGAAGATGTCACACAAACTGAAAGTGACATTACAGATACTAACACATATGCTGAGCAGAATGTTATCATAAATGAGACAGCACATCAGACAACACCTGAGTCCAGCGAGTCATCCGAAGTCGATGCAGAGGTTCATGATGACACAAGAAGGGATCCTCCATCCAGAATCCGTAGGAATTATCCTACAACTCAGGTAATTGGGGAAGTTAATGAAGGAATCCGAACAAGAGACAAAGAACCCGTAAATTATCGTGAAATGGTAAGGTATGTGTGCATGTCAACCACATACACCAAGGTAAAACACTCTTGTTTTGTGTCATCTATAGAACCTAAAAATGTGATTGAAGTCTTAAAAGATAATTTTTGGATTCAAGCTATGCAAGAAGAACTTGATCAATTTACCCGAAATAATGTTTGGTGTTTAGTACCCCGTCCCACTAATACTAATGTTATTGGGACAAAGTGGATTTTTAAAAACAAAACTGATGAAGAGGGTAATATTGTTCGAAATAAAGCACGTCTTGTGGCTCAAGGCTATACACAAGTGGAAGGTATCGACTTTGACGAAACCTTCGCACCTGTGGCTAGAATTGAATCAATAAGACTTCTCTTGGCCATAACTTGCTATTTTAAAATCACTTTGTATCAAATGGATGTTAAAGCAGCATTTTTAAATGGTTACTTAGATGAAGAAGTTTTTGTTGAACAACCTAAAGGTTTTAAAGATCCATCTCAACCAAACCATGTATATCGACTTGATAAAGCCTTATACGGCTTAAAACAAGCTCCACACGCATGGTATGGTCGTTTAACTAGTTTCTTACTAGAATATGGATTTACTCGAGGAGAGGCGGATAGAACTCTATTTATTTTAAGACATGGAAAGGAACTCGTCGTTGCTCAAATCTATGTTGATGACATAGTCTATAGCTCTACTTCACAAACTTGTTTAAACGACTTTGTAGAGGCTATGACATCGACATTCGAGATGAGCATGATAGGTGAACTAAACTTCTTTCTTGGCTTGCAGGTAAAACAATTACCTGATGGAACCTTCATTTCACAAAGCAAGTATGCAAAAAACTTGGTAAAGAAGTTCGGGTTGGAAGGGTCAAAAAGCTCCACGATTCCTATGAGTACTACACTCAAACTCGGCAAGGATCAAGAGGGAGAAGCAGTTGATCCTACCTTTTATTGTTCCATGATAGGTAGCCTCCTCTACCTCACTTCTAGCCGTCCTGATATAATGTTCAGCGTATGTGTCTGTGCACGATACCAGTCCAACCCAAAAGTCTCCCATCTTAAAAGATAATAAAATATGTGTCTGGGACTAGTGAATTAGGAATTTGGTATAGTAAAGATACAAATACTAATTTGGTAGGCTTTAGTGATTCGGATTGGGCGGGGGATATAGATGATCGAAAAAGTACTAGTGGGGGGTGTTTTTACTTGGGTAATAATTTAATATCATGGTATAGTCGTAAACAAAATTGTGTGTCTCTCTCTACTGCTGAATCTGAATATGTGGCAGCAGGGAGTTGTTGTACTCAACTGATATGGCTAAAACATATGTTAGACGATTATGGGTTTGAGAGTAAAACTATGACCATGTACTGTGATAGTTTGAGTGCTATTAATATTTCTAAAAATCCTGTCCAACACTCCCGCACAAAACACATTGATATTCGACATCATTTTTTTTGAGAGATATGATTGAAAAAGGCTTAATCACTATAGAGCATATTGATACCATGTATCAATTGGCTGACACCTTTACAAAGGCCTTAGACCATGAGAGATTTTCATTTTTGAAGAACTCTCTTGGACTTTGCAATCTCAAAATTATCCCTGTTTTCTGGTGTTACCTCGAGTGTCTACAGCACCTGAGATAACACTTGTATATTATTATGTGTTTTTTTTTGTTATTTAAAAATAAAAATAAAAATAAAAATTATTTCCTTGTTTAATCTGTCAGTGAGTGGTCTCTTCTATCCATTGACGGTGGCACATACTGACCTTTTTGTTATGGTAGGATAACACTCTAGGTAACATTATTGATAACACATTTTTAAACTCAAAAGTGACAAAGTCACTAATCTTTTTCAAAGGCAAAAAGTCTAAAAACACTGACAGTATTTCCTTAGTAGCTCGGGGCACGGCGTTCGCTGCGACGATGCACTCTTCTCAAAGGGGGATATTATCTAGTGATCTTGTACTAAGTATTAGGAACATGGAGTTCGCTACTACAATGTTTCCTACTTGAACGGTACAAATCACTAAAACATGTTTACACTTTATAAAGACTTGGGGCATGGAGCTCACTACTACGATGCTTCCTTGTAGATAAAGATGTGTAAATCATGTTTATTTTTAAGTGTTTGAAGATGAAGAACAAGCTTTTAATATCTAAATTACTAGATTTGTTTTGCCTAAAGTATTCTATTTTGGCAAGCTTGTTTTACCTCAAATGCTTATTATAGAAGCATATTTCTGCCTCATGTGTTCAAAAATGAGGTCCATCTCGCCTTAATTGCCTTAATATAAATTCAATAAGGGATGTTTACCACGAATGTTATCTTAAGTGTTACCATCATTGCCATCAACACATTAGTGTGTGCTACATTCGTTTTTTTTTTTTTTTTTTAGTTTAGTCTCAGATTTGTTTCTTAAGTTTTCAAAGTTTGAAAGTCTTTTTATTATTAACAAAAAGAGTTTACAATTTTGAAAAAGTCTTAAACAAATATTTTAAGTTTGGTAAAATTTAGTTGGAACAATCTTCCTAAAATTTAGGGATTCATCTTTTAAATTTTGTGGAGATCGTTGCACTCTCTATTTTACCGTCTTTTTATTTTTTTACTGTTTATTTTTTCCCTTTTCGTTTTATATATTAAATAAAAAAGAAAAAAAAACGGATGTGTAGGGGAGTTGGTTAGTTGTGTGTTTGTAAATAGGATGAGTTAATTTAGGTTAGTTTTAAATGTGAGGAAAAATAGGGGTTTAGTTAATTTAAATGATAAGAGTTAAGTTTAAATTAAATCTTTATCCCTTTTTCACATTCTTAACCTCCTTAAAATATCTTCTCCTAATTACTCTCTCTTTCTCTCACAAACACGCACCTATATACTCCCTCCTCTTCATCGCCTTTTCTCTATCTCAGTAACCTTCCCCAAATCAAAAACCCTTCTAAAAAAATTCTCCTTTTCTACCTTTCAAAATTCAACAATGGCTTCACCTTCCCAAAACCCTAACCAATCCGCACCTCAAGAGGAGTCACCGGGTGTTGTCTCGGGTGTTACTTCACCCATGGACATATCTCCCATGGTTTCCAATATATCTCCATCTATGGCCATATCCATTGATGATCCTTCCATGGTTGCTACTTCAGTCCAACCTACCCTAACCGTGTGACTGCCTCTCAACCACCTGTTACCGTCACCAAGAAACCCAAAAGAAAAGCTCCTTCTTCCTCCAAATCGGCTGCTTAACCCTCCAAGAAGACGCCATCGGCTTCATTAATTTGATTTCTTCCCAACCAGGGGGAGATGGTGGTGCTGGTACTAGTGCAGGTACAAGTGCTGCTATTGATGCTGTTGGTGATGCTGGTACAGATCGTGCTACTGGAGATGCTGGCACAAGTGATGAGCTGGATGATGTAGAAGAAGAAGAATAACCTTGTTTGAAGGTTGATGTTGCCACAACTCTTGGGCAATGGCTTTTAATGGTACTTTGAAATGGTTTCAAAATAAGTTCTGTTTTTGGTTGGTTTGGTTTTTAAAACAATTTGTATTTTAGTTCTTAGTTTAGAACTTTAATACTTTGTTATGCTTTGGTTTATGACTTGTGGTTTTGTGGATTTTAAAACTTTGATTTACTTTTTGTTTTAAACTACTAATTGTTTTAAACATGGTTCTACTTTACAATTAGTATATTAAGTAAATCTTTGTTGTTTCGGTTAACTCCATGATTAAGGGGGAGTTAATCATTGGTGAATTACTCTGTTATACTGTTATATGGCTAACTTGTTTTTTCAGGTACCAATACATAGGAGATTGGAAAGTAATCTCAAATTAAGGGGGAGATTGTTAGTGCAGACAGAGGTGTTACCTTAGATGTTGCCACTGACAGTTTAAGTGCTGTGACGAAAATACTTTGTAATTTGATATTTCTTTCTAATATAATTTTATACTAATGTACTAATATTATTGTCTAGATGTTGGTCCATATTTCAGGTTATAATAAGGTGGATTTAGGAGCTAAATACATGGAGAAGAAATTAAAAGAGAATTATGCATAAATGCCAAAAATTAGAGAAGTTACAAACATATTTAACATGTGTTAAATATGTTAAATATGGAGAAGACCAAGTCCAAGGTTTGTTGCTGATCAAATGGATGAAGTACAAGTGTTGGTCCCAGAAACACAACAAGGGTATGAAAATAGGCTAGAGGGGGGGGGGTGAATAGCCTATTTAAAATTTCAACCCTTTTTCAAAATTCAACCTTTATGCTTACACTTGAATTTTGCGGTAGATAAAAACTACGCGGTCAAGTATAAAATGCACAGCGGAAGTTTTCGTTAAAAACAAGTTGAGTTGATTTTAGACAAGTATAATGCGGTAGGCAGATAATGCGGTAGGTGAGTTTGCGGTAGGCAAATCTGCGGTAGATAGGGGTGAGGTAGGTTGAGAGATTGAAAACTTGTGTCTCAGAGGTTTTAGGCAAATGATAAGTTAGTCAGAATTTAGCTAAGGCAATGAGGTAGACAAACAAACACAATTCACAATTGTTCTTAAATCTGAGGGATCAAACACTAAAAGACAAACAAGATTAATATGAACAAGTGAAGAACAATATGAACAAGATGAACAAGACTTAAAGTAAATTTGCAGAAAGGTAAAGTGCAGTAAGTAAATGACACAATGATTTGGAAAGGTTCGATCTGTTAAAAGATCTACGTCCTTTACCAAGATGGTCAGTCTTGGATTTTGAATGGAGGATGTATTAATTCTCTTGAGTACAGATTACAAAGATGAAGAACTGAATTAACTCCTATTTTCTATGAAGAACAATCCTAGACTTAGACCAGTGTATCCCTAATGATTCAATCTATGTGATTGATCAATCGGGGTGAGTGTGTGTAAGAATCAAGAGCTCTTTGAAATCTATATGATTTTAGAGCCTAATGAATCTTGTGTTGAGAGGCTTGAGATTTGATCTTGAAGGTTGCTGGAGATTTGTTGAAGACTTGAAGGTTGAGTGCTTGAAGATTCAAAGGATTCTGGAAATCTTGAGTATGATCTTCAATCACCAAGAATTTCAACAGCAATTTCTCTCTTGGAATCTCAGCTTTTCTTCAATGAAGAATTCAAGGTCTATTTATAGCCTTGAAGGAGAAACTAGCCGTTTGAATTCTTGGAGGGCAAGTTTGGAGGACAATGAGCTGTTGATTTCTAATTGGAGCTCAGTCTGAGTTGTCCTTTTGTTGCAGAGTCATGGTGGTCCAACTGTACTAAAATGACAGTTGTATTCAAATTTGAAATTTGAATTTGCAACGTTCTAAACTAACCAAGGTAAGGACACACGTGTGACCATGGTTAAGTTTGAACCAACTTGAGTTTCTTCAACCATGGTTCCATGCGGTAGATATTCACGCGGTAGGATGGAACCATGCGGCAAGGTTATCTGCGGCAAGCATAGGGAATGCGGCACCTTGGTCGTGCGGTAGGTTACATGCGGTAGACATATGACCTACCTCATTTCTCCAGACTTAGAAAAATTTAGGGTCCTAATCTGCTAAACCTATCAAACTAGAAAGTGGACTATTCTAAATGAAGTACAAGTACTTCTTACAATATATCCTAAAGTCCACAAAGAGTAAAGTAAGGTTATGGGATCAATCAAATTAAGGTAATAGGAGTGGTTTATAATAAGCATACCCAACAATCTCCCCCTATTTGATTGAGACCATTACCTACTATAACAAAGGCTAATTCATTGTACTTGGTAAAAACATGCTTTTGAGAATAAACATTTTATTAATATCATGTCCCAAGTCAATGCACACACTAAGCCAATGTTATAGATTTCTATCATCCTAAAAAGAAAAAACAAATTACTAATCCTAGAAGATAGAAAAATTATTTGAAGCATTTCAAGATAAATAATCAGAGAAGGAGTAGAAATGCAACAAACACAATAATCATACTCCAAGATGATAATCATTAAGGCAGCAGGAGTATAAGGATCACAAAAGAGAAATATTGTTTTAAGTTACAAACCCAGAATAAAAACATAAAAGTAAGATTGTTTTAAACATCAAATTTTCATGACCACATGCGGTCAGATCAAATACGGTCAACATCAATGAGGTCTTCAATGAATTTTGCGGTAAGAGGAAAGCGGTAAGCTGGGATATTCAATCTTGGAATCATGACTGGAGCAGTGACTCCATCTTCTTCTTCCTCTTCACCGTGAGCTTGAACATTGCCGTGACCTGCTTCAGGAGGTTGAAAAGCTTCCTGCGCAGCTTGAATCACGCCTTGTCGATTAAGCCTGTTCATTACCGTATTGATGCGGTTGGATAGGAGGTCAATCTTGGTAGATTGTCCTTCAATTCTGACGTTGTTGATCTCAATACGGTTGGTTTGAACCTTCATCGCTTCAGTCATCGCGGCAATCTTGGGAGTAAACTTTTCAGCAACCGTAAGAAGTGCGGTATTTGTTTGAACCATTATTTCCTCCTTTAGAGAAGATTTCAACTTCTTCAGCTCTTTGCCCAGCTCATCCTTAATTTCGAGTTTATCATCATTCATTGACTTTGAAAGCTCTTTGCTTGCCCCCTCAACCCCACTAACAACACTATTACTAATGTAATCAGTTTGTTTTCTGAGCGCATCTTTGAGCGCGGCAAGAGTGAGGGAAGGAGTATCAGCTGCGGTAGGAGGTGGAGGAGCGGTAGAGGTGCTAGTTGTTCTGCCGATGATGTCCTTCACAGCCTTTGTTATCACAACACTCTCCCCCTTAATGGTCGCAATCATTTCGGAGGGAAGTGCAGCAACATCTCGCTTCAAAGCGGCTTGATCAGTTTTTAACTCAATAACCTCCTCTCGAAGTGCCACCATACTAGACACTAGAGATTCAACTTGTGATTGGGTGTCTGCCTGCATCTGAGTTAAAAGTTTAACTGCGGCAAGGAGCTCAGCAGTGGATGATGCGGTAGCTTCAGGTTGGGCGGTCGAAGGGGTTGGCATGGCAGGTTCAGGAGCTGAGGTCGGAGGAACTTCAACGTGTTGCTCAGAAACAGTAACCCTTGGTGATATTGGCTCATCATCATCAATATCTTCAACAACAACAAAAGAACTCATCTTTTCAGGAGCAATATCTTCTTCAACATTTTCAACATCCATGGCTTTTTCTGCGGCAGACTTTTCACTTGCGGCAGAGCTTCCATTCTCTTCTTCAGAGCTTTCATCCACAAGACCCTTTTCAATGGGTTTGGTTGGGGGTGCGGCATCATCAGCCTCAGAGAGATCAACATTTTCATCTTCAGTTTTCTCACTCTCATCTGCGGCAGACTCATCATTGCCTTCAGAGTGAGAGACTTCTTCCATATCATCTAGCTGAGCATCCAACACAAAATTCTTCGAGATCTTTGGAGGAGCCACTGTAATATCTTCATCAGAGGTGAAGACTGGAGATGGAATTTCTGGGGATGGTTGCTTGGAGACCTTCGCCTTTTTAGAGATCTTGATAGGACTTGGAGTGTGAGATCTCTTTTTGAATGTTTTAACCTTCTCAACATGTCTCTCCCCCTGACTAGATGCATGTTTGGAGGATGATTTGGATTTGGAGGGCACGGTAGGTTGAGGGACAACATAAGGTTGTTTTGGTGCGGTAGAGAGAGGCTTGGAAGGTTTTGATTTCGGAGGGGGTGAAAGTGAAGGTGAAGGGGATCTTGATGGTGCGGTAGGAGGCACAGAAGGTTTAGGTGCGGCAGACTTTGATGGAACGGTAGAAGCAATCTTGATTCCTTTGGAGACTGGCTTTGGCTTCCTTACCAGATCCTCAACCTTTTCTTTACCTTTGACAGAGGTGGGAGGAGAGGAGATTGCAATACCTTTAGACTTGGCCTTCTCTGCGGCAGCCTTCTTTCGCTCCTTCTCAAATGCGGCAGCATCCTCATCAGACATGATCCTATCACCCAAATTACCCAATCCACGCTTAGAGTATTTTGGTGGTTCATAGCTCTCAATTGGATCTTTGAGAAGATAATTCCTGTACATCTCATCACCAAAATTGTTGCGGTAATTGCCTCTCATCGACTTACGGCAGAAGTCTTTTGTGGTGGAGATAGGCACCTTGTAGTTCTTGTTTTTCTCATACAGATCTTTGATTCGGAGGGTTAGACCCATCAAGTAGGAAATCAACCTACTGTTCGTCCGGTACTTGGTTTCGCCTTCATCTGCCGCATCCTTATATGATAGGATGTTTGCCTTCAAAACATCGTAGATAATTTGGCCCCAATCCAACTTCTTTCCCAGATAGATAGCAGCACATATCATCCATTGGGTGTTGTTAAAATTAGCATGATTGCCAGTCTTGCAAAGCAATGCATGATCCACCAGATGCCCAATGTGGTACATAACCTCACCTACATCCTTTCGCTGAATTCTCAGAATATCTGCCGTGCCAGCAAGCTTCTTAGCAAGGCTTAGGGTTTCTGACCGTGAAATAGTTTCTGGTCCATCTCTACTCATTTTAATGCCAAGGGCATGAGCTAAGTCGCTAGCATCAAAGGATAGAGGATGCCCATGACAGAGGCTTTGATAAACTTAGGATTAGAATCAGGCTCATCAGCACTTTCCATCTCAACAGCAGAGGTGAAGAATTCATCAACAAACGCAGGTAGATGGAAGTCTTGTTGAAGCGTAAAGAACGGTAAGATGCCGGACTTGTTGAGCCTAGCCAGAATGTTGCGGCCAATGGCATCCTTTTTAAGATCTTCAAGATCTAGAACTATGCCAGGAATAAAGTGATTTAGATCCTGAAACAAAACAAAGTAAAGTTGAGAACAAGGTAGATCGTGCGGTCACTTGACAAGAGTGTAAAGCAATGGTGGTGCGGTCAAGTGAGGCACGGTAGGGAAGAAATACGGTAAGGAGAGGATGGAAATACCAAGGTTACCGCAAACAAAAAGTGTTGCAAAAAAAGAATCAAAATGTGAACATTTTATAAACACTAAATAACAAACGAGGGTATGAAAAGATGGATCAAAAATATGAACTATGTCAAGAACACGAAGAACATTTTGATGAACACGATGAACATCATAAGCACAGTTACCCAGACTCCCAGAAAGATGACTAAAACAAATGAAAATGACCTGGGAAGAATCGGAAATGCCTATAGATTAATAAAAACGCATCAATTTCATGAACTAAACAACATCAAACTCAGAAATTAAAAGGGGAAAGTGTTTGAATGTCGAAAATTCAAAAACCATTTGGCTAAAATGAATTCAACCAAAAAACTGGATAAAGTACTATGAAATCTACAAATATATGAACTAGAACCAAGAATAAACAATCAATGCAAGATTTTCATATCACTAACTTACGAGATTGAAGAGAGATTTCAAGGAATATGAAGGGTTGTCGAGTTTTCTACCTAGAATACGAAAAAAATGAGAAATTGAAAATTCATACCATAACAACGACGGGAGGAGTGGATTGAATTGGAGGTTCGTCTCTTGATTCAACAGATTTCGAAGTCTTCTTAGATGGGTGTTTAGAAGTCATTTATATATTGTAAGAATGAGAGTAAGGAAGGCGGGAGAGAAGTTTAGAGAGAGAGAAAGGTTTTGAATTTTTCTGAAAAAGGTAATATGAGCAGAGTGGTGGAGAGAGAAGGAGGTGGAACGGTTTTGATGGAAGGTGGTTTTCAGATGTCAGAGTGATGGGATGATGGGAGGGGGTTAACTCTGCAAAAGGGCGGATGTGACCTAGGGTCTAGCTTTCATTAAATGCAAGGTTGCAGAGGGTCACATCGGACTAGCCAATGACGGCTTAATAGTTTTAAGGAATAAAAATTAAATGAAAATTTAATGCCCAAAAGATTTGAATTATTAAAAACGAGGGAAATAGAAAGTTACCTTTATACCCTTGAGGTAGATATGATCAGCACATCCTAAATATCTCTAAGTTAGAAAGACTTACCTGGGGTCCTTGTGCGGTAACTTGAGGTCGACCGTGACATGTGCGGTCGATTGAGGTCTTACCTTGCTTGGTTTAGCTTTTGAGATGAAGTATTACAATGAGGTAACAAGATTTTACGCGGCAGTGTGAAGTGTGCGGCAACATTTGAATGATGCGGCAAACTGGAGGTGCGGTCAATTTGAGGAATTGAAAAATCAATGGTATTTGCTTGACCGTGATATGTCTGCCGTGTACCTATCTTGATTTTGAACTTTTGACAAACATTAGTACAAGAAATTTGTATGGACAAGTTAAAGTTCAAGCATACCCATTTCTCCTCTTAGATACCTAAATCTCTTGGAATCGAGAGCTTTAGTGAGAATGTCTGCAATTTGATCATCAGTACTCACATACTCTAGGTGGATATTACCTTTTTCAACATGATCCTTGAGAAAATGGTATTTGATATCAATGTGTTTGGTCTTGGAATGCATGACAGGGTTGTTGGAGACAGCAATGGTAGATGTATTGTCACAAAAGATTGGACAATTTTCTTCTTTGATTCCGTAGTCAACCAATTGTTGCTTCATCCACAGCACTTGGCAGCAGCAGCTTCCAGCAGCTATATATTCAGCTTCTGTGGTAGATACAGAGACTGAGGCTTGTTTCTTGCTTGCCCATGAAACTAGTCGATTTCCAAGGAAATGACAAGTTCCACTCGTGCTTTTCCTGTCAATGGTACATGCTGCATAATCTGCATCTGAGTAACCTATAAGATCAAAAGTTGAATCTTTGGAGTACCAAAGTCCAAGGTTAATAGTCCCAGATAGATATCGAATAATTCGTTTAACAGCAATAAGATGTGCTTCTCGAGGATCAGCTTGATAACGAGCACAAACGCAAACACTAAACATGATATCTGGCCTACTAGCAGTTAAGTATAGGAGAGAGCCAATCATACCTCGATATAAGGTTTGATCAACCTTCTTACCTTTTAAGTCTTTATCTAGCTTGTTACCAGTAGCCATAGGAGTGTCGTATGCCTTTGCATTTTCAAGTCCAAATTTCTTGATAAGATCTTTGTGTATTAGCTTGGTTGAGGAAGATGCCTTCAGCACATTGTTTAATTTGAAGTCCAAGGAAGAATGTCAATTCTCCCATCATGCTCATCTCAAATTTGCTTTTCATGAGTTTCTCAAAACGCTTACACAACAATTCATTAGTAGAACCAAAAATAATATCATCTACATATATTTGAACAAGTAAAGTATGATCATTATATTTAGCAATGAATAAAGTTGTGTCGATCTTACCACGCTTGAATCCCTTTTCAAGGAGAAACTTAGATAGAGTATCATACCATGCTCGTGGAGCTTGTTTGAGTCCATACAAGGCTTTACGGAGTTTGTAGACATGATTTGGAAATTTGGGATCTTCAAATCCGGGCGGTTGAGCAACAAAGACGGTTTCTTGAAGTTCTCCGTTGAGAAATGCACTCTTCACATCCATTTGATATAGCTTGAATCTTTTGTAAGAGGCATAAGCTAAGAATATCCTTATAGCTTCGAGTCTTGCAATGGGGGCAAATGTTTCATCATAATCAATGCCTTCTTCTTGTCTATATCCTTGTGCAACCAACCTAGCTTTGTTCCTTGTGATGCTTCCATTCTCATCCATCTTGTTTCGGAACACCCACTTTGTACCAATCACTCCTTGATCTTGTGGCCTTGGAACAAGGTCCAAACTTTACATCTTTCAAATTGGTTGAGCTCTTCTTGCATAGCCACAACCCAACTTGAGTCCTGGAGTGCTTCATCAACTTTCTTAGGTTCAACTTGAGATATGAATGCGGTAAGTGCATCATAGTTTGATCTTCTTGTTCTAACACCAGAATGCAAATCACCAATGATATTCTGAATTGGGTGATCTCTAACCTCACGAACTTCTTGAGGTAAGTCTGGTTGAGTTGATGGTGGTTGTAAGTCTTCTAGTGGTACATCATTTGAGCCATCCCAATCATAAGTAATTTGAGGGATAGGTTCTTCAATATTTATGGGTGTCTCAACTTCAACTCCATTTGAGGTAGCAGCAGATGAGGTAGCTTCTGGTGCTTCATATGAGGTAGGTGGAGGTGCAGTTGAGGTAGATGGGTTTCCTTGTGTTGATTGATTTTGGGGTTGAGTTGTACCTGTCTCATTTATCTCAACAAAATCATCAGCAACATTTGGAGCCATATGTGGCTCAAGGAGAGAATGTTCATCAAAAGTAACATGGACTGATTCAACTATCTTAAGAGTGGTTTTATTAAATACGCGAAAAGCTTTTGAGTGTTTAGCATACCCAATAAATATACCTTCATCGGCCTTAGGAGCAAATTTACCTCGATGTTCTTTACCGTTGTAGAGTATAAAGCATTTGCATCCAAATATCTTGAAGTATGCTATGTTGGGGGTTCTTCCTCTCCAAAGTTCATAAGGAGTTTTGTTCGTAGGTCTTGTTGATGAGGGATCTATTTTGAGTGAAGCATGCTGTGTTGACGGCTTCAGCCCAAAAGTATTGAGGTAGCTTTGCTTCAGCAATCATTGTCTTTCCGGCCTCTATCAACGTTCTATTCTTTCTTTCCACTACACCGTTTTGTTGTGGAACTCCAGCAGCAGAGAAGTTGTGGTCAATACCATGATCATCACAGTATTGAGCAACACCGTTGTTCTTGAATTCTGTACCGTTGTCGGATCGAACACTAACGATGTCATCTTCTTTTTGTGTTTGAAGCTGTCTAAAGAGTGCGGTCAAAATGTCATAACAATCATCTTTGGAGCTCATCATCTCGACCCACGTATATCTTGAGTAGTCATCTACCACAACTAAGGAATATCTATTTCCTCCAATACTTGCGGTAGAAACAGGTCCAAACAGATCCATATGTAGTAGCTGCAAACATCTAGAAGTTGAAGGTGTCGTCTTGCTGGAGAAAGACGCTTTTGGTTGTTTGCCTAGTTGACATGCTGTGCACTTCTCATCGTGGTTATCAGCTACTTTGGGTATACCACGAACTAGATTTTCTCTCCCAATCTTGGAGAGATACTTGAAGTTTAAGTGACTTAGTCTTTTATGCCACAGCCAACTATTTTCACTAACATTCTTTGCTACAAAACAGAGATTAGAAGAAATGCAAGATGAATTAAAATCAACAACATAAACATTTTTCTTACGAATCCCTTTGAGCAAAGTGACGCCGGATATGCCATCTTTGATGAGACAGAAATTTGAAGTGAAGTGGCATTGCAATCCTTTGTCGCAGAACTGAGATATTGAGAGTAGATTGTGTTGTAGTCCAATAACTAGAGAGACTTCTTGGATGGTGATTTTTCCTTTACGAATGACTCCATATCCTACAGTCTTTCCTTTGTTATTATCTCCGAAGGTTACTGATGGCCCTTTTTCTTCACGGACATCTTCCAATAAGTTGATATCTCCGGTCATGTGCCTTGAACAGCCACTATCGAGATACCATAAACTTGATCTATCCTTGGAGAGTCCAGCCATTAAGCAGAGAACCTATAAAATAAACATTTAAGAACAAGGTCCCCTTTTTATTCTTTTGGGTCCAAAGGGTTAGCAACTTTTGACGACCCACACCTGCCTCACAGAAGGAGGGTTACTCTTTCTGGGATTGGGTGTGAATCTCAAAAGACATTCAGCAGCCTTATGACCATAACCATCACACACGGAACAATGGTGGAAGCCACCCGACTGAGTTTTAACAAACTTCGTTGAAGTCTTGAGCACAACATCATTTACTGGTATGGATGAGGTCTCCTTAACAAAATTCATCCTTTTGAACTTTGCTGCCTTGCCGCTACTTGCGGTCGATGGTTTCCTTGCGATCGCCATCTTCCTTGGTGCGGTCGATTGACCTCGCGGCAGGATAATGCGGTAGGGAGCGCCATCTACCTTGCTAGAGGAAGCCTCTGCGGTAGGTTCATCCATGGCAATACCTTTCATCTTTGCCTTGCCAGTTTGTTTCTTAGGGTAGACATAGTTGAACTCTAGTTTCTTCTTTGGTTCTTGTCCTACACCCTTTGAAACATGATGCTTAGCCTTCGACCTTTCCAAAGTTTGCTGGGTAAATTTCTCATCTCTTTCACAACAAGATGCACATTTAAAGTTGTCATTAGTTTGAAATCCTAAGCCTTCTTTATCACCACTAGGCTTTTGGGATTCTAAGATTTGTTCCATAGTGACACGAGAATTGGTCCACTCATTAGTGATCTTTTTCAAGTCATTTATCTCAGCGACCAATTCATCATTTTTAACTTTAAATATAGCATTTTGTTCTTCTAAGAAACGGTTTCGATCAGTAAGAGGAGTCATGCTCTTGATCTGCTCCTTAAGGACGGTGAGTTCAGATCTTAGTAGAGATTTCTCCGTCTTAAGTTGGGAAATTTCTTCAGTTGAAAGTGCTAAAGCTTCCTTCATGCCAGAAAACTTACTAATTACCTGTTCAGCTTTTGCAAACATCTTTTCTTGTTCATCGGGGGAAATGTCAAACTTGACTTGAGGTGTGGTAGACAGAACTTCCTTCACTTTGGGGTTTAGTAGAGCCTTCTTTGCTGCACTAACATCACATCTTGAAAATAGAAGATCACCATTCTTTTGAACCGGAGTTAGGAATCCTTTTTCAGCAAGTTCATCGGCCGTATAACTTATCCGTTTAGGTTTTGCATTTGGTGAGCGACGACTTTTATTATCATCCTCATCATCGGACTGAACGACCAAACAAATGTGACCTTCTTCAGAATCCTCATTACTTTCATCAGAGTCTGACTCTATCCAAGTAGCTAACTCTTTTGAGGTAGAGTCTTCTTCAGCCATCATTCCCTTTTGCTTTGAATACCTTGGAGTAAAGTTACTTTTCTTCTTCATATACTCATACTTGGGAATTGGACATTCTGATGCGAAGTGACCTGGTTTCCTGCAATTAAAACAAACAAGATCTTCTTTCTACTTGGAGAAGTTGAAGTTCTCTTTCTTCTTTGAAGGGCTGCTCCTTGAAAACCTTGTTGGAGCTTTGCTTGTTGATCCGGGTCTTACTGTCTTTCTGAACTTTTGGAATCTTTTCACGAACATAGCAAAATCATTATCATCCATATCAAGTAAATCTGATGTGGAGATTTTTGGATCTTCTTCCTCGATCACTTCTTCCTTTTGAGCAACCAACGATAAGCTCTTTGTTTTCCCTTCCATTTTAGCAATGTTGTTAAGCTTGATATCAAAGACTTTGAGGTTGGCATAGAGGCTTCTGAGAGACATGTCATCTAGTAGCTTGGTATCTTCAAGAGTATTTCCTTTGTGTAGATATTGCGAACCAAGAGCGGCAAGAAAATTAACATTGATTTCTTTCTTGGTAAGCTTCTTTCCGAGTGTTGTATAAGTACTCACGATCTCACAATAGCGATCATAAGTGGCTCTTAGTGATTCACCGGGGATCTTAGCAAAGTTGTTGAATCTTCTTTGAATTGCAAACTTTTTGCTTTCCTTGCAAGCTTGATCTCCTTCGATGTAATCTTCATTTGCATCCCAAAGTTCTTTTGCAGTAGAACATTCCATGATCTGTCGACGCTGTGACGTACTCAAGGTACTTAGAAGTATACTTTTTGCTTTCACATCCATTCCAACCAGTCTTTTCTCTTCATCGGTCTATTCAGCTTTTGGTTTCTTGATAGTCGGATTTGTACCATTTGTCTCTGGATCCGGATTAGCTTTCATTGGGAAGTATGGTCCAATGGTAAGACAATCACCAAGTTGCTCGTCCATGGAGTAGAACTGAGTTAGAATGCTGTGTTTCCATACGTCAAAATTATCTTCGTCGAACGCTGGAACGTGAGTGAAGTTAACCGTTGCCATAGTTTTCTTACTTGCCATTTTGAATCGGCACCCAAGCTGTTAAGCTTGAAAAACAGAAGTTTTATAAAGGTGTTTGCTCTGATACCACTTGTTGGTCCCAGAGACACAACAAGGGTATGAAAAGAGGCTAGAGGGAGGGTGAATAGCCTATTTAAAATTTCAACCATTTTTCAAAATTCAACCTTTATGCTTACACTTGAATTTTGCGGTAGATAAAAACTACGCGGTCAAGAATAAAATGCACAGCGGAAGTTTTCGTTAAAAACAAGTTGAGTTGATTTTAGACAAGTATAATGCGGTAGGCAGATAATGCGGTAGGTGAGTTTGCGGTAGGCAGATCTGCGGTAGATAAGGGTGAGGTAGGTTGAGAGATTGAAAACTTGTGTCTCAGAGGTTTTAGGCAAATTATAAGTTAGTCAGAATTTAGCTAAGGCAATGAGGTAGACAAACAAACACAATTCACAATTGTTCTTAAATCTGAAAAATTAAACACTAAAAGACAAACAAGATTAATATGAACAAGTGAAGAACAATATGAACAAGATGAACAAGACTTAAAGTAAATTTGCAGAAAGGTAAAGTGCAGCAAGTAAATGACACAATGATTTGGAAAGGTTCGATCTGTTAAAAGATCTACGTCCTTTACCAAGATGGTCAATCTTGGATTTTGAATGGAGGATGTATTAATTCTCTTGAGTACAGATTACAAAGATGAAGAACTGAATTAACTCCTATTTTCTATGAAGAACAATCCTAGACTTAGACCAGTGTATCCCTAATGATTCAATCTATGTGATTGATCAATCGGGGTGAGTGTGTGTAAGAATCAAGAGCTCTTTGAAATCTATATGATTTTAGAGCCTAATGAATCTTGTGTTGAGAGGCTTGAGATTTGATCTTGAAGGTTGCTGGAGATTTGTTGAAGACTTGAAGGTTGAGTGCTTGAAGATTCAAAAGATTCTGGAAATCTTGAGTATGATCTTCAATCACCAAGAATTTCAACAGCAATTTCTCTCTTGGAATCTCAGCTTGTCTTCAATGAAGAATTCAAGGTCTATTTATAGCCTTGAAGGAGAAACTAGCCGTTTGAATTCTTGGAGGGCAAGTTTGGAGGACAATGAGCTGTTGATTTCTAATTGGAGCTCAGTCTGAGTTGTCCTTTTGTTGCAGAGTCATGGTGGTCCAACTGTACTAAGATGACAGTTGTATTCAAATTTGAAATTTGAATTTGCAACGTTCTAAACTAACCAAGGTAAGGACACACGTGTGACTATGGTTAAGTTTGAACCAACTTAAGTTTCTTCAACCATGGTTCCATGCGGTAGAGATTCACGCGGTAGGTTGGAACCATGCGGCAAGGTTAGTTGCGGCAAGCATAGTCATGCGGTAGGCAAAGGACCTACCTCATTTTTCAGACTTAGAAAAATTGAGTCCTAATCTGCTAAGCCTATTCAACTATAAGGTGGACTATTCTAAATGAAGTACAAGTACTTCTTACAATATATCCTAAAGTCCATAAAGAGTAAAATAAGGTTATGGGATCAATCAAATTAAGGTAATAGGAGTGGTTTATAATAAGCATACCCAACAGCTAGGAATATGTATCATAACTTTGTAGGCCTTGAGCCTTTCTTTCTATATTAATATAACTATCTCGTTATCAAAAAAAAAAAAACACTTGATTGTTATCCATTGGAAATGGATGAGCTTAAATACTCTTCAACTTTGTTCTTTCTAGGCAATGGGGATATGGCATTCATTAGGGATGGCAACGGGTCGGGTCGGATCAGGGCCGATTCGAATCCGATCCGAATTAGGCAAATGCGTGACCGAACCCGATCCAATCCGAACTGCCATGATCCGTGATCCGATCCGTAACCCGATCCGATCCATGACACCGATTGCTGCTCCGCTCTGCTCCGACCCGAGACCCGATCCTAATCGGCCCTTTCCCAGCACAAAGGGGGCAACAGACTGTTGAACAAAAAAATAAAAAAAAATGCAAGAATTCCATCCATGCTTGATTTTTGCCTAAATCATGAATTTAACTTCAATCTCAAAACATAGAGACGGAGGGAGTAATCTTTACTAATTGAATCCCTAAATTTGAAACACGCAAAACCCTAGACTTTTCAATAGAAAATTTGAACAAACAAAAGTGAGAGAGAGAGTTTTACCAGGTGAGTTTGACGGAAGACAGGTAAATAGACGAGATCCTCCGATTCACCCCAACCCCTAATCAACTGCAAAGCTTTCCCTTGGTAAAGAGCAGGCAATGGAGGTGAGTAGGCGACGGCGAGACGGTGACGGCGAGACGGTGACGGCGAGATGGTGACGGCGAGCAACGGCGAGCTGGGTGGTATCCTGGAACGGTGAGGCTAGCGAACGCAGAAGGCATCGACAGAGAGAAATAGAGTGCGGCGTGTATTGCCTTCTTCAACCCTAAAATGAGAATATATAAGTAGGGTTTAAGTGTAAATGTTAGAAAGTAGGAGGGTAAATAATAAAAAAAAATAGCACACATATTTCGGGTCGTGTCTGATCAGAGGGGCTAACCGAAACCGACCCGAAATCCGAACGGATCATAAAATTGCAAATTGAACCCGAAAATTACGGATCGGATCGCCCTCGGAACGGATCGGGTTCGGACAAATTGCCATCCCTAGCATTCATATTCCATAACTCTTTAATTAACCCAACTCTTATTGCATTATTTCGGCATTAATTTCTCATTCACCACATTTTGGTTTTGAGAAAATAAATACACCACATTGATCTACTCCAAATGTAGATTATAAATACACAATTTATTTTCATTTACATAAAATGACATGAGAAAATTTTGGGGGAAACTAGTTTCTCCATAAGTTATAAAAAGTCATGCTTTTATAGGGTTAAGGTTTAGGGTTTAGGATTTAAGGGTTAAAAACTGGACTTTTTATAACTTGTGGAGGAAATAGTTTCCCCCAAAACCAACTCAAATGACATTACATGGAATTTTTGGTCAAAGATTGGTCAAACCTAATTTTGGAACCAAATTTCCAACAAAAACCCCCCACCAAGGACGCATCACTTCACAACCATCCAGCCACCCCATCACCACCATCACCGCCATTCAGCCACTCCATCACCACCGCCAGCCATTCATAGCCTCAAATTAAATGTTCATTTTTTTTTCTTCGTATTTTAAATATCTTATTCTCCTGCTTTTAGAAAATTATGGGGTTTTCTAGTACCGGTAAGCAGGTACGCAGATGCAAAAATATTTGGCTTAAACTCACGTTGATTTTTGAGAAAATAGAAGAGAATCCAATTAAAAATATTCGCCTTTCCTTTCATCTATTTTACCGGTAAGCAGGGTAAGCAGGTACGCAGAAGCAAAAAAAGTAGTCCTTTCATCCCAGAGTAAGAGTCCTACCTCCTATTTGCACTTAGATTAAGAAATAGTAAGTTGATTAGTGTTGTGAGTATAAAAGTAAAGTAGGAGAGAGAATGAGTGAGATGGATAATAAGATTCTTTGACATTTTAGAAAAAAGACTCTTCCGTTAGGATATACCAAAATAGAAAGTAAGATTTTTACTCTGGGACCGAGGGAGTACTGATACTAGCTTTAATGACTTCAACAGTTTGGATAGAAGTTAAATAGAAGTGAAAAACAAAGCTAGACTTAAATCAGATTTCACCTTGATCATAGCATGTCTCCTTCCTCTTCCCTATCATTATCCCCTTCCTGCTTCTCCCTTCCCCACCGCACCTCCTCCCCTTCCTCTCCTCAGCCTCATTCCCCTTTCCCAATCCGCCACCACACCACCCCTCCTTTTTTTCTACATCTTCCTGTGGCTCAATGCACCCACACTCCTCCCTCCAGTCCACAGCTCGCTCCTCACCGCCCCACTTTTCTCCATCAGCCCCTCCCCAGCCACCCTTTGTGTTCACCCTATTCCAGACTATTTTCATTCTTCATCACATTCTTGGTTTTTCTGGAAAATCTGTTTTCTAGTTCTTCACCCAAATTGAAATCATATCTACCACTCTCCGTAACCATTGACCCTGTCCTGGTTAAAACTTCTATGATTTTGATCAATTAATCAAAGCAAGCATAAACTAAACCATTTCATAACGCACACCTCCTTCCAATAACTAAATATAAAATCAACTTATGGCATACATGGGATAAGTATAATCTTTATGACATCAAAAACACTAGCGGGTAACCCGTGCTCTGCACGGGAAACCAATTCTATGTTTTAAAAAATATTTTAACTATAGTTAACTAATATAGTAAGCATCATTTTAACTAATACTATCAATAATAAAAATTAATCTATATGATTACTATTATTATAATAACTATTATAATTAATTAATACTATTGATAGTAATAGTTAATATATATTAATAGCAATGATTAATCTATATAATAATAATTATTAATATAATTATTATAATAAAATAATATTATTAATAGTAATAGTTAATTGATATAGTAACTATTATGATTAATTAATATTAAAAATTAATAATCTAACTTATATAATAACTATTATAATTAACTAATACTAATAATAGTAATAGTTAATGTATGTAGCCTATTATAGTTAACCAATACTATTAATAGTAAAAAATAACTTATAAAGTAACTATTATGGTTAACTAATACTATTAATAGTAATAATTACCTTATATATAGTAACTATTATAGTTAACTAATACTATTAATAGTAATAATTAACTAATACTATTAAAAGTAATAGTTAACTACTATAGTAACTATTATAGTTAACTAATACTGTTAATAATAATATTTAACTTATATTGTAACTAATATTGTTAACTAATACTATTAATAGTGATGGTTAACTTATACTATTAATAGTAATAGTTAACTTATACTATTAATAGTAATAGTTAACTCATATAATTACTAATATGATTAACTAATAGTATTAGCTAAGAATGAGAATATCAAAAGTCATTTAGATTTTAAGATGATGTTGATGTGGCTTCTCTAAAATCAAGTTTTTACTAAAATATGTCCACATGTCAAATCCACAACACTCCTCACCAACTTTAATATATATATATATAGATTTATTCGAGTTGGTAGAATAAAATAAAATAAAATATCACAATGAGATTGAATTACTAATGATAATAAGGTAATAACTCAACGATCATAGACGTAACAAATTAATTAAGATCTAATGTTTGTGCCGAGACCTATTCATATGCAAGCAAGGGTCGGGATGATTTCATGGGTGTCGTACCAGTAAGTCCAGATAGGAGAATGATATGTGCCTAAATTTGGATGCACAAACTTACAGAGCCTCTTCGTGGTCTTCTTCTTAAAATTGTACTCCACCCACTCGGTACGAGCTAAAAACCCCAAAGTTGAATCATCATCATCTTCACCTCGAATAATTCTCATACAAGTTCCATAGTCCCATCGTGGATTAATTTGTTGTTGCGGAAGAGCCGAATCATCATCTTCTTCTTCACATCGAATAATACTCAAACAAGTTGTATAGCCCCATTGTTGTTGTGGAAGAGCCGATGCAATGGAATCAATTTCAACTTTGTATTTCAGAACAAACCCTTTGCAATCCATTTTCATCAACTCAAAGACATTAAGAACGGAACATTGGTCATCAAATTTAGCTAAATGTAAATGGCCCTTAGATTCACCAAAGTAGTTGGGATCAGAAGCATAGTATGGGATTAAGAAGCTGTCTATGCTTTCATTATGAACATTGAAATAAGTAATTGAGCTAGCATGATTTGGTAGCCAGTGAATCGCACCATTGCAAAAAACACCGTGATTTTCATAATAATCAAAAGGTCCAACTACTCCAACTAAAGTACTCCCTCCGTCCCTATTTACCTTACAAAAATTGTCATTTTGGGTGTCCCTATTTGCATTACAAAATCCCAAAAAGGAAACTTTTAAACATTTTTTAAATAGTGGGACCCACTTGTCATACTCACAACAACTATCCCTCCTTCGTAATGGGATTGTAAACGCAGTACGTTCGATCAACTAATTCGAGTAGTAGTAAACCATTACATGATGATGTAACCTTAGGGGCAACTGTAAACGGTTTCGTACAGGGAAAATCGAAAATCTTTAGCTCAATTGGACCGTCAGTGTTGAGGGGAAGGAGTTTGTAGTCATAAATTTTGGAATTGGAAAAATGGAAAAGCAGACCCGCTGCAGCAGCGGATCTGTGTTTTCGGGAAGCATGATTTTTACGAAATTGGGGACTAGAGACGATAGAAAGCCATAACTTAGAAACAGTTTGGAATTTAACAACGGATTTTACCGGTAATCGGGTCGCCGTCGCCGATGTCTTCTGAATGTGGACGCTTGAATTTACTCATCTCTCTCAAAAAGAATTAATTTTGGAAAACGTCGCTTGCAGTTGCAGACAGGAATGTTTGAGGTTTGCATCGTATTAATAGTGGATGATTAAGGTAAATCTGAATCTGGCTCGGAAATTGACTTACGGTTCCTTCCTTCTTCAATAAACATACACACCCGTAAAATTAATTTACACACCCGTAAATAGCTTGAAATTTTAAATAGTACAACACTATAAAATACAGTTACGGGTGTATTCATAAGTTTTACGGGTGTGTATAACAACACCCATAAACATTAGGTTTTGTTATTGCCCCAATCATATACGGAAAAGATTGTTATTCACACGCCCCTTTAATACATTCATATACACCCTCCGTCATGGTCCATTTTTCTTTTCTTTTTTTTTTTTTTAGGAAATTTTGGAGGAAACTAGTTTCTTCATGAGTTATAAAAAGTCTTGTTTTTGTAAGGGTTAAGGTTTAATGTTTAATCGAACAAAAAAAAAAAAAAAAGGTTTAAGGGTTTAAAAGTAGACCTTTTATAACTTATGGAGGAAATAATTTCCCCCAAAAGCAACTCTTTTTTCATTGTTACTACGAATGAACTTTGAACAATAATTAAGGTCATTTTTAATTTTTCTTATGAAAATTTAAAATTTGTTATTGATGTTATAAATACTGTTAGATCATTATGGCTTGCAACACAAGTTATTTAGTACTTCCATAAATAAAATCATGACTATGACATTAATATAAAGTATAGTAAAAAATAGTTAATGTGTAGAATCCCTGAAATGTAATTTATCTATTTATGATGGGCAAAATAGTAAATCAACATTGCTTAGGATTAAATAGGTGTGGTCCCTAAATGAAGTGCCTCTTTGTCTTGTATATAAAGGGCTCACCACCAACCTTTAAAGACACTACATTCTTTACTTTCTCTCTAAATATTCTCTTCATTATTATCTAGAAGAACTTGAGAAACTAAATAGCATTTATCATTTAGAAGATCATCTTCTTCTTCATCCAAGTTCTCCCAACAAGATATCAATATGGATTCAACAGGTATTCTCACTTCCGCCTTCATCTCCTTCCTCAATCTTATTCTGAATATGAGTATGGCATTCGGGGATCATAAATTGTTCCATCAAATACAACTCCCTCCGTCCCACAGAATATGTCAACCTCTCATTTGCACGGAGATTAAAAAATGGTGAAAGTGATGCAAGTGTTGTGAGTATAAAAGTAAAGTATGAGAGAGAATGAGTGGGAGTAAATAGTAAGTTAATTAGTGTAGTGAGTATAAAATTAAGTAAGAGAGAGAATGAGTGGGATGGTAGTAAAGATATTTTGCTATTTTTTATTTTTATTTTTTGAAATCTTAAACCACGTAATTCAATTCTAGCCAGCAGAGGGTATCAAACCCAAGACCTCTACGACAGAGAGACTTAAACCTGCTCAAGATGCCGCTTGGGCACAAACCCTTTTGCAGGTACTTTGCTATTTTAAGAAGTGGAAATTGGGACAGACTAAAAAGGAAAGGTGAACATATACACTGAGACAGAGGGAGCATCAACATTAGAATCTCATTAAAATAACTAAAAGTGGCCTTAATTATTTCTCAAAGTTACTTTGTAGTAAAAAAAAAAAAAAAAAAAAAACTATCTTTCCGGGACAAAGGGAGTATTATAAACTTCAAAATTTTTATATATCACAATTTAAATTTTAACTGTTTTAGTAAAAGAAAGTTGTTAATATTTTTAGTTTAATATTTTCGGGGAAGAAATATACTCCCTCCGTTTCATGAGAACTGAGACTTATTTCCCTTTTCGTCCGTTCCACCTCAATTGAGACTGCCCAAAATGGCAAACTTTTTAATATTTTATATTCACCCAACCCCACCACTCATTCTCTCTCTTCATTCTCCACCACTCATTTTATTCAACCAACACTACTATTTACTAGGGATGACCAAAACCGGTTCCGGGCCCGGTTCCGGTTCGGAACCGCCGGTTCCGGTTCGGCATATATGTGACCCTGAACCGGCCCGCGCTTAGACCGGTTCCGGTTCCGGTCATCACAATCCGGTTCCGGTCCGGTTCCGGTTCAGTCCACGCTACCTTTTTTTATTTTTTTTTATCATACAATAATGAATAAACATGTTAAAATTTATTAAAAGACAAGAGATTTTTATTTTATAATACACTAATGAATAAACATGTTAAAATTTATTGAAAAATAAGGGATTTTTATTTTTTTTAATGGAAATGCCGATCCGGTTCCGGTTCGCCATATATGTGACCCTGAACCGGCCCGCGCTTACCACGGTTCCGGTTACTCCGGTTCCGGTTTACTGCCCGGTTTGCTCCGGTTCCGGGCTTTTCCGGTCCGGTTCCGGTCCGGTTTTCCGGTTCCGATCCGGTTCCGGTCCGGTTTGGCCATCCTTACTATTTACCCCACTAATTCTCTCTCTTCATTTTCCACCACACATTTTCCTTATTTTATTAGTATTCCTTAGTTCTTGTGTTTTTTTTTTAGTCTCAGTTCTCATGAAACGGAAAGATTATGTAGTTTAATAGACCTCACGTGTCATATTCAAACTATCTACTAACTTTTCCTACTCTACTTTATCACCCTTACTTCTATACTCACAATACTTTATCTCACCTTCTATATTTAATAATAAAAAAATTAATTTCTTAATTCTTGTACTCATTTGCAAAATTTTAAACCGGGCAGAAGGAGTATACCCAATTCCTCCTAAAATTATTCTACTTCAGTTTTTATGTTGAATTTTAATTTTAATTTAATAAATATTCTATTATTATATATAATTTTAATAATTGTTTTTTATGTTATTTATACTGATAAAATAATAATTTTTAAATTATATAAAAAAAAATATTTTTTATTAAATTATGCTAAAAAATTAATTAACTGAATCCTAAACAATAAAATGAGACTATTCTCTTGAGATGAATGGAGTAGATTTTTTTTTGAGATAGTAAAATATTTTAACTAAAATAGTTAATGAACACGGTATTGAAAACTTTCCCAAATATCTTAGGAAGTGGTTTCATGTGAGACAGACATGGCCACATCCGGATACGGGTATGGGTCTGACCTGTTAGGTCCAAGCCCTTGAAAGGGGAACAAAGGTATGCACGGGTACGAGTACGGGGCCGTACATGGGTCCTACGGCTCCGGGTCCACGAATCTGGACAATTCCTTCTTTTTCTGTTTTTTCTTAAATGTAACTGTCAAAATTTTAAGACATTATGTTACATTGTTAACATATTACGTTAAAAATCTTACATAATCTTTTAATAAGTAACAATTTTCTATTAAAATCTTTAAAATATTACATTTTTAACAGATTATTAATGAGTTGGTCTCTTGTAAAACGCGTTTTTCCTAATGGTTAGGAAAAACGTGTTTTTCAAAACCTCCAGAATACTTTAAATTGATATCCAGAAGGCTTTATACTGATATCCAGGACCCTTCTGGCTATCACTTTCAAATGTTCTGGTTATCAATATCATATCCAGAAGGCTTTATATTGATATTCAGAACCAGAGAACCCTTCTGGCTATCACTTTCAAATGTTCTGCCTATCACTTTCAAATGTGCTGGCTATCAATTTCAAAGGTTCTGCTATCAATCTCATATCCAGAAGGCAATATATTGATATCCATTACCCATCTGGCTATCACTTTCAAAGGTTCTGGCTATCAATCTCATATCCAGAAGCCTTTATATTGATATCCAAAACCGTTGAGAAGTTTCAATTATTTACAAAAATGCCACCGTGTTTTTTTAAAACACGTTTTTTTAAGTGTTTGTAAAAACGCGTTTTTTCCAAGATTTTGCGTTATCTTAGAAAACTAACATTAGCGGTCAAATTTCAAAAATCTAACAGGTTCTGACGCGGGTCAGACACAATTTTGACACTAATCCACACCGATTCGGGTATGGGTACTGTAAGAACATGGCTTACAACACAAGTCTTTTAGTAATTCCATACATAAAATCATACCTATAATGTTAATATAAAGTGTAGTAAATAATAAAATGTGTAGAATTCCTGAAATGTAATTTATATATTTATGATGGGCAAAATGGTAAATTAACATTGCTTAAGAATGAAAAGGTGTGGTCCCTAAATGAAGTGCTTCTTTGTCTTGTATATGAAGGGCTTTCCATCAACCCTTAAAGACTATTACATTCTTTACTTTCTCTCTAAATTATCTTCATTATTGTCTAAGAAGTTCTTGAGAAATAAAGGGCACTCATCATTTAGAAGATCCTCTTCCCTACATCTTCTTCTTCATCTTATTTCTCCCTACAACATCAAGATGGATTCATCAGGTATACGCTTCCGCCTTCATCTTCTCCCTTCTCAAACTTATTCCAGAATTGAGTATGGCATTCAGGGTTAAGATTGTTCCAACAATTGGTATCAGAGCCTGGTTGCGATTCAGGGACCTGTGGGTTATCGCCTAAGTGATTAACGTTATTTAAACCCAAAATTGTTAAAGAGTTGAATGTTTGAGTTGATATGTGAATGGAATGAATTTTTCAAAGAAGATCTTGACATTTGACTAAACTTGGGCATTCATGTGGTAACAAATGAAATGAACATTAAGCCGGTTTTGTTAGATGCTTATGTCGGCCCAAAGGAAGATTAAGCATTTGATTAAAACATTGTTCAAATTGCTTGTTACCTAAGGCAATCATTTATGAGTCAACTCGCAATCCAAAGATTAGTTTTGATGTCATGTTGATTACCTTGTTGATGGATTTCGTTGATATAATTAATCATTTAGTCATTGTGTAGTTTCTTATTTATGTTTTGTATTCATTCTTGTTCTCTAAATTCCAACAGATTTGCTCATTGCTTCATCCGTTATTACTGCTATGAGTACCGTACCGATGCTAAATGGGACTAATTTTAAAACTTGGAAAAATAAAATGATTATGATCTTAGGCTATATGGACATAGATCATGCATTACGGGAACTGTTTCCTCTTCCTCTCTCTAATGTAAGCACTCAAGAACATTGCTTAAATATTGAGAAGTGGAAACGTTCCAACCGCGTGAGCCTAATGATCATGAATATTATTGTCCCGGAGACCATTTTGAAAGGTGTCTCCAAGGATGTTGATGCTAAAACATTCCTTGATATGCTTGATGAACGTTTGGCATCTACCTCTTCTCATGGGACAAAGAGAAGAGGGAAGGAAATTATGGTTGCAAGTAATAAGAAGCCTAAGGGATCATCTAATGGTCATAAGGAAAAGAAATGCTTCTTTTGCAAGGGCCTCACTCACATGAAGTTTGACTGCCCTAAGTATCACGCTTGGCGTGCTAAGAAAGGTATGTCATTTGGTCTTGTTTGTATTAAGGCTATTTTGGTTTCAATTCCTACATATACATGGTGGTTGATTTTGGTGCAACAACTCACATAAGTGTGTCTATGTAGGATTCGTGAATTACCGAAGACCCAGTGAAGATGAAGTGATTCATCTATATGAGAGCTGGAAATCCGGTTGAAGTTATAGGCATAAGAACTTTTCAGTTATTGTTAAGTACTAGGTATTATTTTGTATTAAATAATACATTTATTGTACCGTCATTTGAACAGAATTATGATATATATCACAATATTAGACAAGGAAGGTTACTCTTGTTCTTTTGATAATAATATATGTGATCTTTATTTTAAATTCAAGGTTGATGGTATTGGTACTTTGTCAAGTATTCTTTATTTACTTGACACTATTCAAACAATAAATGAGTTCCATAATAATGAAACCAAACTAGAAAGCAAAAGTTATCAAGTGAAAATTCTTATACCTTATGACATAAGCGTTTGGGTCATATCTCCTTAAGGAAAATTGACAAGCTTGTGTCAAAAAGGATCTTTTTAAAACACCTTGATATTTCGGAAAAGACTTTTGCGTTAAATGCCTTAAAATTTACAAACACTAAAAGAAAAAGTATCGTCGAGAGCATCAAGTGTTCTACAACTAATATATATGGATAATTGTGGACCATTCACTACCCATTCATAGAATGGTCAACAATAATTTATTACGTTTATAGAGAACTACTCTCATTATGGGTACATTTATTTACTTCATGAAAAGTCTCAATTTTGGACGTCTTTCAAGTCTTATAAGGCCGAAGTTGAAAGTCAACTTAGGAAGACTATCAAGAACGTTAGGTCCGGTCGTAATGGTAAATACTATGATCGGAATGACAGTTTGGGGAACATCGTCAGGGTCCTTTTTGCTCGATATCTAGAAGAGTGTGGGATTGTCCCTCACTACACTATTCCGGATACGACTTGCATGAATAGTGTAGATGAGAGACTTAATAGAATCCTTAGGATATGGTAAGAAGTATGATTTCTTATACTTCCTTACCTCACTCATTATGAGGCGATACATTGAAAACCGCAACTTATGTTCTCTATAGAGCTTCCTCTAAAGACTACTAATAAAACCCTAAAACCGCAACTTATGTTCTCTATAGAGCTTCCTCTAAAGACTACTAATAAAACCCTTATGAATTATGGACAATTTAGAAACCGTCCTTAAATCATCTTCATGTATGAGGTTGTCCAGTAGAAGCTAGGCCTTATAGGTATAATAAGGGCAAACTGGACGCTAAGACTATTAGTAGCTATTTTGTGGGGTATGCCGAGAGATCTAGGGGCTATAAATTTTACAACCCGAAAACTAGAACCTTTTGAAACGAGAAATGCTAGGTTCTTTGAGGATGTTGAATTTAGAGGAGAAATTAGGAATAGTTTTGAATTTGAAGAGGAAGAGGAAGAGGAAGAGGCATATACCTCTTCCCATAGTTCCAATTGGAAATCAAATACTTGTACCTGAAATTCAAGAGGAACATACAATTCAAAATATTGACTCCCCTATAAATAATGAACAACATGAAAATATTCAACATAATGAGAAAATTCAACAACCTCAAAATTAGGAAGAACCGGTGCCCTTAAAGAGATCCAATAGAGTAAGAAGAAGTGATATTCTGGATAATTATGAAGTGTATCTTGCCGAGAATAAAGGACACTTAGGTTTAGTGGGAGATGAGCTTCTCACCTTCCATGAAACCATTAATAGTCCTAATTCTCATAAAGTGAATTAATGTCATAAATGAAGAGTTAAAATCTATAAAGATAACAACATTTGGGATCTTGTCCGATTACCTAAAAGGGTGTGAAACCTATTATGGGTCTTTAAGACCAAAAAGGTTTCACAAGGTAATGTATAAAGATATAAGGCTCGTCTAGTTACTAAAGATTTTACTCAAAAAGAAGGCATTGATTATAAAGAAACACTTTTTCCGGTATCCTCTAAAAACTCTTTTAGGATCATTATGGCACATATGACATATTATGATCTTAAGTTTCATCAAATGGATATAAAGACAAGCTTTCTCAATGGAGACATTGAGGAAACTATTTATATAAAGAAGCCAGAAATGGTGACTGATTTATTTAAGAAATCCATTTATGGGCTTAAGCTAACCTCTCGTTAATGGTACTTAAAACTTAATCAAGCTATTCTTTTATTTAGTTTTGAAACGAATTTTGATGAAGATTGTGTATACCATAAGTTCAGTGGGAGTAAATTTATATTTTTGGTCTTATATGTGGATGATATTTTGCTTGCTAATAATGATATGGACCTTCTTAAGGAAACTAAGAAATTTCTTATTTGAAATGAAAGATCTTGGTGAGTCATCTTTTGTATTAGGAATCCAAATTCACCGTGATCGCTCACAAGATGTTTTAGGATTATCACAAAGACCTATATAGAAAATGTATTACAAAGATTAAGCATGCAAAACTGTAAACCACTTGACACCCCTATTTCTAAAATGAGACAAGTTTAGTCTCAAACAGTGTCCTAAAAGTAATTTCAAATCCAAGTATATGGAAAATATGCCTTCTTTGCATCAGCAGTAAGAAGCTTAATGTATGCGTAAGTCTTACATTTAATGTTGGGATGTTTGATCAATACCAAAGCAATCCGGGAGAGAACATTAGGTAGCAGCCAAAAGAATGATAAAAGTATTTGTAAAACAATAAAGAACTACTTGCCTATATTTGAAGTCGGATCATCTTGAAATCATTAGGTATTCCGACATTAGTTAAATTAAATGGCTGCATAAGTTTATTAAAGCGACTGCGAATTGTCAACAAGTGTCGAAAGACCACTTAAGTTTTATGGTGACAATCGGATGGTAGTCTTATAACAACAAGAGTTCATCAAAGTCTAAGCATATAGACATTAAGTTTCTTGTTATAAAAGGAAAATGAACAAAGAAATACAACTTATAGAAACAAACTCCATTTTAAAGGATCCGTTTATGAAAGCTTTATCATCTTCAGTGTTTCACGAGCATGTTGCTCATATGGGTGTAACAACTTTTGATAACATTTAATATAGTGGGAGTTTGTGTTGTTCTTTCATTAATTGTTCTATTATTTAAAGTTTTGATCTCATTTGGTTAAGTTGGACTAGTTGGAAGAATATGAATATATTCATTCTGTTCCATGCTACACATCTACACTTTTGATCTATGTCATTTAGTTGGATTTGTATACGTGATTACTGTGGGTTTAGTTGCGAATCAATTACAACGACTGCCCCTTTAGTCTTTATACTTGGATGACTAATGGACGAGATTGTTATAAATGACAATAAAGTGCGCACATAAGGGTTGTCATTTGTGTTATATTTATAGTTTTAAAGGAAAGACTTTGTTTTGCAACCCAAGTGGGAGATTGTAAGAACATGGCTTGCAACACAAGTCATTTAGTAATTCCATACATAAAATCATATCTATAATGTTAATATAAAGTGTAGTAAATAATAAAATGTGTAGAATTCTTGAAATGTAATTTATCTATTTATGATGGGCAAAATGGTAAATTAACATTGCTTAAGAATGAATAGGTGTGGTCCCTAAATGAAGTGCCTATTTGTCTTGTATATAAAGGGCTTTCCATCAACCCTTAAAGACTACTACATTCTTTACTTTCTCTCTAAATTGTCTTCATTATTGTCTAAGAAGTTCTTGAGAAATAAAGGGCACTCATCATTTAGAAGATCCTCTTCCCTACATTTTCTTCTTCATCTTATTTCTCCCTACAACATCAATATGGATTCATCAGGTATACGCTTCCGCCTTCATCTTCTCCCTTCTCAGACTTATTCCAGAATTGAGTATGGCATTGAGGGTTAAGATTGTTCCAACAGGTACGGTTCCACCTTTACTAGAAAACATGTTATTTACGGCGGCCCAAAACCTCTGTATATAGTCTATTCCCCATCGTATATGCTATTTACGATGGCTATTTTGGTGTCACTTCTGTATATATACTGTTGGATGTTGTGTGGGAATTGTCCCACATTGATAAAAGATGGAAACTAAAATATTTTTTATATTACTATAAACTTTAGTCATATTAATAGTAAAAAGTGTAAGCCCCACTTGTCATACCCACTCACTTCTTCCTCTCACATACTTAAATTATGGGGCCCACTTGTCATACCCACTAACTTCTTCCCTCTCACAACCCTTCTTACACTCATCACTTTCCTTAATTTTTGTGCCATCACCAAAAATGGTGAAGCTTCAAATTAGATGGAGGGAGTATCCACTTTTGGCTTTTCTAATTTGAAGTGAAACAGTTAATGTGATGGACCAAACACGTAATCATTGGACAATTTTATATACCCTCCGTCCCCAAATAATAGTTTCATTTGACTTTTCAAAAAATTTAAGTCTCAACTCGGACCCGTGGCGATGCGTGATAACCGACCTGTTTTAGACCTGTGAAAACCAGACTCGTGCAAGACTCGTGACTCGTGAGACAGACCCGTATTTGAGGTGGGTCGGTTCCAGTTGCGTTGCGGATCTAGGATTTATAGTCAGGGGGTCAAAATTTTAGACAACAATCACTATAAATTTTGAAGGGCCAGCTGTGATTTTTGAGGGGTCTTTGTAATAGATCTGATAACTTTCATTGGTCATAGTTGCAGAATTTCCGAAGTTGGGGGTATGTTGACCCTCCCTCTTAAAGAGAAGGGTGAATTCCAAAAGTTAGAGGGTCGGTTGAGTGTAAAGATTAAGGATATTTGCAGCTTATATATATATTGTATGATCAAACTGATAAAAGAGAAGGGTGAATTACTCCCTTCGTTCCCTTCCCCAAACACTAGCGCGTCTAGGGGCATACGGAGACATGTGTTTTTGGTAAACAGTCGCCCAGGCCTGGTCACTGCGACCCACGCAGATGTACGCCATTGTAAACACATGAACCAAAAGAAACCCAAGCATCTATAATCATTCATTGAATTGATAGAAATAGTAATATACAACAAATCCTTACTTTCTATTAATCTGACCCAAATCAAGAAGTCACAAGCAATATGAACAATGACAATCCTATTTTGTCACATACACTAGAACCTCTCCTGTACTCACTCTAAACATTCGAGCTACTACCCCGTAACTTCCATTATAATTGAGTAATTGGAACATAACCAAAGATCAATCCTTATCCATAGGCATGGGAGAAAAAAAAAACTTTTATTCAATATACTACTCCCTCCATCTCATTTTAAGGGTAAAAAACTTTTTGGGTTCAAAAATTAAGAAAATAATATTTTTGTTATAAAATATAGAAAGTGGGTAGAGTGTTGTGAGTGTAGAAAGTGAGTGGGAGAGAGAAAGTGGGGTAGGGAATAGTTAGTGGATAGTTATTGTGTGTATGACATGTAGGGCCCACTAAATAAAGAGGTATAAAAAACTTTCCTTTTTTAGATTGTGAATCTTAAGTTGGGACGCCCAAAATGGAATTTTTTTACCCTTAAAATGGGACGGAGAGAGTATATTGATAAACAATAAAAATAAGAAAACATAGAGAACCTATTTAAAGATATTTGTGCACATCAATCACAAAAGCAATATTCCACACATATTCTAATATGCCAATACTAGGTCATGCATCAGATCTGATGAACTCTAGAGACAAACACTATAGACCAATTTATGAAGATAGTTAGAACACACATACACAAAGAGAGAGAGAGAGAGAGGCATATTGTGAGTGTGTCCAGATTCGCAAAAAATATCACACTCTTACATAAAAGATGAGCATTACATTGAACACCTGGTGAGCAAGAACTCCGTCAATCCAAAAACTAGGTCTTTCCAAGACCCTATTCCTCTCTTTTCTGATTTACCAGGGACACCGAAGTTCCAACTGATTGACAAACTATACAAAACCTGATTTCTCTTCTCTTTTCCAACCTCAGTCTTAAGTTTGTTATTCTATTCACACTCTTGAACACATTTTTAAAATTCGATCAACACAAACCAATGAGAATTTGTAAGGGGTTTCCAGTTTCAAGCCAAAGAGATTTACAAATATAGGGATTTGAGAAAGAGGGACTAGGGAGACCCAGAGAGTGGAGAGAAAAGACACTGGATACTCCTTTCGTCCCAAAAAAAAAAAAAAAAAACGAAATTGCTTTTTATCAAGAGCAAATTTAAAACTTTTTCAAACATTCACTTTGGGACAGAGGTAGTATAAATTTAGAAATTCATAAGCAAATATTGAGTCTATCAAAGCGAACTACCAATAATCAATTCAACATACCCAAACTAATAGCAAGAAAAAAAATATTCCCTATGATATTGCTAAAATTGAACATAATCGCTAGAAAAAGGGTTTCCAACTTCAAATCCCTAAGTTTTTAGGGATTTAGTAGAGGAACAGATGATGAAGGGAGAGAAGGAGATACTTGAACTTCAGTGGCGCTGAACGGAGTAAGTCAGTGACAGCCTTGGACCGTGGTGATGGCCGCCGGAGTCGGTGTTCGCAATTGCGGCCGAATTCACAGAGGTAGTGTATTGTAATATACTTTAAGTGTTATTTTTTGAGGGGAGGGGGGTCAATTGACCCTCCCCTTGTTAACGTAGATCCGCCCCTGGTCGGTTCTGCTTCGTCCTTTCCAAAAGCCACGACCCGGTGGTTCCGGCCTGTGGAACCGTGGAACCGTAACTGTATATATAACCATAGGCGTACTCGTTGGACCCGTGTAAGAACCGCAACAGACCCGTTAGAACGTCGCAATCCGTCAGATTTAGTTAATTTTCTAACATATTCTGCTAAAAGAGTAACATTTCATTCATCTTAGCAGAAAATGTTGTGGAAAAGCCCTCCAAACACCCAAGCAAATCACAAGAAAATCGCAGCACCCAAACAAGCACAAGAAACAGATAACCAAAGCAAAAGACAAAGGACACAAGAAATTGTTTACCCAGTTCGTCAATATGTTTGACTACGTCTGGGGGCACTACCAAGCCAGGATCTTGCACTATAATATGTTAAACCTGAGTTACAATGAGTTATGGGGTGGAACATTATTTATATAGCAAACCTAGAATAAGACCTAAACCTAAACATAAGAGAAATCCCGAAATTCTGCTATTTCCCGAATTCCCATCGGGGGCACCGAGCGCCCGCCTAGAATACCCCAAGCGCCCGCCTGAATTAACCTCGCCAGGAACCAAGACTTCCAGCCCGCTAGGGCACCCGCCTGGGTAGACGCAAGATCCTGCTTGCCCTGCATCCGAATTTCCTTCTCTTTGTTCCTTAGAAGATCTCTATTCCAACAATCTCCCACCTAGAGATCAACCGCGTATATCAGCCCCGTATCCGTCTTCAACTCATCATTGGTGTCTTCCTAGTGCTCACCTTGATCATGGTAGTGCCTTCCTCCTCCCCTATTCTCCAAGCCCCGTTGAAGCTATACCCAGCTTCAACTTATCCTTGCTTGAGAAACCTGGAGCCTTGTCATCCGATCTACACTCACTGTTAGTTCTGCGCAGTGGTGTAGATACCCCGGGGAACCACGGCTTTGCTAGAGTGCGTGAATTATCCTAGGATGTCTACTTGATTTTAAGAGTCGCCACCCACGTTTTAGAGGAACGCGAGAAAACCTAAGAAAAGCCAATTTTTTATGTACGAAAACCAGAGATTCGGGAAGAGAAGGGTTCGAGGGTTAGGTGACGGAGTGGGAAGTACTTAAACACCCACTCCGCCCCGCTTACGCGGGTTTTGCTACTTTTGGTGTTCTAATGTTAAATGTCCTTCAATTTAATAATAAGAGAAATGTGCTAACAATTATAATGAAAAGAAAGGGGAAATTTATAGAGGAAAAATAAAGGAGAATTGTTTATTTATTGATTTATGCTAAAGATTACATGTTGAATTATCGCTAGGTAATTACATTAAGAAATGAGAATGTAAATTAAAGTGAAATTGAAATGTTAGGATGTAACCTTGACCAAACTTCAATAGTGAAGTGGCCTTTTGGTTGTATCTCTTTTTATGGAGATTGCATACATTACTAAGACATGTAAAATAAGAGAAGAAGAATAAAGTACCTTAAGAAAGAGGACTTCAAACTTGGACTTGAAAATGGTGTTGTTGTAGGGAAATTGTTGTAGAACAATTTGTGTAGAGTCTTGTTGTTAAGAACTCTTGTTGGGAGAATTTGTGTATAGTGTAGTTTGTGAATCAAAGTTGAGGTTCAAGGTCTAAAAAGGTATCCAAAAGATATGGAAAAGAGGTCCCCTCCAATGATGGATTGGAGGGGTTTTTATAGTTGAAAGGGGATGTTTTTGGTGCCAAGACGGAGTCACCAAGATCAGTTTCCCGGGCAAAATCATATAAAATGAGCAAGGGAGAGATTCTTGGACATAATCTGTAACTGACACGCCCAGACGCGCGCGCATCCTGTATAGTCGGCGGGAGGCGTGCGCTTCTGGCCCCAAAGGGCGGAGGCGCGCGACTTCGAAATGGCGATTTTGACAGAATGGACTAGAAAGTTAATTCTGTTATGCAGTTCAGTCCAAAACTAACGGAATTAGTTAGGAACTTAACGGAAGTAACAGAAATTAACAAAAACAAGTAAAATAAAAATACTATGTATGCAATCGGGGTGAGAGGTCCAAGGCGGGGTGTCTACAGAGCCCCTCGGCGATATGGATTGCGAAGCGAAACGCGTCGAAGAAAGAAAGACAACCGCCGAGGACATCGACAAGAGAAAACAAAGACTCGATAAAGCAGGAATTTGAAATTACAATGGATAGGAGTGCGCTCCCTGTGTGAGCGGCTTTCGCGGATGGAAAGGGTGTGGTGGCTTGAGGCGGCCCACCACGGCCACAAATTTTTTAAAAAAGGTGTGGTGGCTTGAGGCGGCCCACCACGGCCACGAAAATTTAAAAAGGTGTGGTGGCTTGAGGCGGCCCACCACGGTCACAAAATTTTAAAAAGGTGTGGTGGCTTGAGGCGGCCCACCACGGCCACAAAATTTTAAAAAGGTGTGGTGGCTTGAGGCGGCCCACCACGGCCACAAAAATTTAAAAAGGTGTGGTGGCTTGAGGCGGCCCACCACGGGTGTGGTGGCTTGAGGCGGCCCACCACGGCTACAAAATTTTAAAAAGGTGTGGTGGCTTGAGGCGGCCCACCACGGCCACAAAATTTTAAAAAGGTGTGGTGGCTTGAGGCGGCCCACCACGGCCGCAATTTAAAGAAAGAGGGGAATTTTGAAATTGTGAAAGATGGGGGTGCGCTCCCTGTGTGAGCGGATTTATTGATATAGAAAGGATATAGCGGGATCCGTTTGCTGATGCGGGATCCGTTTGCTGAAGCGAGATCCGTTTGCTGATTGCGGGATCCGTTTGCTGGTGCGGGATCCGTTTGCTGAAGCGGGATCCGTTTGCTGGTGCGGGATCCGTTTGCTGAAGCGGGATCCGTTTGCTGGTGCGGGATCCGTTTGCTGAAGCGGGATCCGTTTGCTGAAGCGGGATCCGTTTGCTGGTGGCGGGGTCCGTTTGCTGGTGCGGGATCCGTTTGCTGATTGCGGTGCTGGTGCGGGATCCGTTTGCTGAAGCGGGATCCGTTTGCTGGTGGCGGGGTCCGTTTGCTGGTGCGGGATCCGTTTGCTGATTGCGGGATCCGTTTGCTGAATGCGGGATCCGTTTGCTGATGCGGGATCCGTTTGCTGAGGCGGGATCCGTTTGCTGAGGCGGGATCCGTTTGCTGAGGCGGGATCCATTTGCTGAATGCGGGATCCGTTTGCTAAGGCGGGATCCGTTTGCTGAGGCGGGATCCGTTTGCTGAATGCGGGATCCGTTTGCTAATTGCGGGATCACCATGGACCAAATTGATGTCTAGAGCTGCAGTTGCTGTTGACTTTATCTTGGGGATGCGGGCATGGTTGATTGTGGACCATTTTCTGCTGGGGATGAAGTGCCTTGAGTAGCGGATCCTGTTGACTTCATGGTGGTACCTGTTATGTGTGTGCTTGGCAGGTATATGTGTTTGTGCAAGAAGATGCATGAAGTGTGAAATGAAGAGAGAAATTGTGCTCGTGGTGCAATGTGATTTGAAAGCAGTTTTGCATGAGAGAGAAGTAAAGTGATTCTGTGTGTGAAGTAATTTTTGAAAGCGGGGATTGATTGAGATGAATGATGTTCATACCTTCACTTACCATTGCCGCTTGATTGGGGATGGATTGCTGAAGGATGTTGATGCTTTTGTTGAAGAATGTCCATGCTTTGGATGGAGAATGATGATGTTGATGGTGATGAATTGTTCTTGCCTTTGAAGGAGTGTCGGTGAGATGGTATTCTGGGTGATGGGTTGGTCGTGCCAAAAGGCTGCCTACGTATCCCTTGAAAGGAATCAGACCAGCGTAGTTCAAGGATGATGGAGAATGCTGGAGGAGAAGCTAGGAGCAAAGCAAAGTAAAGCACATACTTTTGCACATAGAAGGAGAAAAAGAAAAAGATTTTTTTTTTTTTTTTAGATTAGAAGGGAAAGAATATGCACACACGTGAGAAAAAGATTTTTTTTTAGTTCGTGGGTGAACCATTTTAACCATTGTGTGTTTGTAAAGCCAACCCAAGATCAAGTCATGTTCAATCGAAGTCCGGATTGCCTCGTTTGAATGTTGTCGCCGCGGTGTCCAACGAAAATTGATGTCTAGCCCCAAGAGATTTGTCGTTTATGGGGCTTCAAAAGGACTATTGATGCCGAGATGCCAAGGGGTTACTGACTGTAAGCCCCTCGAATGCTGAACTTTGAGTGGCTTATGAAGCCCCAAGATGAATCAACTCTTAGCCCATTCAAATAAACTGTCTTTTGTTGTCGACGTGGGCAAGCCCCAAGAGAAGATCATTGATACCACGCTTTGAGAGATTGCTAAGCCCCAAATGTCATGGGCTTATCAAGTTTATAGTGGCGGGATGTGAAGACTTTTCGGTGTGAAGCCCCAACTTATATTGGAATTGTATTGAGAGCGGATGCACCATTGGATAGAACTCATGAAAGTGATCTTCCTCTTTCTCTTGCTTGTAGATGGATAGCCCTTTTTGTGGTTGATACCCAAATGGCGGAAGGTCCATGTTGAAAATGTAGTACGGTCTTCGGGAGACGTCTCGTGGGAGATGGTGATGTTGTTGCAGATGATAAGGTCTTGGTGTGATAAAGTCTCGAACGGTATGTTTGCTCGAGTCTTCTTGAGTTGAACCGACGGCGGATCTTCTGATGCAGCTTGTGCTTTTGATCTTGGAGAAGGGGGTGCTGTATTGCAGAAACATTGGGATTAGCCGTAACTCTGTCTCTAGAGTTAACATATTGGCATTGCCCGCCATAACTCAGCCGGGTGAGTCTAGCATATTGAATCCTTTTCCTTTTCTCTAAGACTTCCTTCAGAATCTCGCTGTGAGTTCTAACAAGAATCATCAAATTCATTCATATTATCGGAGCCTTCATTTAAAACCAAGAGGCCTTTTGACTGGAAGTGTTGAGGGACCATTGAAGTTTGATCCCTTTCATGGAGCCATAAGACTACTCCCAAATTGCATTGCTCAGGTACCACTGCCCAAAAGCTTGTTAATTACGAAGCCCCAATATTGCCCTTTGTTTGTATCACTGTAATTCCGTAGCCCAAAAGATTGTAGATTGCGAAGCCCCTTGAGACCTTTCGGTATAAAGCTTCAAATGTTGCTGGGGACATTGAAGTGAATTGCTTCTTGCCGAGGGAGCCTTTAAGACTTGACTGTAGCCCTTAGAGTGCCATCATTGATTGCGAGAAAGGTCCATCCTTGATTGGGGGAACGAGCACGGGCACACATGACAAGAGGGCTTTTTGACATCCCTTTTGAGAGACTTTGGGGATAGTATCACACATCTTTCTCGAGCATAGCCCCTAGGGCTTATTGATTGTCAAATGAAGCAAAAGAAGCCCTTGTTCTTGAGTCACATAGCCCCTAGGGCGTCACCATTTGTTGAGCAAAGCAAGAGTGACTCATCCTCGTGCGAGGGAACAAACATGAGATGACATGGCAAGAGCTACTCCATTTCTCGGGAGCCTTTCGGCGTACTTTAGAAGCACATACTTGCAGAAGCTTTGAAAACTGAGACACATGTTGTTGCTATTTGCTGCCCAATACAATTGACTAGCTAGGGGTTATTTGTGCAACCTCGTGCCCTTTTATGATGGGCTCGTTCTCAGATGGGTCTTGGTTACCACGGGCCTTTTTTTTTTCATGAACCCAAAAATGCACACTGCTAGAAAATGATGCATATAACCCAAGACAACCTTTGATGGTGCCATATCTTGTCGAGCCTTTTGCAATCCCAAAGTTGACACGGTGGGGAATTGACTTGCTGAGGAGACCCAATGTAGAACTTGTGCAGTTGTCTTCCTTAGAGGCCGGAGATCTCCATTTCTCTTTCCCTTCTCTCTCTCACTCTCTCATTTTTTTTATGACGCACCCTGTTTTTTACCTAGACCGCCCTTTCGGGTTTTCAATCTAGCGGGCATCTCTTTTGCGTCTTTTTTTTTTTACTCGATTAATGAGGAAGTGTGCATTGACTCTGGCTGAGGAGATAAGACATGTGAGTTTGCGGTGAAGACCTCTTGTCACTAAAGATGAGTGACATTGACTCGACTAGGGAAGTGTCCCTAGTATTGACTTTGTATATATTTGTTGAATGACTCACGAAGGCAAGTAAGTCATTAAGAGAGAAGAGAAAGAAAGCCCCAATTTGATTGCAAGAAATTGGGAGTATGCAGAAAGAATAGAAGCCCTAGACTCGACAAGGAACGGAAAGTGATTCCAAATCTAGGAAAGTTGTTCAATCTTGAGGTGATTAATTCATTGGCAAATGAATCGTACAAAGATGTCTTGACAAGTTCGAGATGAAGGCCGATCACCATAACGCGCTAGGGCTAAACATATCTTCTTTCTTGCATGAGACCGGACCCGAAGGTTGCCTACGTTCCTCCAGTGTAGAGGCTCAGGTCACCGTAGTTCTTGTCCATTCGTCGAGATGGTTGTTGCTTCATCCTTCATCGGTGGAATGATGTTGATCTTGTACTTCTTTGATTGAGGGGGATTTTTTTTTTTTTTTTTTTTTTTTTGTGCTCTAACTTTTGCCTAGGTTGATTTGAGGATTTCAACCTAGCGAGCCTTTTTTTTTTATCCCCTTTTGAAAACTTTGCTTCATGATCGTTGCTCCACCTTTCTTTGTCTTAATTTCGTCGTTGTTGATGCCGTCGTTGATGTTTAGCCCCTAGGCGTTCAAGCGATGGCCTTCATTCCAAAACTTGTTTAGGCACCTTTTCATCATTTTGCCAAGAATTAGATTGAACAACTTGGAAGAGTGTATGAGGACAAGAACGACTTTTATTTAATGATTGACTCAAAATTTAACATTGGACGAGATAAAACATTAATGCACACATTAGAGGACTTTTGACTCTCTTTTTTTTTATCCTATTTCTAGGTAGAGAAAGAGAAACGGAGATTGTTGTCGTCATCCCCCATGTCGTTGTAGTCCTCATTGTCGTTGTAGTCTTCCATGTCACTACATTCGTCCATGTCGTTGCTCGGATTGCTCGGGAACCCTTTGTCGTTGAAGCTTGTGTTATAGGAGGATTCGGCCACTTCTCGGAGCAAATTGTCAACTCTCATTCCCGCATCATACATGCTTGAAAAATCGGGATGAAAAGCCCCACTAAGATGAGTGCGGTAGTCTATTTTTAAACATTTCAAGAAAATGTCCATTTGTTCCTTCTTTGAGGGCCTATCAATGACCTCGGCTAGCTTGTCATTCCAACGGCGGTAGAAGTCTCCAAATGATTCATTACCCCCTTGCACGGTGCTCTCCAACTCTTTCTTGGTGGGACGGAACATGGAGTTGCCTTGATATTGTGACTTGAAGGCTAGCATTGCGGCATCCCAATTGAGGCGGGTGGAAACTGGAAGACCCATATACCAATCTTTTGCGACCCCCTCGAGAGTAAGTGGGAATCAATGTGCCATTATTTGAGGAGACACTTTCTTTGGTAGCATGGCCCAAATGTAGGAGTCGACATGAGCATCGGGACAAGAGGTGCCTTTGAACTTGCCAATATCGGGCATCTTGAATTTTTCAGGAAGAGCCACCATAGTGTTCACGAGAAAAGAAGCATGATGAAGATTGGAGCTTGGGCCTTTGTGTAAATTTAGCCCACTAAGCTTTTGGTCAATGTAGGACATGAGAGTGTTGACCAAACCGGTATCGAAACTTTGGACCTCCTTTATTTCATTCGTGAGCCCCTTTAATTGGTTCTCGAATTTAGCTACTTCTTTCTTATGGGCCATTTCCACATGCTCGTAACGGGCTCGCCATAAATCATCCTTGCGGCGGACATTCTCGGCTAGTGCATCAATTTGCCCTTTCAATGCTTTCACCATGTTGAATAACCCTTCGTTGGACACGGAAATGTTCTCACCCTTGTTGTTGTTGCCGTTGGAAGCCATTGGACCTATTGAGAGAACACGGTTGATCTTAGGTTGGCCCGACAAATACCTTTTGAGTAAAATAAATTCACCCACAAACAAAGGAAAAAGACTCAACCACATAAGAAAAATGACTTTTTTTATTTATTTATTTACAAAGTCGGAAGGACATAGTCCTTTTTGGGGTTTCTAGAAAAATAGTGGAATCGTCACACTAGTATATAGACCTTCTCGTGGTCCCATATACTCATCGGATTCCACCACGCTTGTGAATCCTACATGTGTCGGGATTAAACTAAATTAATGTAGGAAAGCATACATGCGGGGGCGGATTTTTTATTAGCGTCCATTATGACCACTTGGGGACGGATTTTTATTTCGTCCATTACAACGAGTGGCATGTATGATTTGAAGACATTAGTTTAGGGAAATCTCGGCACATGGAAACCGACTTGAGTCACGGAGTGTTAGATCCTAACTAGAATTGTGTGGTTTGTGCTCGGCTAAAGAGAGGCTTAAAGGTCACCCCCGGCATGTAGTCATGAACTACGCCACGGGCTGAGGTTTACCGCTTCGGAAGAGTCAAGGTCGAGTGGAGCTTGAAACTTCCTAGGACGGGCCTCAACGGGTTTGGGTTGGACTTGTGCGACTCGATAGTGAGCAGTTGATAAGAATTGTGCGCGTAGTGTGAGGTCTAACAAGTGACAAAATATTTTTTTTTTTCAAAGGAAATAAAAAAAAACAAATAAGCAGGTAATTTACAACTTTCGAATCACCCGTGTGACCGATAAAAATGAACAGGAAATAAAAGCTGTTCTGTGCAGGCCCGGTGCCCACACACTGTCAAAACTGTCCATTCTGTTCACTGTTTCTGTTTCTGGGAAATGCCCAGAAGCGCGCGCATTCAGAAGCCTACTCGGGAGGCGCGCGCGTTAGACTGAGAGAAATGGAGGCGCCCACTTCTGGGCAGTACCTGCAAATCAGCGGGTTCAAGGGATTGCCTTGACCCTAAATTATAGAACTTTTTCCCCTGCAGTAAACGTTAGCACAGAAATATGGAATTGAAGGACAAGATGGGAGGCGGGCGATTCTGGTAATTAGGGTCGGACGCGCGCGCTTTAGGCCAAGAAGGCCAGAGGCGCGCGCTTCCTACCCTTTTTACCAGAATACCCAGAAAATAAAATAAAAGAACACCAAAAATGAAAAACGCAAGTTTAACCCTCTATGTCCCCAGCAGAGTCGCCACTGTAGATACCCCGGGGAACCACGGCTTGGATAGAGCGCGTGAATTATCCTAGGATGTCTACTTGATTTTAAGAGTCGCCACCCACGTTTTAGAGTAACGCGAGAAAACCTAAGAAAAATCAATTTTTTATGTACGAAAACCAGAGATTCGGGAAGAGAAGGGTTCGGGGGTTAGGTGACGGAGTGGGAAGTACTTAAACACCCACTCCGCCCCGCTTACGCGGGTCTTGCTACTTTTGGTGTTCTAATGTTAAATGTCCTTCAATTTAATAATAAGAGAAATGTGCTAACAATTATAATGAAAAGAAAGGGGAAATTTATAGAGGAAAAATAAAGGAGAATTGTTTATTTATTGATTTATGCTAAAGATTACATGTCGAATTATCGCTAGGTAATTACATTAAGAAATGAGAATGTAAATTAATGTGAAATTGAAATGTTGGGATGTAACCTTGACCAAACTTCAATAGTGAAGTGGCCTTTTGGTTGTATCTCTTTTTATGGAGATTGCATACATTACTAAGACATGTAAAATAAGAGAAGAAGAATAAAGTACCTTAAGAAAGAGGACTTCAAACTTGGACTTGAAAATGGTGTTGTTGTAGGGAAATTGTTGTAGAACAATTTGTGTAGAGTCTTGTTGTAAGAACTCTTGTTGGGAGAATTTGTGTATAGTGTAGTTTGTGAATCAAAGTTGAGGTTCAAGGTCTAAAAATGAGGTCAAGGTATCCAAAAGATATGGAAAAGAGGTCCCAAAAGAGGTCCCCTCCAATGATGGATTGGAGGGGTTTTTATAGTTGAAAGGGGATTTTTTGGTGCCAAGACGGAGTCACCAAGATCAGTTTCCCGGGAAAAATCATATAAAATGAGCAAGGGAGAGATTCTTGGATAGAATCTGTAACTGACACGCCCAGACGCGCGCGCATCCCGTATAGTCGGCGGGAGGCGTGCGCTTCTGGCCCCAAAGGGCGGAGGCGCGCGACTTCGAAATGGCGATTTTGACAGAATGGACTAGAAAGTTAATTATGTTATGCAGTTCAGTCCAAAACTAACGGAATCAGTTAGGAACTTAACGGAAGTAACAGAAATTAACAAAAACAAGTAAAATAAAAATACTATGTATGCAATCGGGGTGAGAGGTCCAAGGCGGGGTGTCTACAAGTGGAATATCCGGTCTTGGAGTATGTGGTTCATCTTCAGTGACCCATTTACCTTGGTCATCATGAACCGTCCCGCTCCTACCCGAGTCTGGAATATCCATGCAAATTTCACTTGCATCACCGTATTCCCCGAACTCCCAGAGCTCATACTCCTCACTATTATCCGACCTCAAGCTTTTGACCTTGAGTCCTGTCCGATTCTCCACCAAGGCCTTCCACTTCTTAAACATCCCGAAAGCTTCATCTTTCCCATTTAAGAAGTAAACCCAGACCTTCTTTGTCGAATCATCAATGAAGATCATGTAATATGACGCACCAATCCGAGAAGTTACCGGGGACGGTCTCCACAAATCCGTGTGAACCAACTTACCCTTCTCACCCATGTGACCCAATCGACAGTGCCACAAATCCGTATCACCCTTGGCCAACGCCACCGCGATACTATCCTTGGTGTTTGTCAAATACAATCTTCCTTCCCTATTACCCCGAGCGATCTCAGAATCCTCCTTGGTAATAACCCAGTTCCTGCAGCTAAAAGTTACCGTGTAACCTTCTTCACCCTGCCCAACTGATAACAGGTTCTTTTTTAAACCCGGAATGTGTCTGACCCCATGTAGATGTAGGACATTCCCGTCCGATGCTCCTATTCTGACATCTCCCTTCCCCTTGATTTCCAAAGGCTCACCATCCGCCAGATAGACCTTTCTGAAATCACCGGAAGTATAATTTTCCATCTCCTCTGCATACCCGCATGAGTGGAACGATGCCCCCGAATCCAGCACCCATGATTCTAGCGCACTACTAACGCTCAGAAACAGTACATCTTCACCTTCGACTATCACATTCGCCGAATTATCCCCTCGCATGGGACAATCCCTCTTGTAGTATCCGAACTCCTTACAATTATAGCACTGAATCGATCCTCTTGCGACCCTTGGTACATTCTTGTTCTCCTCATACTGATCCCCACCCCGATTACACTTTCCCTTGACCCTGTTCTCCCTTTATTGCTAGAACCCGGCCTTCCCGTACTAGTTGTAGCCAAGACCGATTCCGAAGTAGACGGTGTCCCCAACTTCTTTATGCGATTTTCCTTGCCCAAGATAAAGTCTTTAACATCATCATACTTCAATTTGTTCTTACCCGCTGAAGCATTTAACGCAGTCACCGTTCCGCTCAAACTTCTTGGTAGAGACGCTAGCAATAAACACGTATAAACCTCGTCACCGAAAGTAATCTCCAACGCAGTCAATGAGTCTATAATATCCATAAACTCATCGATGTGTTCAGATAAGGATCCTCCCTCTTGCATCTTGAGATTACCCATCTTGCGTATCAAATCAACCTTATTTGCAGCATATGGAGTTTTAAATCTCTCAGTAAGATAATCCAATAGCTCCTTGGTGGTTTTCGCCTTCTTGGTAGTCTTCGCGGTCCACTTCGACAAAGTAGATCGAACCACCCCTAAGGCTTTCCGATCCATGAGATCCCAGTCTTCCTGTTTTTCACTATCCGGCTTGACTCCCTTTAGAGGCTTATAGAGATCTTTAGCATACAAGAGATCCTCTATTTGCATCCTCCAAAACCCGTAGTCAGAACCATCGAATTTCTCCACCTCTTGTTTATCCTTGCCCATTCTTGATTGCTTTATAAACACCTGATAATCCAACCATAGCTCTGATGCCAGTTGTTGTGAAAAAGCCCTCCAAACACCCAAGCAAATCACAAGAAAATCGCAGCACCCAAACAAGCACAAGAAACAGATAACCAAAGCAAAAGACAAGGAACACAAGAAATTGTTTACCCAGTTCGTCAATATGTTTGACTACGTCTGGGGGCACTACCAAGCCAGGATCTTGCACTATAATATGTTAAATCTGAGTTACAATGAGTTATGGGGCGGAACATTATTTATATAGCAAACCTAGAATAAGACCTAAACCTAAACATAAGAGAAATCCCGAAATTCTGCTATTTCCCGAATTCCCATCGGGGGCACCGAGCGCCCGCCTGGGTTACCCCAAGCGCCCGCCTGAATTAACCTCGCCAGGAACCAAGACTTCCTGCCCGCTAGGGCGCCCGCCTAGGTAGACGCAAGCGCCCGCTTGCCCTGCATCCGAATTTCCTTCTCTTTGTTCCTTAGAAGATCTCTATTCCAACAAAAAATAGTTACTTTTAAAACAGATTTTGTTAGTTTTTAACAAAATTTGTTAAAAATTTAACCGTTAAATTTGGAAAATAATTAAAAATAAAATGAAAGACCGTATGACCCGAAACCGTAGAAACATGTTGGACCCAGAACTGGACCCGTGGACCGGCAGATCCCCGGTTAGGATCCAGCTCCTCCTTTGTTGGACCCGGACCTGGATTTGGCCATCTCTACTACTAACAATGGTCTACTAGGCTAAAGACTGCATGATGCTTCTATCACATGGAAAGTCAATAAGCAGCAATGTAAAAAACAGAGTGATCTTCCAGAATGAACTAGGACAAAATTGATTGAGCCAAAATTACAGTCTTTGACTTCCAGAAAGTTAATACTAGGAATACTGGAAACAATTGCCACCCAAATACAGCAGTGCCAAGTAAGAATTTTTATACCATCTATTAGTAACTACAGTACATATCATATATCCATTCCAAGTATCTATCCTATAACCACTTCTAATACAACAGAACCGCAAAGTTCATATACCCATCACACCATCTTTGCCAATACTGTGAAGAGGGAAACATAATAGCGAACCGGTGTCCTAAGCGTGGCGAGTGTAAACAAACAAAGGAATGGTAGCTAGGACCCAACAATAAGGGCATGAATTTCAGCCCAGCAAGAAACAGTGTACAACACTCCTGATAGAGGCGTCCAAGAGCAAGATCTTCCGCAGGCCACATCTCGCTGCTTCTCAACTACTCCATCAAACATTGGAACAAAGCGTACACCCAACGTGGTACCCACAGTGATTAGGTTCTCATTTTCAGAAAAAACAATGCCTATGTCAGCCTTCAGAAGACATACCAAGTCATCTAAATAACATCCAATGTAGACAGTCAACTTGTCGTTCCCATCAGCAGCCTTGTTGCCACAGTTCTATCAAAATACTTCACTTTGTCTCTTGCACACTCAATCCTCCTAACAACTTCTCCATTGGATCTCATTCCATCGTAAACAAACTCATTGCAAACTACGTCCAGCTCACCTGCACCTGCTGAAAACATGTAAAGATAATATACGCTCAGACATACACTAAAGTTGGGTGTATAGTTTATCCGTAGAAAAAAGAAGATTGTTATGTACCTAACGGTAATGCAACCCGAATGAGCTCGCTACACCACGAATGCGATAATATTGTAACGCTTGCACTTATGTCTTCATTCTCGATGAGCCTGTTGAAGAAACTTAGGCACCCATCTCGGATTACAAGGGCTCTGCCAACCTCATTAATGCTATCGATAGTGATCCCCTCAAATACCCCCAAGTTTATAGCTTCGGTATTCAACCCTTGTTCCATCTCTGAATTGTTAAAAAGCACGTCCTGCAGTTCTGTAAAGCTGAATTCTCTACCTGAAAAACATCATCAAATGCATTTGAATTACTACTAAACATAAAACATATACAATGCCCCTCCCCCCCCCACCCCACCCTAAAATTAACGCCTTTCATACTTCATACTGTTGGGTTATGGAGACAAAACGTAGAAGGAAAAGGAAATTAAATTTGAGTCATATAAGAATTCATGGAGTTCCTTATTTGACTAGGTTGGAATTTAATTTTCCTTGGGATTCCGGGTTTCCTACTTAGTTTATGTTTTGGACATGTTGCCTATATAAACCAAGTGATGGTCATAAACATTGTACACTAGAAAAAATAGCCAGAGAGAATCTGTGAATCACAAAGAGGACCAAGTGAGTGCTAGCCCTTAGGGGTGCCCTTAGGGGCATTCCATGGACGGGTTAAAGCATGTCTAGGGTGAGATGTGTGATGTGAGTGTTTACATGGAGAGGTTATCTCCTTGCGATATAGAGTGATAGGATTTATTGTAAACAGACAAAGATTGTGATATTAGTGAAATATCCTGGCTTGGCAGTGCCCCCAGATGTAGTCATTGTTGTTGACGAACTGGGTTAACAAATATTGTCTTCTTTTCTTGTTGATTACATTCATATTATTCGTATGCATGGTTGTTGTGTCTCACCATTATCAGAATTGTATGGGCAAGAACTGCACGGATATACCACAATTCCCCAACAACTGGTATCAGAGCTTCCGGTTAGGAAGATCAGGGCAGTCCGAGTTGATTGAATGTGGCTGCAGGAACGCGGATCAGAATTAGAGGCTGCAGAAATTCTTTTGATTTTATGATTACTAAGACCAAATAGGATCAAGGTTTCATAAATTTAGATGGATTTGGGACTGCAGGTATTCAGGTCAAGGTTGCAGGTAACATAATCATAGAAGGACATGGATCCAAGATCAGGGTTGCAGAATCTGGTTGTTGCTAAGGTTTGCAGGGATCTAGATGGATCGTGTTATTAAGGATGTGTGGGTGCAGCGATAATGGGCGGAGATTGATCAATATAGAAATTCGTTGGTGCGGATTTAGGCAACGAATTTGGATTATGAAAGTTGCAAGAGAGAAAGATTCAAGTTTTCCAGACTTTGATGGATGATTGATTGCATAGGTGTGCAGATCATGTGTAGGCACATGCAATAGGCATGCGGGGTACGTGCATCAGATGTGCATAGTTCGTGCAGAATTCGTGCATTGCACGTGCAGATTTCGTGCAGTGCACGTGTAGAATTTGTGCAAAGGGTGTGCAAAAAGGGTACAGAATATGCGCAACAATCGTATGGGGTATGCAGAAGTTGCTTGATGTGCAATAGCATTCAAAGATGGAAGAGAAACTTGATTGGCCATTGAGCAGCTAGGAGGAAGGTTGTGTGGTCGTCTTCAGCTGTGAGATGTGGAGAATTGCCGTGGTAGCTAACTTGGTAGCTCGTGAGGCATATGATTTTGTACACCACATACAACATGTTTCACATGGGTTGTTTCCTGGAATGCGAGGATGGCGGGGGCCGAGATCGCCATGGCGGGAGAAATTTCGCCAGGAACGGTATGTGGTAGAAAGTTGGTTGTGAAGGCTAGCCAGCAAGAGTGACAACTTGACCAACATGAGCGTTATCCAGAATCAGTTGCAGATAGGTTGCCTTGGTACACAGAAAGACCAAGACTGTGAAGGCACGCGGTGCATAGGGGTTTGTGGATAGAAACAAGGAACAGACGAGCGGAGATGATTGCATAGAGGATCACTTTGGGAAGTGAAGACTCAGAGCAAGAGAAGTTTCCGGCAGTTATGTTGAAGACCTACGCTTCGCTTCAACTAGTTTTTGTGGGCTTTGGTGAGCCTAGTGATGAGATTTTTGGCAAAAGTCGAATGTGGTGGTGACAATGTTTGAAGAGTCATTATCGGGTGGGAGTTTTGACGGAGATGGTAGTCACGTGATTTGGTTTAGTCTCCAGGTGGGAGATTGTTGGGTTATGGAGACAAAACCTAGAAGGAAAAGGAAATTAAATTTGAGTCATATAAGAATTCATGGAGTTCCTTATTTGACTAGGTTGGAATTTAATTTTCCTTGGGATTCCGGGTTTCCTACTTAGTTTATGTTTTGGACATGTTGCCTATATAAACCAAGTGATGGTCATAAACATTGTACACTAGAAAAAATAGCCAGAGAGAATCTGTGAATCACAAAGAGGACTAAGTGAGTGCTAGCCCTTAGGGGTGCCCTTAGGGGCATTCCATGGACGGGTTAAAGCATGTCTAGGGTGAGATGTGTGATGTGAGTGTTTACATGGAGAGGTTATCTCCTTGCGATATAGAGTGATAGGCTTTATTGTAAACAGACAAAGATTGTGATATTAGTGAAATATCCTGGCTTGGCAGTGCCCCCAGATGTAGTCATTGTTGTTGACGAACTGGGTTAACAAATATTGTGTTCTTTTCTTGTTGATTACTTTCATATTATTCGTATGCATTGTTGTTGTGTCTCACCATTATCAAAATTGTATGGGCAAGAACTGCACGGATATACCACAATTCCCCAACACATACCTCCATCAAACTCATCCATAATGCTGGTCAATGACAGATCATATCTGTCCCCAATCTCCCAAGCGCACAAGCACCATCTGTGAGCCTTTTCTACTAAATCAGCACGATGTTGCAATTTATCGCAGGGAAACGCAGTAGTATGTGTGCAACTCGTGAAAAAAATCAAAAAAATCAATAGTTTCTTGTCTGTAGGATTCTGATCCTTCAAGAAAGGAAGTACAGTTTCCTTCACATGTTGTCCTAAGTAGAAATTTATTTCGAGTTGAATAGCTTGCTGATACACTTCGGGCAACCCTTCAGTCTGACTGACTGTGAGACCTTCCATCAAGTCTTCAACCAGTGTCTCAAAGACAGTCGACATCTAAATTAAAAACGTAGATCAGACCACATAATTACATACTCCCTTTGTCCCTAAATGAATGTTCAAACTCATTTTAAGGGACATTCTGAAAATCTCAATTTTTTGTAGAAATTGGTGGCAAAGATTCGTATATAATCTTGTAAGCCTCTTTACAAACATTTAGTTTTTACAAGTATAAAGAGACTGGTGAAAATATTTTGGAATGAAAAAAACATTTAGGGACAAAGTTATATTAAAAAAAACATTCACTTTGGGACAAAAATTTCTAGAAAATGGACATTCATTTAGGGACAGAGGGAGTAGTACTTTTTTTGCCAACACAATAAAAACAAAATGCAAAGCAAAAGATCTAACCCTAGAATATACGGAATCACAGAAGTGTATCCACGCCTTGATTTGGTGACGGCTTGTACGCATTCTAGCATCACTTACAATGGATATAGCCGTTTGTTCATCCAGCAAAGATTGAAGCAATGATTTTTCACTCGATACCTACATTAGTTTAGTAAATACTTTAGCAACAATAATATATAATGACTGCATAGGTAAAGGCATAATTACATTCAAACCTACATTGGGAGGGTGCTGGCTTTCCTCAGCATCATCCAATACATAATGACGCTTCAGTTTCTTCCCTATAATGAGGGTAAGTTGGACTGAGGAAGCATATAAATTAGTGTTCTAATGGCTAGTTCTTTACTTCTTGGAGGACCCACTTTCCCTCCTTTAATCTTCCCAGAGGCGGTCGCAGCCAAAAAATCTAAACACTGAATAGTTGCTGGATTCTGTGGCTTCACTTCGGTACCTGCAAAACCCCATCTCTGAAAAAAACGAAATGTCAAAATAAGATTAAAGATACAAAACTATATCATACTGAAACAAGAAAGAGCGGTAACATATCAAGAATCATATATATTATGTATGTAACCTTGAGGTATGACTGATCAATCTCAATGTCTGACATCAACTGCTGGAATGAAATCTTATCTGATTCATTATCAATGAGCTCCGTACCCAATTCTAGCCTACAAAATAAGAATACATAAAAAAAAAGCCAAGAATCACCACCACAGCTACATAAACCCTAAACAAGAATCCCAAAACAACCCTAAAAGAACTGTTACAATTATAATTTACAAATAACTAAATTCAAATCCACAAATAAACACATGAAATACTGAAATAACAAAGCCCACAACTAATTTAAAAAACAAAAAAAACCTAGAAAGCCAACATAACTAAATAAATTGTTATGTCACTCGATTATGGAGGGCCATTATAGTCTTTTGTGAAACTTTATGGGGATGTTTACAAAGAATATCTTGGGTACATCAAGTCGGGGGATCTGAAAAATGTTGCTGGAACTTTGATTCCTCAGATTATAATTGGAGTGAAGAAAAAGGGAAGATGATAGCAGAGCTCCGATGGAAACAGAAATTCGATGAAATGATTATACAATCCTGGTGTTGCAGAGATAAGTAAAACCCTAATATCTGTAATGCAATCCTGATTTTACAATAAACCCTACAAACCCTAAAAATACTGGAATAACCAAAACCCACAAAGTATTGCATTGCAGAGGGAAGTTACATACAAATAACAAAACATGACACAAAAAACCCCTAAAAACACTTAAATAAACCCTAATCTGGTAGAGCACAGCGTACACCCAAATAAAACCTAAAATACTGGAACAAAGAAAACCTACAAATTACACATGATTTTCCAGGAAATATCAAGAATATGAGTAACACAAACATTCTGCATTGCATACGAGTTACATAAAAAATAAAAAATAAAAATCAAACACAATTAATTAAAGTCGAACACACAAATAAACCCCTTAAAACGATGAAATGAACCCTAATCACGAATCTTACCCCCAAAAAACCCCTAGAAATTCGTGGGGAAAATGAGACAAAATACACACAAATAGACGGATCACGACCAAAATTACTTACAGGCGTGAGAAGGATTGGAGCATGTGACGGTCGTGGTCGATGAACGCATGAAATTTCTCGCTAGGGTTTGCCACAAACGAAACGACGAATCGCGAGTACAGAGCTTGAACCCATCCATTTGCGAATTTATCAGCCCATAAGAAGCTCCCCGGAGTTTCGGAAGCTTTGTGGCTATAATCCATTGCTAATACGACTCGTATTCAACCAAGAACAGCTGGCGAAAGAAAGAATTTAGGGGAAGATTCAGTCTGAAAGAAACAAATGAAACTTGAAATGTCACGCTAGAATACTCAGAAGAAGAAGAAGAAGAAGAAGAAGGGTTCTTTCCTTTATAGTCAGTCTGTCAGTTAGAGGAAGCAGTTAGTTTGTTATTTGTGTACGCCAATCACATCTCTTGTATTTTTGTATATATACATTTATACCTCTGTTTATAGAGATAATACATTTCTCTCTCTCTCTCTCTCTCTCTCTCTCTCTCTCTCTCTCTCTCTCTCATGTCTTCTCACACACCGACATATATTATGCTCAAACCAAGGGTTTTGTTATTTGCAAGGCATGGGTTGTGCAAGGCATAATTAATTTACTATAATACCCTCATATATATACCTCAAAATACCCAAATCCATTCATTTTAAAAAAAAACATCCATCTCTCACTCCCTCCCTCAACAAACGGCACTGACTACCGCCGCCTCCTCCATCAACACTACAACAAAACACCACAACACACCACAACAAACAATGAAAAATAAGCTCCCCACCATCGGTGGCAAGTCCGACGCCGCCTCCTCTACCGCCGCTACACAGGTAACCCCCAATTTATAACCCTAACTTTCAATTTCAATTCCTAACTTGAATTTTATGCCTAAAATTCGATCCTATAATGCTTAATTGTAGTTTAAATTTGATCCTACATTGTTGTAATTGTGTTTGATTGCTTTATTTGGGGTTTATTGTTCGAATTGTGTACGAATTGGTGGTTAAAAAATCTGAAACTGTCGGCGTTGATTTCGTGTGGTTTTACACGAGTTGTTCTTGTGGGTTTCGTATGCCTTTACACGAGATGGTTCCATGTAACTCGTATGAACTTTACACGAGATGGTTCTCAACATTTCATGTATAGTCATACGAAATGGTTCTCGACATTTCGTGTGTAAGCACACGAAATGTAAACTGTTACTGAAAAAACCAAAAAATTGTAGATTGATTATTTATTGTTGTAGATTATTTGTAGCACTGTTTTGTTTGTTGAATTGTCCAAATTTAATTTTGTTAAATATTTCAACTAGAATTGTCTCTTATTTATTGTCTCTTATTTAAATTTTTTGTAGGGACGTGAACGTTCGAATGCGTCTAATAGAAAGAGGAAGGCCGAGGAGGCAGCTTTGCGCACCAAAAAGAAGCATTACAAGAATGTATTGCTTCATCAGACTGAGGATGTACAGCCTGAGGATGTAGGACATGAGGAGCGTACAGATGATGAGACGGCCCCTTATGTTCCCGAGGCAGAAGCGGAGTCGTTATCTTCTGATTCTGATGAGACGGCATCAGACGGTACCGAGGCAGATGCGGAGGCACGAGCATCTGATGATGGTGAGGAGGAGGATGATGCAGCTTTGAGGCCTCGCAGAAGGCAGGGTCCGCAGGTGGCTAGAGGGGAGGCACGGGCCGCAGGGGGGAAGAAGCCTGTTAGACCATGGCAGATTGAGAGCGACCCAGGTGGCGGCCCAGAGGTGTGTGAGCTGTTATACGGGTTCGGTCATCACCGAGCCCGAGAGATTTGGGGCAACCCCACTTGTCAGTCAGTGGTGAAGCTCCATACTAGACAGCAGCATCTGGATAGGTAAGCTATTTGTTTATAAATAGTTTTATTATTTGTTTTTAGTGTGTTACTCCATCCGTTCCAGAAAAACAGTCCCATTTTGACTTTTTGTGGTGAACAAAAATAAACTTTGACGAAACATTGGTGTTAATCTAATCATTATAGTGAAATTCTAAAAATTGTAATTGATAAATCTTTAAGTGATTTATCAATAACAATTTCTATAATTTCATTGTGATCATTAAATTGACACCAATGTTTGGTCAAAGTTCATTTTTGTTCACCACAAAAAATCAAAATGGGACTGTTTTTCTGGAACGTAGGGAGTATTAATTATAATATTTTGTTTGGAATCAACAGGTTCTCGCGTGCTAATCTGGCGGAGGATAATAGAGCTTGGTTGACTGCAGTTGATGCATCGGGTATCCAGCACCTGCATGATACCACCATTCGCTGGACTAGCTCGGCGCTGCTAACGGCATTTGTGGAACGGTGGTCTCCTGAGACTAACACGTTCCACATGCCGTGGGGGGAGATGACAATCACGATGCATGACGTCACTCATATTCTAGGTATATTGTTGTTATATACTTTTATCAATTTCATAAATTTTATCAATTTTATTAATTTTTTCATTTTTAATTTATAGGTATCAGCTGTCTAGGTATTCCTGTTAGGAAGGCGGATCCAGAGCCTGACCTAGACGAGATCCAGAGACACCTCATCGGCTGTCTGAAGGGCTCGTCCTACACATTACATGACCTCCGGCTTGCCTTTCAGGCCCGTTCAGCCATGACAGATGACCAGCGTGCTTCTACTTATATCCTGTTCCTCTTGGGCTGCACGTTGTTCGTGGACAAGATTCAGGATAAGATGCATGCATCTTATCTTTCATTGTGCATGGATCTTCCGAGAGTGGGGCGTTTCGCCTGGGGATCAGCTGCTTTGGCGTACTTGTACCGCGAGTTGGGGAAGGCGTCCAGATCCGGATGCGGTCAGATGGGTGGTTGTTCGACTCTGCTAGAGGTATTATTTAATATTTCTTTAATACTCCCTCTGTCCCAACATTTAATTTAATTGGTAGTTAAACTTTTATAGGGGTGATTGAGTCTTTTTACAAGTAATAATTACATTTGTTAATATGTGTGCAAACCTCTAAAACAACATATATTTTGCGACGGAGGGAGTATTTTATTTTTGTAACATTATTTACTAATTTATTTACATACATTCCAGGGTTGGATTACGATTAGTTCCCGGACTTCCGGCGACTTTTGAACCCGCGATGGCAGGAGGGGCAGCCGAGAGCCCTTAAATGGTCACGTAGTGATAGAGCTGGAAGGGAGATGGAGCATCTACTGATGTATCGCCGCACCCTAGACACGATTCATGTTGAGAGGGTGAGTTATTTATATTTAAATTGTTATAAATTGTTATACTCCCTCCGTCCCAGTGAAAGTGGCACTAGTGCCACTTTCACTGGGACGGAGGGAGTATTCTGTTGACGTTGCCTAACAAAGTGAGTTATAGGTTTGTTAGACTCCTTATGGTACCGGAGTAGACGCGCTTCTGCCGGTATCATACTTCAGAGGGATTATACGCTTCTTAGACATCACTGAAGCGTATATGCCTGACCGGGTTACCAGGCAGTTCGCGATCCAGCAGAGGATCCCCAGAATGACGCCCTTGCCTTTCTTGATGTCTAAGAAGCGTATAATCCGATACCATAAGGAGTCCAACAAACCTATAACTCACTTTGTTAGGCAACGTCAACAGAATACCCGTCCCAGTGAAAGTGGCACTAGTGCCACTTTCACTGGGACGGAGGGAGTATAACAATTTAAAAATAAATAACTCACCCTCTCAACACGCATCGTGTCTAGGGTTCGGCGATACATCAGTAGATGCTCCATCTCCCTTCCAGCTCTATCACTACGTGACCATTTAAGGGCTCTCGGCTGCCCCTCCTGCCATCGCGGGTTCAAAAGTCGCCGGAAGTCTGGGAAGTACTCGTATATCCAACCCTGAAATGTATGTAAATAAATTAGTAAATAATGTTACAAAAATAAAATACTCCCTCCGTCGCAAAATATATGTTGTTTTAGAGGTTTGCACACATATTAACAAATGTAATTATTACTTGTAAAAAGACTCAATCACCCCTATAAAAGTTCAACTACCAATTAAATTAAATGTTGGGACAGAGGGAGTATTAAAGAAATATTAAATATTACCTCTAGCAGAGTCGAACAACCACCCATCTGAGCGCATCCGGATCTGGACGCCTTCCCCAACTCGCGGTACAAGTACGCCAAAGCAGCTGATCCCCAGGCGAGACGCCCCACTCTCGGAAGATCCATGCACAGTGAAAGATAAGCTGCAAGCATCTTATCCTGACTCTTGTCCACGAACAACGTGCAACCCAAGAGGAACAGGATATAAGTAGAAGCACGTTGGTCATCTGTCATGGCTGAACGGGCCTGAAAGGCAAGCCGGAGGTCATGTAATGTGTAGGACGTGCCCCTCAGACAGCCGATGAGGTGTCTCTGGATCTCGTCTAGGCCAAGCTCTGGATCCGCCTTCCTAATAGGAATACCTAGACAGCTAATACCTATAAATTGAAAATGAAAAAATTAATAAAATTGATAAAATTTATGAAATTGATAAAAGTATATAACAACAATATACCTAGAATATGAGTGACGTCATGCATCGTGATCGTCATCTCCCCACACGGCATGTGGAACGTGTTAGTCTCTGGAGACCACCGTTCCACAAATGCCGTTAGCAGTGCCGAGCTAGTCCGGCGAATGGTGGTATCATGCAGGTGCTGGATACCCGATGCATCAACTGCAGTCAACCAAGCTCTATCATCCTCCGCCATATTAGCACGCGAGAACCTGTTGATTCCAAACAAAACATTATAATTAATACTCCCAATGTTCCAGAAAAACAGTCCTAATTTGATTTTTTGTGGTGAACAAAAATGAACTTTGACCAAACATTGATGTCAATTTAATGATCACAATGAAATTATAGAAATTGTTATTGATAAATCACTTAAAGATTTATCAATTACAATTTTTAGAATTTCACAATAATGATTAGATTAACACCAATGTTTCGTCAAAATTTATTTTTGTTCACCACAAAAAGTCAAAATGGGACTGTTTTTCTGGAACGGAGGGAGTAACACACTAAAAACAAATAATAAAACTATTTATAAACAAATAGATTACCTATCCAGATGCTGCTGTCTGGTATGGAACTTCACCACTGACTGACAAGTGGGGTTTCCCCAAATCTCTCGGGCTCGGTGATGACCGAACCCGTATAACAGCTCATACACCTCTGGGTCGCTCTCAATCAGCCATGGTGTAACAGGCTTCTTCCCCCTGCGGCCCGTGCCTCCCCTCTAGCCACCTGCAAACCCTGCCTCCTGCGAGGCCTCAAAGCAGCATCATCCTCCTCCTCACCGTCATCAGATGCTCGTGCCTCCGCATCTACCTCGGTACCGTCTGATGCCGTCTCATCAGAATCAGAAGATGACGACTCCGCATCTGCCTCGGGAACATATGAGGCCGTCTCATCATCTGTACGCTCCTCATGTCCTACATCCTCATGCTGTACATCCTCAGTCTGATGAAGCAAGACATTCTTGTCATGCTTTTTTTTTGTGCGCAAAGCTGCCTCCTCGGCCTTCCTCTTTCTATTAGACGCATTCGAACGTTCACGTCCCTACAAAAAGTTTAAATAAGAGACAATAAATAAGCGACAATTCTGGTTGAAATATTTAACAACAGTAAATTTGGACAATTCAACAAACAAACAGTGCGACAAACAATCTACAACAATAAATCATCAATCTACAATTTTTGTTTTTTTCAGTAACAGTTTACATTTCGTGTGCTTACACATGAAATATCGAGAACCATTTCGTATGACTTTACACGAAATGTTGAGAACCATCTCGTGTAAAGTTCATACGAGTTACGTGGAACCATCTCGTGTAAAGGCATACGAAACCCACAAGAACAACTCGTGTAAAACCACACGAAATCAACGCCGACAGTTTCAGATTTTTTAACCACCAATTCGTACATAATTCGAACAATAAACCCCAAATAAAGCAATCAAACACAATTACAACAATGTAGGATCAAATTTAAACTACAATTAAGCATTATAGGATCGAATTTTAGGCATAAAAGTCAAGTAAGGAATTGAAATTGAAAGTTAGGGTTATAAATTGGGGGTTACCTGTGTAGCGGCGGTAGAGGAGGCGTCGCCGGACTTGCCAGCGACGGTGGGGAGCTTTTTTTCATTGTTTGTGGTGGTGTGTTGTGGTGGTTTGTTGTGGTGTTGATGGAGGAGGCGGCGGTAGTCAGTGCCGTTTGTTAAGGGAGGGAGTAAGAGATGGATGGTTTTTTTTTAAATGAATGGATTTGGGTATTTTTGAGGTATATATATGAGGGTATTATAGTAAATTAATTATGCCTTGCACAACCCATGCCTTGCAAATAACAAAACCCTTGGTTTGAGCATAATATATGTGGGTGTGTGAGAAGACATGAGAGAGAGAGAGAGAGAGAGAGAGAGAGAGAGAGAGAGAGAGAAATGTATTATCTCTATAAACAGAGGTATAAATGTATATATACAAAAATACAAGAGATGTGATTGGCGTACACAAATAACAAACTAACTGCTTCCTCTAACTGACAGACTGACTATAAAGGAAAGAACCCTTCTTCTTCTTCTTCTGAGTATTCTAGCGTGACATTTCAAGTTTCATTCGTTTCTTTCAGACTGAATCTTCCCCTAAATTCTTTCTTCCGTCTGCTGTTCTTGGTTGAATACGAGTCGTATTAGCAATGGATTATAGCCACAAAGCTTCCGAAACTCCGGGGAGCTTCTTATGGGCTGATAAATTCGCAAATGGATGGGTTCAAGCTCTGTACTCGCGATTCGTCGTTTCGTTTGTGGCAAACCCTAGCGAGAAATTTCATGCGTTCATCGACCACGACCGTCACATGCTCCAATCCTTCTCACGCCTGTAAGTAATTTTGGTCGTGATCCGTCTATTTGTGTGTATTTTGTCTCTTTTTTCCCACGAATTTCTAGGGTTTTTTTTGGGGGTAAGATTCGTGATTAGGGTTCATTTCATCGTTTTAAGGGGTTTATTTGTGTGTTCGACTTTAATTACTTGTGTTTGATTTTTATTTTTTATTTTTTATGTAACTTGTATGCAATGCAGAATGTTTGTGTTACTCAGATTCTTGATATTTCCTGGAAAATCATGTGTAATTTGTAGGTTTTCTTTGTTCCAGTATTTTAGGTTTTATTTGGGTGTAAGCTGTGCTCTACCAGATTAGGGTTTATTTAAGTGTTTTTAGGGGTTTTTTGTGTCATGTTTTGTTATTTGTATGTAACTTCCCTCTGCAATGCAGTACTTTGTGGGTTTTGGTTATTCCAGTATTTTTAGGGTTTGTAGGGTTTATTGTAAAATCAGGATTGCATTACAGATATTAGGGTTTTACTTATCTCTGCAACACCAGGATTGTATAATCATTTCATCGAATTTCTGTTTCCATTGGAGCTTTGCTATCATCTTCCCTTTTTCTTCACTCCAATTATAATCTGAGGAATCAAAGTTCCAGCAACATTTTTCAGATCCCCCGACTTGATGTACCCAAGATATTCTTTGTAAACATCCCCATAAAGTTTCACAAAAGACTATAATGGCCCTCCATAATCGAGTGACATAACAGTTTATTTAGTTATGTTGGCTTTCTAGGTTTTTTTGTTTTTTTAATTAGTTGTGGGCTTTGTTATTTCAGTATTTCATGTGTTTATTTGTGGATTTGAATTTAGTTATTTGTAAATTATAATTGTAACAGTTCTTTTAGGGTTGTTTTGGGATTCTTGTTTAGGGTTTACTTAGATGTGGTGGTGATTCTTGGCTTTTTTTTTATGTATTCTTATTTTGTAGGCTAGAATTGGGTATGGAGCTCATTGATAATGAATCAGATAAGATTTCATTCCTGCAGTTGATGTTAGACATTGAGATTGATCAGTCATACCTCAAGGTTACATACATAATAGATATGATTCTTGATATGTTACCGCTCTTTCTTGTTTCAGTATGATATAGTTTTGTATCTTTAATCTTATTTTGACATTTAGTTTTTTTCAGAGATGGGGTTTTGGAGGTACCAAAGTGAAGCCACAGAATCCAGCAACTATTCAGTGTTTAGATTTTTTGGCTGCGACTGCCTCTGGGAAGATTAAAGGAGGGAATGTGGGTCCTCCAAGAAGTAAAGAACTAGCCATTAGAACGCTAATTTCTATGCTTCCTCATGTCCAGCTTACCCTCATAATAGGGAAGAAACTGAAGCGTCATTATGTATTGGATGATGCTGAGGAAAGCCAGCACCCTCCTAATGTAGGTTTGAATGTAATTATGCCTTTACCTATGCAGTCATTATATATTATTGTTGCTAAAGTATTTACTAAACTAATGTAGGTATCGAGTGAAAAATCATTTCTTCAATCTTTGCTGGATGAACAAACGGCTATATCCATTATAAGTGATGCTAGAATGCGTACAAGCCGTCACCAAATCAAGGCGTGGATACACTTCTGTGATTCCGTATATTCTAGGGTTAGATCTTTTGCTTTGCATTTTCTTTTTATTGTGTTGGCAAAAAAAATACTACTCCCTCTGTCCCTAAATGAATGTCCATTTTCTAGAAAATTTTGTCCCAAAGTGAATGTCTTTTTTGAATATAACTTTGTCCCTAAATGTTTTTTTCATTCCAAAATCTTTTCACCAGTCTCTTTATACTTGCAAAAACTAAATGTTTGTAAAGAGGCTTACAAGATTATATACGAATCTTTGCCACCAATTTGTACAAAAAATTGAGATTTTTAGAATGTCCCTTAAAATGAGTTTGAACATTCATTTAGGGACAAAGGGAGTATGTAATTATGTGGTCTGATCTGCATTTTTAAATTAGATGTCGACTGTCTTTGAGACACTGGTTGAAGACTTGATGGAAGGTCTCACAGTCAGTCAGACTGAAGGGTTGCCCGAAGTGTATCAGCAAGCTATTCAACTCGAAATAAATTTCTACTTAGGACAGCCTGTGAAGGAAACTGTACTTCCTTTCTTGAAGGATCAGAATCCTACAGACAAGAAACTATTGATTTTTTCGATTTTTTTCACGAGTTGCACACATACTACTGCGTTTCCTTGCGATAAATTGCAACATCGTGCTGATTTAGTAGATGAGGCTCACAGATGGGGCTTGTGCGCTTGGGAGATTGGGGACAGATATGATCTATCATTGACCAGCATTATGGATGAGTTTGATGGAGGTATGAAGTATGAAGCACGCTGGTCATCTGTCATGGTTGAACAGGCCTGAAAGGCAAGCCGGAGGTCATGTAATGTGTAGGACGTGCCCCTCAGACAGCCGATGAGGTGTCTCTGGATCTCGTTTAGGTCAGGCTCTGGATCCGCCTTCCTAACAGGAATACCTAGACAGCTGATACCTATAAATTGAAAATGAAAAAATTAATAAAATTGATACAATTTATGAAATTGATAAAACTATATAACAACAATATACCTAGAATATGAGTGACGTCATGCATCGTGATCGTCATCTCCCCCCACGGCATGTGGAACGTGTTAGTCTCAGGAGACCACCGTTCCACAAATGTCGTTAGGAGCGCCGAGCTAGTCCGGTGAATGGTGGTATCATGCAGGTACTGGATACCCGATTGTAAGGTCCCCGCCCCGCGACGAAGGGCAACGCGTGCCCAAACCCGGGATGGTTCTCAAACACAATGGCACAATTTAATAGAGTCGCCACATTTCGTTAATTTTAAACCCAACAAAATGAGAAAAGGTTTGAGATTAAATGGTTTGGAGGTCAGGTTACGACTTGGGAAGAGTTTTACGTCACCCAAGTCGCCTCGGCCGAAACCGAGTCTCCCTTGTTAGTTAATAAATTGCATGTGTGTGTGTGTTTTAACGGAAAATCTCTGTTTTTGACTGTTTGCCAATTTTAACTGAGAAAGAAGTGTTTATTTATACAAGAAACAACAGAACAAGGGGCAAAAGGGTCATTTTCCCTCTGACCCAACCCATCCGTACGGATGGTGATGGTCTTCCCTGGGATTTTTACAGTTTGTCAAGAAACTGTCCAGTTCCAGGCAGAAACAGAGCATTCTGCTGGAACTGGACCAAACTGTTCTATTTCCAGTTTACATTCCAACACATAATACCCCAAATAAATCCATTACTATGCTTAATGATCATTAAAAGAACCCCAAAACATGGATTTGGGTGTGATCAAAGGCAATCATTGGAGAAATTTGAAAAAAGTGGTGAACATGCCCTTTGGGCCAAAATGACCATTTTGATGAGTAAAGATTGAAACTTTACCATCAAAATGGACCTTTTATGCAAGATTAAACCTTGAGGGACAATAAAAATACATAAAGATCGAATCTTTACAACCCAAACTTGGGGATTTTTGGCTAAATCAAAGTTGGGATGATAAAGATGGAGTCTTTATCCCCCAACATGATCATCATGGCCAAAGTTACACAAAATTAACATAAATATATAGGCTTTCACCCTAATAAGGGGTCATTAAGCCATTAGAGCAAGAAACTTAACAAATCACGATCATCTAGGTTTTAACCTCTTTCACACACTTAGGTGTGAGGGCACCTTGAATCACCTCATGATTTGGATCACAATATATGTATATATAATATAGGTGCTTGAATGGATAAGTCTTGCAATAATATAAGCTGCTTGAATGGACAAGTCTTATAATATAAAGAAGATGCAATATATAAACACAAGTAATATGATCAAGAACAAGAAAAAGAGACTTGAGATGGAGAGAAGATGGGAGAAGGGAGGCCTCACCTATTGTGGTTCTATGCCTATCTTCCTCTCTTTCACTCAATTTTAATGGTGGTTTTCTCTCTGGTTCGAATTCAACAGAGTTTCCACTGCCTAAATGATTATCTCCCCCCTGAAATGATCAGCAAGGGGTTCAATTTATAGGGGACTGACCTGCCCAAACCAGCTGTACGGCTAAGGGTAGCAGGCTTCTGGATTTTTCTATTTTTAATCCCAGAACAGTCCCTGTATTTAAATTTTATCCTAGTGAGGTCCTATCCTATCAGTTTGTCCCTGAATGGTGCCTAGAATTCCTCTAATTTGGTCATTTTCAGATTGGGGTACTTACAGAGCCCCTCAGCAACGTCGCTTTGGAGAAGCGGGGTTGTCGATAAATAAAGCATCCCAATCTGATGGGAGGACGGCTATGGCCGATTTGGTTACATGGATGGACCTAGTGGTATAGGATTCCTACGTATCCCGTTTGCGGGGAATCAAGCCTAATGTAGTTCGGAGAGGGTGAAAAGTTTTTAGGGTTGTGCACACCTAAGGGCGAGGTGGATATCAATCATCCTTTCCTGGGGGAACGGGCATAACTCTCGGCGGCTCAGAGTCTGGACATGGTCAACTTGGCTCTATGGAGAGGGTTGACTTACACAATGAAGTGTGACTCTTGGCGAGGCAGAGGCGGGACATGGTCAACTTGGTTCCATTGGAGAGGGTTGACTTACACGAGGAAGCGTGACTCTTGGCGAGGCAGAGGCGAGATATGGTCAGCTTGGCTCTATAGATAGGGTTGACTTACACAAGGAAGCGTGACTCTCGGTGAGGCAGAGGCGGGACATGGTCAACTTGGCTCTATGGAGAGGGTTGACTTACACGGGACATGGTCAACTTGGCTCTATTGGAGAGGGTTGCCTTACACGAGGAAGCGTGACTCTTGGCGAGGCAGAGGTGGGATATGGTCAACTTGGCTCTATGGAGAGGGTTGACTTACAAGAGGTAAATGGTCTTACGTTCCACTAAGGACGGCCGGAGGATAAGGGCTTCAACCTATGATGACTATTCTGTGTCAAGGTTTGAATTGGGTCAACTCCAACTTGACGGAAAAATTGGTCTTACGTCCCACTAAGGACGGCCGGGATAAAGATTTCAACCTATAATGACTATTCTGAGTCAAGGTTTGACTTGGGTCAACTCTATATATGAGGAGTTTGACGGGAAAACTGGTCTTACGTCCCACTAAGGACGGCCGGAACAATTATGCTGGGATGGAAAATAACAAGCAAATGGGCTTACGTCACGTGGGGACGGCCTAATGTTCGCTAAGGCAACATACATTTTACTGGGCTTATGTCAAGGACGGCCTAATTTGGAACATTGTCTTTGATGAATGATGCCGAAAGGGAAAATTTGGAAATGCTTATTTCTAAAGGCAAATCTTTTAACGAAGCATGTTAGTCAAATTTTTTATTTTAACCAAACCGTGAGGTTTGTTATGCATAAAGTCCTTTGGATTTTTTCCTTTCGTTGAGAGGTAACCGGTGGCAGGAAATCTGCTTGACACTGTTGTGGGGATAGCCCCGATGTCATCTTTGTCGTTGATGTCGGGGTAGCCCCATGTCCTTGCTGTCGTCGATGTGGAGGTGGCCCCATGTCCTCGTTGTCGTTGATGTGGAGGTAGCCCCACGTCCTTTGACCTTTGAAGTGAGGTTAGGAACCCATCCCTTTTTTATGACGCACCCTTTCTTTTGCCTAGGCCGCCCTTTCGGGTTTTCAACCTAGCGAGCATCTCTTTTGCGTCTTTTATGGCACACCCTGTTTTTTGCCTAGGCCGCCCTTACGGGTTTTCAACCTAGCGGGCTACTCTTTTGTGCCTTTTTCTTTTCTTTCCTTTTTTATGAGTGATCCAGCCGACTCGATGGAACGGGTACCAAAAGTATTTTCTTGGAGGAGACATGCAAGGGCATTTTATTTGGGAGAGAGACCCTTTTGAGCAATGTATCACGAAATGGGAGGAAGCCCTTGCTTGACAGAACATAAGTGTTTAGCTCTTTCCTAAGATGGAGAAAAGAAGACTTGTCGAGACATTTGAAATTTGCCTTAGTTAATATCATCAGATGATTGCTTGGATGGACCATGGTTGTCATTAAGTCAAGATTATAGCAAGCAATTAGCTTTAACATGTATAAATGTTGTGATCAATTAAGATTAAGATTCGATCAATGGCAAGATCGGGAGGAGAAGGTGTTTATGGTGGAATTGGCCCAGAGAAGGTGTGTCTTGGGAAATTGGTCATTGAAAGGGCCGAGGTTTGATGGCTTTGTTTCATGGTGCGACCGGACCCAAGGTTGCCAACGCTCCCCTAAGTTTGAGGAGCTCAGGTCGCCGTAGTTCGGCCATGGATCGTCTTTTGTTGAAGTTGGTGTCCTTTTGGAGGATGTTGTTGCTTGGCTGATGTAGATCGCTTCGCTTTGCGGTGAACTCCTCGGAATGTTCTTTGAGGTGGACTTTTGCAGTGAACTTGGTGAGCTTTTGAGGCAGACTTTCTCCTCACATATATTCATTTCCTTTCCTTCTTTTCACATACTCATTTCCTCTCCCTCTTCTCTTTTTTTTTTTTTTTTTTTTTTTTTTGAGGGAGAGGGGAAACATTAGCCCCCAACTTGCTATCTTGGACATTGGCTCATTTGTAGCCCCTTGGTGGAAAGTCTGTCACTTCTCACTTTGCCTTCGAGGATCCGGGAAGTCCCTTGCTCGGTTGCACGCGCGATCACGGTTGAATCTTGGCGGTTAAGCAACAACATCCTTGCCTTTTCATTGTCTTGGGATGCCTTTGATGTGCATCAGGAATTTGTATCGGAAAGGTGTATCGGGTTGTGTATCGGGGATGTGTATCAGGGATGTGTATCAGGGAAGGCTTGCCATTAACGGTTTCTTCATGCCAATCGATCACAACATACATCAAGATTAATTGTTTGCATTTACCATTTTTCATTTGTGTTAGGTCAATTCGTCCTTAATGGGTCGTCATTGACTAGTATGCTTAGAAGTCAATTCATCATTTTAGGGACGTAGCAATCAATTGATAATAACAAGCAAGGCAATTTCAAGAGTAAATGTATATTGCAAATAATGTCTCAAGTCTAGAGAGAAAAGAAGGAAAATGACTCTTTTATTTAGATAACTGTGTACATACATGTCCAAGTGTGGACCTTTGTAAAAATAAAAAGACATAGTCCGGGACGGACTTTGATGAAGGTCTAGATCCTACGAGGCTGGAAGACCCAATTTTTTTTTTTTTTTTTTTTTTTTTATGGATGGGCTCCCATGAAGTGCGATGGTCCATTTTCTTCCTCAATTGTTGGAGGGGTTGTCGGCGGCATATTCCATGTCTTCCACGGGAAACTCGGGTTCCATGTCGTCGGGAAAGATGTCGCGAGGTCTCCATTTGGCTTGGCGTCGTAATGGCCGGAATCGTCTACTCATGAGTTGGTAGTCTGCTTTGGCTATCTCCTTTTGGTGATTTCCTTTCAAGGTGCGTAGCCTTCGTGCGTGGCACTCGACGAAGGTACGGGTCTCCATTTGATGTAGCCGCTTTTGGGCTTTCCGAAGCATGGGCCTCTCTTTGCAGACAGTGTTCCAACCTTTTGATCTCGTTGTTCATGTGGACGGTTGTCTCGGACGCCGATTCAGATGTGGGGTCCTTGGTCAATGCTTCTGATGGAAAGAACCGCGAAGGACCTTAGAATATTAAACCTCAAGGTGAAATTATAACCATGATTTGAGAAGAACGCTTCATTAGTTGATTAGCCTTATTGGAAAACATGATCCTTTATTTTAAGAAAACTTGATCTCCATTTTCCTCTTTTTTTATTATGCACACTTTTGACAAGGCAATAATGATAATAATCTTATTAAGAAAACTAACAATGGACTCGGAATGGTCACCGCATGGCATTCACCGGGGAATCAAGACTCTAACTAAACCTAATAGATATCTTAACTGACTTTTCCTAACGGCTTATCACACATCCTAAAAGCAACTGACTCTTCCTAACGATGAAAACAGACTCTTTCTAAAGGGAGGTTGATGGGAGAGGTTTTGACATTCCGCTTCTGACCATAGCTGGCTTCATTTCCAATTTCCCAACCGGGGGCATTCAACCTTTCCTTTCGCGATTAACTTCCGGATGACACATTTTACAGCGATGCAATCGTCAGTATCATGTCCACGGTAGTTGTGAAAGGCACACCTCTTGGTCTTGTCGAGAAGCCTTTTGGGGTCGTTAGGTTGATAATTGACAAGAGGTGATGTGAGGCCCCGCTTGACCAATCCTTCAAATAGCTTGCTTATGGGCATTCCGAAATCCTCAAACCTTGTGAAACGGGGTTTGGCTTGGCATTTGGCTTTTCTTTCATCATTGACCGGAGTGTGGCGGGGACAAGAATCACTGTCTCTCAATGCAAAGGGGTTCTCATTGAGTGTCCTTTCAAAATTAGCTTCCATTTGCTTTCTCTTTCCCAATGGATGATTGAGGGGATTTTACGGAGGCGCAGGGGTGTAGGCATACCCATAACCCTGGTTGCTTGTAGGAATATACATTGGAGGCATGCAAGGAGCTAGTGGTCCAAAAGGTCTTGGATTGTAGAAATGATACGGGTCACTCGGGAATCTTATTGGGAAATCTGGTGGAGGCAAGTTGGCAGTGCCTGGTCGGGTATCCATAAATGGTGGTTTGAACAGCGACCGAGCTCCGATGGCTTGGTTGATGGCATTAAACCGAGAAGGGACACGATTGGGAAAGTGTTGTGGGTATGATGCTCGAGGTGTAACTGGTGTGAACAGTGGTTTGCGGGCCTTTTGAGTGGATTGTGTTTGGGGTTTTATAGGAGGTGTCCCATGGGAGATATTGGATTTGGGATGAGGTGGGGTGAGGAGGATTTGAGTGAGAGGCTCGTTGTGGATGACAGCGTATTGGAGCGAAGAAATGGGGGTCTCGGTATTTTGGTGAGATGGAGGGGACAATCTATGGTTGCAATTCGGAGGTTGGGTGACTTCCACCTCTTCTTTGTGATTGGTCAGTTTGGTGAAGAGCCCCTCAGTTTGGAGTAGAGCTGTGACATCTCCTTGTCTCGTCGACTCATCAAACGGACCCTGGGTTCCTTTGTGGCTCTTTGTGATGACTTCTACCGTAGCCCCGGAGGTTTCTAGAGCTAGGAGAAACTCTTCTTTCGTAGGGTTATCCGGATTGTCTACGACGTCATTTCCCAAGCTACCATCCATTGAAGCAGTCTTTCCGAGGTACTGGGTTGGAGAAGTTGCGGCGACCGGGGAACTCTCTGATTCCACACGCACTAGGCGGCGACATGATGCTCTCTTCCACTTCATCTGAGCTACGGGGAAGACAAAAGGTAGCTTTAGGATCGGGTTAATACTGGGTGAATGCTTGGGCCAAAGACGCACGTATCTTAGAATCTTCTATTTTGAGGCATTTGACCGGGCCGAAGTTGCCTACGTTCCCCTCATCACGAAGGAGGGGGTCCCACGCGATGAGAGGCTCAGGTCACCGTAGTTCGAATGGGTTTAGAATTCTAAGAGGAAAAGACGAACATGTCTGACTTCTTGGAGGATAACGGGGATCTATCCAAGGGCTTGACTGACTTCTTGGAGGATAACAGGGATCCATCCAAGGACATGACTGACTTCCTAGAGGACTATTTCTAGGTATCTAACGGGAATCTCAATGGGGACCTAGGATTCTAATGGCGTCTTCGGAATCTCAACGGGGATCTTGGAGGATAACGGGGATCCATCCAAGGACTTGACTGACTTCCTTGGAGGATAACGGGGATCCGTCCAAAGGCTTGGCTGACTTTTAGGAGGATAACGAGGATCCATCCAAGGGTTTGATTGACTTCCTAGGAGACTAATCCTAGGGGCTTAACGGAGATCTTGGAGGATAATGGGGATCCATCCAAAGATTGACGGGCGATTTCTTGGGGATAACGGGGATCCGTCCAAAGATTTACAGGCGATTTCTTGGAGGATAACGGGGATCCATCCAAAGACTTACGGGCGATTTCTTGGAGGATAACGGGGATCCATCCAAAGACTTACGGGCGATTTCTTGGAGGATAACGGGGATCCATCCAAAGACTTACGGGCGATTTCTTGGAGGATAACGGGGATCCATCCAAAGACTTAACTGACTTCCTAGGGGACTATTCCTAGGGATTTAACGGAGGTTTTGGAGGATAACGGGGATCCATCCAAATACTTAACGAAATGACGCTTGTTAGCGAAGGAATGCAATGTGTCAAAGACAAGAAGCAAAAAATGGAGCAAATTCATGCAATGCGCAATTAATTAGCCATTCAAGTTTACTTAAAACACATTTTTATTCCTAAATGGTTGGAAAAGATTTCTCTTCTTTTTCGCAACTATTCTAAATCCTGGATCAGTGGAGGACATCACTACGTCTATAGACCCCTCGTATTCCACCTGTATTGCACACTCCCAAGGACGGACAATCCCGGGCGAGGGTCCTATAGGTCACGTGGTTTCCACCGACCGAAAGAATCAAACTTAGGGTCTAGTGCGTCGCAAAACGCCAATGCTTGGGCCATTCTTATCGTAATTAAGCCCTAGTCAAGGTTAAGATTGACTTAACGCTTCGACAAATTTCCGGCATGACCTCATTTTAATGAGGGATCTCGGACCTTAACCTTGGGCTCAAGTATGATTAGGATGGGCCAAGCATGAGGGCTTAATGACACGGTGTCATCCTATCCTTAATACATGACTTAGGTTAATCATGGGTAACATTAACGCACAAGTCAAAGACCAGGTCAAAGACAACCTTGGTCACGCTTGCTTTCACAAGGAGTCGTAACTCGGGCGTTAACTTGGCTATAATTAACTTTGGACACGTATTAGGGACGTGATGATGTGAGCTAGACCAAAAACCAACCAAGGTCATGTTATTCGTGTGTCACGGACATGTGTGGTTGACTCGGCTCGGAAGGGGAGGTGGAATGGACCCGTGCGCGCGAGAAGGGCACAAGAGCACCAATCAAGCTGCATCGTGGCATCCATCCCGGGTTTAAAGGTTTTTTGGAACGTGCACAAGGTTAAGTACGCGTTGTGTGAAGCCTTCTATGTTTCCTTTTGAGTCAAAATAGGAATTTTCGGTCCGTTTTAATACCATGAGCATGAACAAGAGCATATAAACATGGAGAAACAATTTAAACAAGTAACTTGCACAAATGATCAAGCAAGGATATGAACAAGCAAGAGTCAAAGCTTTGTACATGGCAGAGGTTGTGCACAACCAAAGGGTTTTGAAACCAAAATTTTACAACAAAAGCAACAATCTTTTGGAAATCATTTGTACAAAAGGGGTTATGCACAACAAAAATATTTTGGGGAACCAAAATATTTATGAAAAGGGTTATGCACAATGAGGCTTTGAAGATCCCATTTTATGTCCAAAAGTTTGTGCATAACCAAGCTTTGAAAATCTATTTTTTGCTAGGAAAAGAAAGGCAAATGTGCACAAGCAAGGCTGTAAATTGGAACCTGGACCAGAAGAAACAAAGGGACCATCAAAATGTTTCTGCCCTGCACAAAATTGTTAGCTTGAAACATTCTGTGGGCCCAGCAGAACCAGCCGTACGGCTAGGGATGGAGTTCCATTCTTTTTGGCAAATTTTCAGCTTTTGATCATCAAGCCCCAGTTTATTGTATTTCCAGAACAGTTTCAATCACCAGAAGTTAAAACAGAAACACAAAACACACAAAAATAGGCACAAAGTTAACAAATGGGGACGGGAGTTTGACCCACACAAGAATGCCCCCGAATCTTCTAAAAAGAAGTCCGAGAACACTCTACTCCCCAGCGGAGTCACCACTGTAAGGTCCCCGCCCCGCGACGAAGGGCAACGCGTGCCCAAACCCGGGATGGTTCTCAAACACAATGGCACAATTTAACGAAGTCGCCACATTTCGTTAATTTTAAACCCAACAAAATGAGAAAACGTTTGAGATTAAATGGTTCAGAGGACAGGTTACGACTTGGGAAGAGTTCTACGTCACCCAAGTCGCCTCGGCCGAAACCGAGTCTCCCTTGTTAGTTAACAAAGTGCATGTGTGTGTGTGTGTTTTAACGAAAAATCTCTGTTTTTAACTGTTTGCCAATTTTAACTGAAAAAGAAGGGTTTATTTGTACAAGAAACAACAGAACAAGGGGAAAAAGGGTCATTTTCCCTCTGACCCAAACCATCCGTACGGATGGTGATGGTCTTCCCTGGGATTTTTTACAGTTTGTCAATAAACTGTCCAGTTCTAGGCAGAAACAGAGCATTCTGCTGGAACTGGACCAAACTGTTCTATTTCCAGTTTACATTCCAACACATAATACCCCAAATAAATCCACTCCTATGCTTAATGATCATTAAAAAACCCCAAAACATGGATTTGGGTGTGATTAAAGGCAATCATTGGAGAAATTTGAAAAAAAGTGATGAACATGCCCTTTGGGCCAAAATGGCCATTTTGATGAGTAAATATTGAAACTTTACCATCAAAATGGACTTTTTATGCAAGATTAAACCTTGAGGGACAATAAAAATACATAAAGATAGAATCTTTACAACCCAAACTTGGGGATTTTTTGCTAAATCAAAGTTGGGATGATAAAGATGGAGTCTTTATCCCCCAACTTCATCATCATGGCCAAAGTTACACAAAATTAACATAAATATATAGGCTTTCACCCTAATAAGGGGTCATTAAGCCATTTAGAGCAAGAAACTTAACAAATCACGATCATCTAGGTTTTAACCTCTTTCACACACTTAGGTGTGAGGGCATCTTGAATCACCTCATGATTTGGATCACAATATATGTATATATAATATAGGTGCTTGAATGTACAAGTCTTGCAAGAATATAAGGTGCTTGAATGGACAAGTCTTACAATATAAAGAAGATGCAATATATAAACACAAGTAATATGATCAAGAACAAGAAAAAGAGACTTGAGATGGAGAGAAGATGGGAGAAGGGAGGCCTCACCTATTGTGGTTCTATGCGTATCTTCCTCTCTTTCACTCAATTTTAATGGTGGTTTTCTCTCTGGTTCGAATTCAACAGAGTTTCCACTGCCTAAATGATTTTCTCCCCCCTGAAATGATCTGCAAGGGGTTCAATTTATAAGGGACTGACCTGCCCAAACCAGCCGTACGGCTAAGGGTGGCAGGCTTCTGGATTTTCTATTTTTAATCCCAAAACAGTCCCTGTGTTCAAATTGTATCCTAGTGAGGTCCTGGTCTATCAGTTTGTCCCTGAATGGTGCCTAGAATTCCTGTAATTTGGTCATTTTCAGATTGGGGTACTTACACCGATGCATCAACTGCAGTAAACCAAGCTCTATTATCCTCCGCCAGATTAGCACGCGAGAACCTGTTGATTCCAAACAAAACATTATAATTAATACTCCCTCCGTTCCAGAAAAACAGTCCTAATTTGATTTTTTGTGGTGAACAAAAATGAACTTTGACCAAACATTGGTATCAATTTAATGATCACACTGAAATTATAGAAATTTTTATTGATAAATCACTTAAAGATTTATCAATTACAATTTTTAGAATTTCACAATAATGATTAGATTAACACCAATGTTTCGTCAAAGTTTATTTTTGTTCACCACAAAAAGTCAAAATGGGACTGTTTTTCTGGAACGGATGGAGTAACACACTAAAAACAAATAATAAAACTATTTATTTATAAACAAATAGCTTACCTATCCAGATGCTGCTGTCTGGTATGGAACTTCACCACTGACTGACAAGTAGGGTTGCCCCAAATCTTTCGGGCTCGGTGATGACCGAACCCGTATAACAGCTCACACACCTCTGGGCCGCCACCTGTGTAGCGACCCCAAAACCCGTCCCTATTTATTTTATATTTTTGGGAATTTTTATTTGACTTATGTGTGCATTTTATGTGTTCCATCATATTTTATGATTTGCATATCATACTTGATTATTTGTGTTATTTACTTAGTTAGTAAAAATAATGATTAAAGGAGTTAAAGGATTAAGTTGAAACTTTAGGGTCCTAGTTGAAATTATAAGTTAAGGGGCTTAAGTGTTAACCTTGAAAGTTGGGTGACCATTTTGTGAAATGGGTAAGATATTTATAAAAACTTATCCCTTCTTCCTTCCTTCTCTGTGTTTACAATTTCATTCTGCAACTTTCCTCGTTCTGTTCCTAGGGTTAAAGAAAAAAGGTAAGTTCAACCCATTTCGATTTAATTCTTTTTATTTACTTACCCGTTTTAAAAAACTAATTATATAAAAATGATCAGGGCGTCGAGTAGGTCATTCCTAGCCGAATAAAACTTATTTCAGCGATACTTTTTCCGGAACTAGGTAAGTTACTAATTCCCCTTTAAATGTTAAAATAGTCATATATGCTATATGTGGTACTTCTACTTGTTAATTTTGTGTTTTGGGTAATATCTGTTATACTTGTAATTTTGGGACAAAGGGAGTATATGGACTTGGTTTTAGCTGGGTGTTGTAATGGTTTAGAAACCATATTGAAATCTTAATGAAAGTTGCTAATGTTGTGACTAATGGTTGGGTAGTATCTTGTGTATATATGTTATGCTTGTGAAACAAAAGGAGTAAACTTTGGTTAATTTTTAGGCCTGCCGGGTGATGTGGGCGGCCGCCCAAAAATGGGTGTGCGGCCGCACATCTATCTGAAGGGTTTTCTTCATGGCACAGAGCATTTTGGGCGGCCGCACAGCCCTGTTTGGGCGACCGCCCAGTTGTCTGAAAAAGTTTAGAGTTTTCAACTAAGGGGTTTAGAGATCAACCTTGGTCTAGTTTTTGGGTAGTGTCCTAAAGTGCTTAGATGATTGTTGTGGAATGTTAGTAATGGATTAAATGTCCTTTTTATGGACTCTTTATAAGGATTCTTTGTGTGCATCTTGTGATGTATTTGGCTTAGTTCCTTCTTGGATTAAATGCCCCGGGTTTTGTTTAGCAAGTATTCATTACTGTGCTTCTTGTTAAAAGTCCAGCTGGTCTTGTTGTGGAGTCAGACAATGGAAGAATTATAGTGGTACAGGTAAGTCCACTATAAGGTTTTCCATTGGAGCTTGTGAGTCAGGCGGTGGGAGAATTATAGTGGCACACAAGCCAAGTTCACTATAAGATGTCCACTGTGCCTTTTAGTTTCCCCAGTCCAGATTGGCCTTGGATGGGATGAATTGCTCCCTTTGGTGAGTATTTGGGTTATGACTTTGTGTCATATTTCCCTCTCTGGTTACTTGGTTCTATTGGTTATGGTTTGGTTTTCGGGATCCCGACGGCTTCAGCTATTTATGCTGCTCAGATGGTTTTCTCTGATGGGTTTCTCAGTTGGTATTCTCATCAGCTATGGTTATTGGTTAAACCTTGGCTTTGGTATCCACCGGAGTGTGGGCAATGTGATATAAGTGATATATGAGTTGATGTTATGTGATATATGCTATATGATTACTGTTGATATTGTTTCTTTATGATCATCATATCAGCATGTAACGTAGTTGCATTTTAGTAGCTTACTGAGATTTATTCTCACCCTTTATTTGTTTACCATTTTAGATAAAAGCGGGTCCAGGGAATAGGACACTTGGCACGGGAGGACGTTGGTTTGGTAAGAGTTGGGACTTGTTTTGTTGAAGGTTACATTATGTAAATGTAAACCCTTTGGGTAGAGTACCGTACTTTCTTATGGTCACATCTATTTTGGTAAATGTTGATGTATGTATATTTATTAAAAGGTTGTAAGCCTTTGGGCTAAGTACTTTCGTTGTGAAAGTGTTTGTAAAAGGTTGTTTCAAGTTAAGTGAAGTCTTTGAACTTCAAGTGTGTTTTTGTGCCACTTTCTAAAAGTATATTTCGAAAAATTTTCTAAAAGGTTTCATAACGTCTTCCGTTCGTGTCCCGAGCGTGGGGCCAAGTAGGACCACGGGTACGGGGCGCGACAGTTGGTATCAGAGCTAGGTTGTAGATGGTCTAGAATGACTAAATGACCTAGGAGGGTAGTAGAGTATAGAGTGAGTAACGTTGAGTGTTTGATGCAGGTATTCATTAAAAAATGGGTGAAACTGACGGAGATCAGGCCGGCTCTTCGGGGCAAGGGGATGCCAGAGAAGAGGCTCGAATTATGTTTTAGGGAATGTTTGAAGCAGCGATGAAAACTTTAAGTGATCAGAGGCAAGAAAGGGAACAGGTACCACCAAGATATGGCCTAGAACAGTTTCTGAAAATGAAGCCTATGGAGTATAATGGAGAGCCCGATGTATCTAAAACTGAAAGGTGGATTGAATCGATGGAAAAGATCTTTGATGCTTTGAGATGTTCGGAGGAAGATCAAGTCAGGTTTGCTACCTATAAACTGAATGGAGCGGCTGAGCATTGGTGGAAAGCTTTGAAAACAAAATGGGATGAGACTCATGTGCCTTATACTTGGGAGAATTTTCTGGGAAAGTTCAAAGAACACTTCATTCCTCGAGTAGATCAAGACAGGAAGGAGATGGAATTTCTTAACTTGGAGCAAGGTTCTATGTCAATTGCTCAATATTCAGCTAAATTCTCAGAGTTGTCCAGGTATTGTACTCACTTAGTGGTAACTGAGGAGAGGAAGGCTACGAGGTTTGTGAAAGGTTTGAAAACCGTGATTAGAACTCAGCTAGTATCCCATAAGTTGCAAGATTTTCAGGATGCAGTGGATCGAGCTTACCAGGTGGAGCATGACATTGAGGAACATAAAAGGAAAATGGAATTGTTAGGCGCTGGGAAGCAAGTTAGGCAACCACAACGTGGTGATAATCGAGGAAATCAAGGTGGATCTTCACAATTCAAAGGATCTTCTCAAAGACAGTCAGGTAATAGAAATCAAAGTAATACTTCAGGGAGTCAGAGTAGAGGAGTTTGTAATTATTGTCAGAAAGAAGGGCATTCAGAAGAGAGATGTTGGAAGAAACAGGGCAAGTGTTTGAACTGTGGTCAGTTAGGACATTTTCAGAGGGATTGCCCTAAGTATAGGATGCAAGCATCGGGAAATGTGGTTGGGTCCTCTCAGGGTCAGAAGCGGGATTCTTCAGGCAAGCCTAAGGTTCAGGGTCGTGTTTTTGCTATTTCTCAGCAGCAGGCTTCGGAGTCCTCTAATGTGATAGGAGGTATTATTTCTGTGTCTAGTTTGAGGGCACGTACACTTATAGACCCTGGCTCATCGCATTCTTATGTGTCTTTGCATTTTGCTTCTCGATTACATAAGTCTTCTGAATCTCTGCCTTATGTGTTAGAGGTGTCAACTCCTATAGGGGAGTGTTTGGTGACCAATGAGGTGTTGCATTCTTGTGATGTGCATATACGTGAGCATGTTTTACCTGCTGATTTAGTTATCTTACCATTACAAGATTTTGATGTTATCTTGGGTATGGATTGGTTGGGTAAATATCATGCGTCTGTTGATTGTGCTAATAAAGTGGTCACATTTTCTATCCCTAATGTTCCTAATTTTTCTTTTGAAACTGTTCCTTGGGGTAGAGAGATTCGGATTATTTCTTATATGAAGGCTAGAAAGTTGTTGAACCGTGGTTGTGCGGGGTATTTGGCTAGTGTTTTGGATACTACTAAAAGGGTTCCTGATATTGAGGATGTGCCTATTGTTAAAGAATTTTCAGATGTATTTTCTTCTGAGTATGCTATGCCTCCTGACCGGGAAATAGAGTTCTGTATTGACTTACTTCCAGGTACGGCTCCTATATCTGAGACACCTTACAGAATGGCCCCAGCTGAATTGAAAGAGTTGAAGGTTCAGTTGCAAGAGTTACTTGATCGAGGATTCATTCGTCCTAGTGTATCCCCGTGGGGAGCTCCAGTATTGTTTGTTAAAAAGAAAGATGGGTCCTTGAGGCTGTGTATTGACTACAGAAAGCTGAATCAGGTAACTATAAAGAATAAATATCCGCTTCCTCATATTGATGATTTATTTGATCAACTTCAAGGGTCAGTTGTCTTTTCAAAACTTGACTTGAGGAGTGGGTACCATCAGTTGAAAATCCGTTCTGAAGACATTTCTAAAACTGCTTTTCGTAGTAGATATGGCCATTATGAGTTTCTTGTTATGCCTTTCGGGTTGACTAATGCTTTGGCTGTTTTTATGGATATGATGAACAGAGTCTTTAAACCTTATCTTGATACCTTTGTGGTTGTATTTATTGATGATATTCTGGTTTATTCCAAGTCCCGGGAAGAGCATGAACAGCATTTGCGAATGGTTTTATCTATTCTTCGTGAGAAACAGTTGTTTGCTAAATTCAGTAAATGTGCTTTTTGGCTCAATGAAGTATCTTTTCTTGGGCATGTGATCTCCAATAAAGGTATATCAGTTGATCCATCCAAAGTTGAGGCTATTGTGAATTGGAGGAGGCCAGAATCAGTTATAGAAATTCGAAGTTTCTTGGGGTTAGCTGGGTACTACAGAAGGTTCATTGAGGGGTTTTCTAAGATTGCAACTCCCTTGACTTAGTTGACTCGAAAGAATATTCCTTATGTGTGGGATGAAAAGTGTCAAGCTAGTTTTGAAGAATTGAAGAAAAGATTGACTACAGCTCCTATTCTCGCCCTACCTAATGGTAATGATGATTTGGTAATCTATAGTGATGCTTCTAAAGAAGGCCTCGGGTGTGTATTAATGCAGAATGGAAGGGTGATTGCATATGCTTCAAGGAAGTTGACTCCGAGTGAACAGAATTATCCTACCCATGACATGGAGCTTGCAGCTATTGTCTTTGCATTATACAAGTGGAAACATTATCTTTACGGAGCAAAGTTTGAGATTTTCACTGATCATCAGAGTTTGAAGTATCTTTTCTCCCAGAAAGAGTTGAATAATAGACAACGAAGATGGATGGAGCTGTTGAAGGATTATGATTGTACAATTTCTTATCATCCGGGCAAGGCAAATGTGGTAGCTGATGCTATTAGCCGGAAGTCTTATGTAGATTCATTGATGGTGCGGGAATGGAAGATGTTGGAGGATGCTCGAGATTGGAGTCCTTATGAATCAAAGCATGGAGCTATTTTTGCGAACGTTCGAGTATTTCCAACTTTAGTTCAACAAATAAAGGAAGCTCAGAAGGATGACCTGGAATTTGTAAAGATTATGGATAAAATCAAAGATGGTAAATTTGAGGATTTCTCACTCAGTTCTGAAGGGGTATTGACTTTCAGGGGTCGTTTGTGTGTACCTAATGTTGATGGGATTAAACGCCAAGTTCTTGATGAAGGCCATAAATCAAGGTATACTATTCATCCAGGGAGTACTAAAATGTATCAGAATTTGAAGCAACACTTTTGGTGGAATAATATGAAGAGAGAGATAGCGGATTATGTATCCAAGTGCTTAACATGTCAACAAGTTAAAGCTGAACATCAAAGGCCTACAGGATTGCTTCAACCATTAGAGATTCCGGAATGGAAGTGGGAACATGTTACCATGGATTTTGTGACAGGGTTACCTCGTACTCGAAGAAGGTTTGATGCGGTTTGGGTGATTGTTGATAGATTGACAAAGTCTTCTCATTTTCTACCTATTGAGATCGGTTATTCTATGGAAAAGCTTGCAACTTTGTACATTAATGAGATTGTGAGGTTACATGGAGTTCCAGTGAGCATTGTATCTGATCGTGATCCTAGATTCACATCTCGGTTTTGGCAAGCGTTTCAAAAGGCTTTGGGTTCAGAGTTGAGATTTAGTATAGCTTTTCATCCTCAAACAGATGGCCAGTCCGAGAGAACTATCCAGATTCTTGAGGATATGTTGAGGGCTTGCTCAGTTGATTTTTCAAATTCGTGGGATATTCATTTGCCTCTCGTAGAGTTTGCTTATAATAACAGTTTTCAGTCCAGTATTGGGATGGCTCCTTATGAAGCCTTGTATGGAAGGAAATGTCGGTCTCCTATCTGTTGGGATGAAGTGGGAGAAGCCAAGATTTGGGGTGTTCAGATGGTTAATGATTCAGTTGAGAAGGTTAAACTTATTCGAGATCGTTTGAGTACTGCCCAGAGTAGACAGAAAAGCTACGCTGATCATCGGAGGCGAGACCTTGAGTTCGAAAAATGTGACTTTGTGTTTTTGAAGGTTTCCCCTAAGGTTGGTATTCGAAGATATGGGAAGAAAGGCAAGCTTGCTCCGAGGTATATTGGTCCATTTGAGATTCTTGGAAGAGTGGGAGATCGGGCTTATCGTCTTGCTTTACCTCCTTCTCTTGATAAGATCCATAATGTGTTTCATGTTTCTATGCTTCGGAAGTATGTGTATGATTCTTCTCATGTTCTATCTGAGGTACCTGAGGATATTGAACCGAGTATGTCTTATGAGGAACATCCGGTCCAAGTCATTGATTCGAAGGTGCAAGAATTGAGTAACAAAAGTATCCCTCTTGTTCGAGTTGTGTGGAGGAATCACAATGTGGAAGAATCGACTTGGGAGCTTCGGGAAGAGATTGAGAGGAAGTACCCTTGGTTGTTTAAGGGCCTCGGTAAGTAACCCTAAAATTCGGGACGAATTTTCTTTAAGGGGGAGGGATTGTAGCGACCCCAAAACCCGTCCCTATTTATTTTATATTTTTGGGAATTTTTATTTGACTTATGTGTGCATTTTATGTGTTGCATCATATTTTATGATTTGCATATCATACTTGATTATTTGTGTTATTTACTTAGTTAGTAAAAATAATGATTAAAGGAGTTAAAGGATTAAGTTGAAACTTTAGGGTCCTAGTTGAAATTATAAGTTAAGGGGCTTAAGTGTTAACCTTGAAAGTTGGGTGACCATTTTGTGAAATGGGTAAGATATTTATAAAAACTTATCCCTTCTTCCTTCCTTCTCTGTGTTTACAATTTCATTCTGCAACTTTCCTCGTTCTGTTCCTAGGGTTAAAGAAAAAAGGTAAGTTCAACCCATTTCGATTTAATTCTTTTTATTTACTTACCCGTTTTAAAAAACTAATTATATAAAAATGATCAGGGCGTCGAGTAGGTCATTCCTAGCCGAATAAAACTTATTTCAGCGATACTTTTTCCGGAACTAGGTAAGTTACTAATTCCCCTTTAAATGTTAAAATAGTCATATATGCTATATGTGGTACTTCTACTTGTTAATTTTGTGTTTTGGGTAATATCTGTTATACTTGTAATTTTGGGACAAAGGGAGTATATGGACTTGGTTTTAGCTGGGTGTTGTAATGGTTTAGAAACCATATTGAAATCTTAATGAAAGTTGCTAATGTTGTGACTAATGGTTGGGTAGTATCTTGTGTATATATGTTATGCTTGTGAAACAAAAGGAGTAAACTTTGGTTAATTTTTAGGCCTGCCGGGTGATGTGGGCGGCCGCCCAAAAATGGGTGTGCGGCCGCACATCTATCTGAAGGGTTTTCTTCATGGCACAGAGCATTTTGGGCGGCCGCACAGCCCTGTTTGGGCGACCGCCCAGTTGTCTGAAAAAGTTTAGAGTTTTCAACTAAGGGGTTTAGAGATCAACCTTGGTCTAGTTTTTGGGTAGTGTCCTAAAGTGCTTAGATGATTGTTGTGGAATGTTAGTAATGGATTAAATGTCCTTTTTATGGACTCTTTATAAGGATTCTTTGTGTGCATCTTGTGATGTATTTGGCTTAGTTCCTTCTTGGATTAAATGCCCCGGGTTTTGTTTAGCAAGTATTCATTACTGTGCTTCTTGTTAAAAGTCCAGCTGGTCTTGTTGTGGAGTCAGCCAATGGAAGAATTATAGTGGTACAGGTAAGTCCACTATAAGGTTTTCCATTGGAGCTTGTGAGTCAGGCGGTGGGAGAATTATAGTGGCACACAAGCCAAGTTCACTATAAGATGTCCACTGTGCCTTTTAGTTTCCCCAGTCCAGATTGGCCTTGGATGGGATGAATTGCTCCCTTTGGTGAGTATTTGGGTTATGACTTTGTGTCATATTTCCCTCTCTGGTTACTTGGTTCTATTGGTTATGGTTTGGTTTTCGGGATCCCGACGGCTTCAGCTATTTATGCTGCTCAGATGGTTTTCTCTGATGGGTTTCTCAGTTGGTATTCTCATCAGTTATGGTTATTGGTTAAACCTTGGCTTTGGTATCCACCGGAGTGTGGGCAATGTGATATAAGTGATATATGAGTTGATGTTATGTGATATATGCTATATGATTACTGTTGATATTGTTTCTTTATGATCATCATATCAGCATGTAACGTAGTTGCATTTTAGTAGCTTACTGAGATTTATTCTCACCCTTTATTTGTTTACCGTTTTAGATAAAAGCGGGTCCAGGGAATAGGACACTTGGCACGGGAGGACGTTGGTTTGGTAAGAGTTGGGACTTGTTTTGTTGAAGGTTACATTATGTAAATGTAAACCCTTTGGGTAGAGTACCGTACTTTCTTATGGTCACATCTATTTTGGTAAATGTTGATGTATGTATATTTGTTAAAAGGTTGTAAGCCTTTGGGCTAAGTACTTTCGTTGTGAAAGTGTTTGTAAAAGGTTGTTTCAAGTTAAGTGAAGTCTTTGAACTTCAAGTGTGTTTTTGTGCCACTTTCTAAAAGTATATTTCGAAAAATTTTCTAAAAGGTTTCATAACGTCTTCCGTTCGTGTCCCGAGCGTGGGGCCAAGTAGGACCACGGGTACGGGGCGCGACAACCTGGGTCTCTCTTAATCTGCCATGGTGTAACAGGCTTCTTCCCCCCTGCGGCCCGTGCCTCCCCTCTAGCCACCTGCGGACCCTGCCTCCTGCAAGGCCTCAAAGCTGCATCATCCTCCTCCTCACCGTCATCAGATGCTCGTGCCTCCGTATCTGCCTCGGTACCGTCTGATGCCGTCTCATCAGAATCAGAAGATGACGACTCCGCAATCGCCTCGGGAACAGAAGAGGTCATCTCATCATATGTACGCTCCTCATGTCCTACATCCTCAGGTTGTACATCCTCAGTCTGATGAAGTAAGACATTCTTGTCATGCTTCTTTTTGGTGTGCAAAGCTGCCTCCTCGGCCTTCCTCTTTCTATTAGACGCATTCGAACGTTCACGTCCCTACAAAAAATTTAAATAAGAGACAATAAATAAGCGACAATTCTAGTTGAAATATTTAACAACAGTAAATTTGGACAATTCAACAAACACACAGTGCTACAAACAATCTACAACAATAAATCATTAATCTACAATTTTTTTTTTCAGTAACAGTTTACATTTCGTGTGCTTACACACGAAATGTCGAGAACCATTTCGTATGACTATACACGAAATGTTGAGAACCATCTCGTGTAAAGTTCATACGAGTTACGTGGAACCATCTCATGTAAAGGCATACGAAACCCACAAGAACAACTCGTGTAAAACCACACGAAATCAACGCCGACAGTTTCAGATTTTTTAACCACCAATTCGTACACAATTCAAACAATAAACCCCAAATAAAGTAATCAAACACAATTACAACAATGTACGATCAAATTTAAACTACAATTAAGCATTATAGGATCGAATTTTAGGCATAAAAGTCAAGTTAGGAATTGAAATTGAAAGTTAGGGTTATAAATTGGGGGTTACCTGTGTAGCGGCGGTAGAGGAGGCGGCGCCGGACTTGCCACCGATGGTGGGGAGCTTCTTTTTCATTGTTTGTGGTGGTGTGTTGTGGTGGCTTGTTGTGGTGTTGGTGGAGGAGGCGGCGGTAGTCAGGTGCTGTTTGTTGATGGAGGGAGTGAGAGATGGATGGTTTTTTTTTAAATGAATAGATTTGGGTATTTTGGAGGTATATATATGAGGGTATTATAGTAAATTACTTATTCCTTGCACAACCCATGCCTTGCAAATAAGTGAACCCGTAGCTTCCTCCTCCGACCCCTCCCCCCACACCTAGAGCCAACTTTCTCTATGCCGCCCACATAAAATTGGTTCGTAATCCTCCCATATCCAACATTGGCTCACCGTTTTCACTTGAGTTTCCGCCTAAATAAGGAACGTAAATGAAAAAAAAAATGGGGGAGGAAACTAACCTGAAACTAAATCACAATTAAATTTAGGGTGCCACGATTATGAATATTATTGCCAGTAAGGGGTTTGAATATGGGTTAGCATTGGTCGGAACTTCATTTCCAGATCTACAGATTTTGAAGATGGGAAAGAGAGCGCTTGGACAAACACCGTTAATTGGGTTGCAGAAAACAGAGAGAATTAGGAAAACGAAGATTGATTATGGGGACTGAGGCGTCAAAGAGGGAGGGATATACAATTATTTCCCATCTTCCTGCTATGAGCTTCGACTAGATCTACCTGCTAAAATTTTCTAGTTAAATTCATGATGTTTTGTTATGGGTGGGCTGTGGGTGATAGGGAGGGTGTTGCTTTCAATCTGAAAATGGCTATTAAGACCATCATGTAAGAGGAAGGATGTTGGGTATGATTATTATAAACCACTCCTATTACTTAATTTGATTGATCCCATGACCTAATTTTATCTTTTATGGACTTTAGGATATATTGTAAGAAGTTTTATACTTCATTTTAGTTAAGTCCATTTTTAGATAGTCTAGGCTTGTGAAGATTGGCTCCTCAAATTTTGAAGAAATTTATCTAAGGCAACCTACCTCACAAGTGACCACACTTTGAGCAGTCACAGGTGACCTCATTTCATTCAGTCTCAAGTGACTGCACCAGAATCACTCTCAAGTGACCGCATCAGTATCACTCTCAAGTGACCGCACTTGAAGTGACCGCAAGTCACTTAGTTTGCCTTATGAAGACCGAAGACTGAAGACTCAACTCAAGTTTGGTTAAACTTAACCATGGTCACACTAGTGTCCAAATCATTGGTTAGTTTATAACGTTGCAAGATTCAAATTTCAAATTTGAATACAACTGCCATCTAACGGTTTGATGGTACATTTGGACCACCATGACTCTGCAACAAAAGGACATATCAGACTGAGCTCCAATAAGAATTCAACAGCTCATTGTCCTCCAAACTTGCTCTCCAAGATTTCCAATGGCTACCTCTCCATTCAAGGCTATAAATAGTCCTTAAGTTCTTCATTGAACATAGCTGAGATTCCAAGAGAGAATTGAAATAATTGGTGATTGAAGATCATATTCAAGATTTCCAGAATCCTTTGAATCTTCAAGCATTTGCCTTCAAATTTTCAAAGATCCCCAGCAACCTTCAAGCGATCAAATCTCAAGCCCAGCAACACTAAAGATTCATTAGGCTCTCAATCATATAGATTACATAGAGCTCTTGATTCTTACACACACACACCCTGATTGATCAATCACATAGATTGCATCATTAGGGATACACTGGTCTAAGTCTAGGATTCGTTTTTCATAGAAAATAGGTGTTGATTCAATACTTCATCTTTGTAATCTGTACTCTCGAAGAATCAATATATACCTCCATTCAAAATCCAAGACTGACCATCTTGGTAAAGGACGTAGATCTTTTAACAGATCGAACATTTCCAAATTATTGTGTCATTTACTTGCTGCTTTTACATTTCTGCAAATTTACTTTCATCTTATTCTTATTGTTCTTCATTGTTCATATTAATCTTGTTTGTCGTTTAGTGTTTGATATTTTCAGATATTCAACTTATTGTGAATTGTGTTTGTATGTTCAACTCAGCCTAAGCTAAAATCTGATTAACTTATCATTTACCAAAACTTCCAAGACACTATCTTTCAATCTCTCAACCTACCGCACCAAATCATCTTTTACCTACCGCACCCTAAGTTGCCGCACTCTACCTACCGCGCAACTTAACCTACCGCACTGTTTCAATCAAAAACAACTCTAACTCATTTGTATCGAAAACTTCCGCTGTGCATATTACTCTTGAACTAGTGGTTTTTAAGTGACCGCAAAATTCATTGAGTAAGCATTAGGTTGAATTTTGAAAAAGGGTTGAAATTTTAAATAGGCTATTCACCCCCCCCCCTCTAGCCTCTTTTCATACCCTTATTGTGTCTTTGGGACCAACAAGTGGTATCAGAGCAAACACCTTCATAAAACTCTTGTTTTTCAAGCTTACCAGCTTGGGTGCCGATTCAACATGGCAAGTCAGAAAGCTATGGCAACGGTTAACTACACTCACGTTCCAGCGTTTGACGAAGATAACTTTGACGTATGGAAGCACAGCATTCTAACCCAGTTCTACTCCATGGACGAGCAACTTGGTGATTGTCTTACCATTGGACCATACTTCCCAATGAAAGCTAATCCAGACCCTGAAACCAATGGAGACATTCCTTCAATCAAGAAACCAAAAGCTGAATGGACCGATGAAGAGAAGAGATTGGTTGGAATGGATGTGAAAGCTAAAAGCATAATCTTAAGTACCTTGAGTACGTCTCAGCGTCGACAAATCATGGAATGTGCAACCTGAAAGGATCTTTGGGATGCAATTGAAGATTACATCGAAGGAGATCAAGCTTGCAAGGAAAGCAAAAGATTTGCAATTCAAAGAATATTCAACAACTTTGCTAAGATCCCCGGTGAATCACTTAGAGCCACTTATGATCGATATTGTGAGATCGTAAGCACTTATACAGCACTCGGAAAGAAGCTAACCAAGAAGGAGATCAATGTTAATTTTCTCGCTGCTCTTGGTTCCCAATATCTTCACAAAGGAAACACTCTTGAAGATACCAAGCTTCTAGATGATATGTCACTCAGAAGCCTCTATGACAACCTTAAAGTCTTTGATATCAAACTTCACAACATTGCAGAAATGGAAGGAAAAACAAAGAGCTTATCGTTGGTCGCACAAAAGGAAGAACTGATCGAGGAAGAAGATTCGAAAATCGGCACATCAGAGTTACTTGATATGGACGATGATGATTTTGCTATGTTCGTGAAAAGATTTCAAAAGTTCAGAAAGACAGCAAGACCCAGATCATCAAGCAAGGCTCCAGCAAGGTTTTCAAGGAGCAGCCCCTCAAAGAAGAAAGAGAACTTCAACTTCTCCGAGAAGAAAGAAGATCTTGTTTGTTTTAATTGCAGGAAACCAGGCCACTTCACTTCATAATGTCCAATTCCTATGTATGAGTATATGAAGAAGAAAAGCAACTTCACTCCAAGATATTCAAAGCAAAAGGGAATGATGGCTTAAGAAGACTCTACCACAAAAGAGTTAGCTACTTGGATAGAGTCAGATTCGGATGAAAGTGATGAGGACTCTGAAGAAGGTCATATTTGTTTGGTCGTTCATTCCGATGATGAGGATGATAATGAAAATCGTCGCTCACCAAATGCAAAACCTAAACGGATAAGATATACGGCCGATGAACTTGCTGAAAAGGGATTCCTAACCCCAGTTCAAAAGAATGGTGATCTTCTGTTTTCAAGATGTTATGTAAGTGCAGCAAAGAAGACTCTACTAAATCCCAAAGTGAAGGAAGTTCTGTCTACCACACCTCAAGTTAAGTTTGACATTTCTCCAGATGAACAAGAAAAGATGTTTGCAAAAGATGAACAGGTAATTAGTAAGTTTACTGGCATGAAGGAAGCTTTAGCACTTTCAACTGAAGAGATTTCCCAGCTTAAGACGGAGAAAACTCTACTAAGATCTGAACTCACCCTCCTTAAGGAGCAGATCAAGAGCATGACTCCTCTTACTGGTCGAAACCGTTTCTTAGAAGAACAAAATGCCATATTTAAAGTTAAAAACGAAGAATTAGTTGCTAAGATAAATGACCTCAAAAGAATCACTAATGAGTGGACCAATTCTCGTGTCACTATGGAACAAATATTAGAATCCCAAAAGTCTAGTGGTGATAAGGAAGGCTTGGGATTTCAAACTAGTGACAACTTTAAATGTGCATCTTGCTGTGAAAGAGATTAGATATTTACCCAGCAAACTTTGAATGGGTCGAAGGCTAAATATCATGTTTCAAAGGGTGAAGGACAAGAACCAAAGAAGAAACTAGTGTTCAACTATGTCTACCCTAAGAAACAAACTGGCAAGGCACTTAAGTTGAAAGGAATTTCCGTGGATGAACCTACCGCAGAGGCTACCTCTAGAAGCAAGGTAGAGTCTCCTTACCGCACTAACTTGCCGCAAGGTCAGGCGACCGTACCAAGGAAGTTGGCGACCGCATGGAAGCCAGCGACCGCACGTGGTGGCAAGGCAGCAAGGTTCAAGAGGATGAACTTTGTAAGGGAGACATCATCTATACCAGTTAATGATGTTGTGCTCAAGACTTCAACGAAGTTTGTTAACCCTCAGTTGGGTGGCTTCCACCATTGTTCTGTGTGTGATGGTTATGGTCACAAGGGTGCTGAATGTCTTTTGAGATTCATACCCAATCCTAGAAGGAATAACCCTCCTTCTGTGAGGCAGGTGTGGGTTGTCAAAAGTTGCTAACCCTTTAGACCCAAAAGAATAAAAGGGGACCTCATTCTTAAATGTTTGTTTTATAGGTCCTCTGCTTAATGGATGGACACTCCAAGGAAAAATCAAGTTTATGGTATCTCGATAGTGGTTGTTCAAGGCACATGACCGGAGATAGAAATTTGTTGGAAGATGTCCGTAAAGAGAAAGGTCCATCAGTAACTTTTGGAGACAACAGCAAAGGAAAGACCGTAGGCTATGGAGTTATTCGAAAAGGAAAAATCACCATCCAAGAAGTCTCTCTAGTCATTGGACTTCAACACAATCTACTCTCAATATCTCAGTTCTGCGATAAAGGATTGCAATGCCACTTCTCTTCAAATCTTTGTCTCATCAAAGATGGCACATCCGGCGTCACTTTGCTCAAAGGGATTCGTAAGAAAAATTTATACATTGTTGATTTCAATTCTTCTTGTATTTCTTCTAATCTCTGTTTTGTAGCAAAGAATGTTAGTGAAAATAGTTGGCTATGGCACAAGAGACTAAGTCACTTGAACTTCAAGTATCTCTCCAAGATTGGAAGAGAAAATCTAGTTCGTGGTCTACCCAAGGTAGCTGATCACCACAATGAAAAGTGCTCAGCATGTCAACTAGGAAAACAACCAAAGGCGTCTTTCTCCAGTAAGACCACACCTTCAACTTCAAGATGTTTGCAACTTATTCACATGGATTTGTTTGGACCTTGACTACCGCAAGCATTGGAGGAAATAGATATACTTTAGTCGTGGTAGATGACTACTCAAGATATACGTGGGTTGAAATGATGATCTCAAAGGATGACTGTTATGACATTTTGACCGCGCTCTTTAGACATGTTCTTACTAGAATTAATAATATGCTATATGCCTAGGGTAGCGATCTTCATGCTTATGTGTTATTTTATCATGTTTCATGATGTTCTTATTACTATGTTAGATTGAACATGCTAGATCTAATGTTTTAACCCATACTTATAATGCATAGACGATGATGATCAACGAGATCTAGGAACTACTTCTAAACCCTAAACTTTAGGTAATTACTCCCATGATCAGTAATTCTCCAAGGATGAATATGATGAACGCATTGATCTTTTCGATGGTATAATCATTATTCTAGGATGTGATCATTTTGTATGATTCTCAAACTCAGAAAGAAGATGACATCGTTAGTGTTCGATCCGACAATGGAACAGAATTCAAGAACAACGGTGTTGCTCAATACTGTGATGACCATGGTATTGACCACAACTTCTCAGCTGCTGGAGTTCCTCAACAAAATGGTGTTCTGGAAAGGAAGAACAGAACGTTGATAGAGGGTGGAAAAACAATGATTGCTGAAGCAAAGCTACCTCAATACTTTTGGGTTGAAGCCATCAACACAGCATGCTTCACTCAAAATAGATCCTTCATCAACAAGGCCTACAACAAAACTCCCTATGAACTTTGGAGAGGAAGAACCCCCAACATTGCCTACTTCAAGATTTTTGGATGCAAATGCTTCATTCTCTACAACGGAAAGGAACATCGAGGTAAATTTGCTCCTAAGGCCGATGAAGGTATATTTGTTGGGTATGCTAAACACTCAAAAGCTTTTCGTGTATTTAATAAAACCACTCTTAAGATAGTAGAATCTATCCATGTTACTTTTGATGAACATTCTCTCCTTGAGCCACATTTGGCTCCAAATGTTGCTGATGATTTTGTTGAGCTTAATGAGATAGGTACAAATCAACCACAAAATCAATCAACTCAAGGAAATCCATCTACCTCAACTGCACCTCCACCTACCACACATGAAGCACCAGAAGCTACCGTATCTGTTGCTACCTCACATGGAGATGAAGTTGAAACACCCATCAATGTTGAAGAACCAATCCCTCAAATTACTTATGATTGGGATGGCACAAATGATGTACCAATAGAAGATTTTCAACAACCATCAACTCAACCAGACATACCTCAAGGAGTTCGTGAGGTCAGAGATCACCCAATTCATGATATCATTGGTGATTTGCATTCTGGTGTTCGAACAAGAAGATCAAACTATGATGCACTTACCGCATTCATATCTCAAGTTGAACCCAAGAAAGTTGATGAAGCACTCCAAGACTCAAGTTGGGTTGTTGCTATGCAAGAAGAGCTCAACCAATTTAAAAGATGTAAAGTTTGGACCTTAGTTCCAAGACCAAAAGATCAAGGAGTGATTGGTACAAAGTGGGTGTTCAGAAACAAGATGGATGAGAATGGAAGCATCACAAGAAACGAAGCTAGATTGGTTGCACAAGGATATAGACAAGAAGAAGGCATTGATTATGATGAAACATTTGCCCCCGTTGCAAGACTTGAAGATATAAGGATATTGTTAGCTTATGCCTCTTACAAAAGATTCAAGCTATATCAAATGGATGTGAAGAGTGCATTTCTCAATGGTGAACTTCAAGAAACAGTCTTTGTTACTCAACCACCCAGATTTGAAGATCAAAAATTTCCAGATCATGTTTACAAACTCAGTAAAGCTTTATATGGACTCAAACAAGCTCCACGAGCATGGTATGATACTCTATCTAAATTTCTCCTAGAGAAAGGCTTCAAGCGTGGTAAGATCGACACAACTCTATTCATTTCTAAATATCATGATCATACTTTACTTGTTCAAATATATGTAGATGATATTATTTTTGGTTCTACTAGTGAATTGTTGTGTAAGCGTTTTGAGAAACTCATGAAAAGCAAATTCGAGATGAGCATGATGGGAGAATTGACATTCTTCCTTGGACTTCAAATCAAACAATGTGCTGAAGGCATCTTCCTCAACCAAGCAAAGTACACAAGGGATCTTATCAAGAAATTTGGACTTGAAAATGCAAAGGCATACGACACTCCTATGCCTACTGATAACAAGCTAGATAAAGACTTAAAAGGTAAGAAGGTTGATCAAACCTTGTACAGAGGTATGATTGGCTCTCTTCTATACTTAACTGCTAGTAGGCCAAGCTGACCCTAGAGAAGCACATCTTATTGCTGTTAAACGTATTATTCGATATCTATCTGGGACTATTAACCTTGGACTTTGGTATTCCAAATATTCGAATTTTGATCTTATAGGTTACTCAGATGCAGACTATGCAGCATGTACCATTGACAGGAAAAGCACAAGTGGAACTTGTCATTTCCTTGGAAATTGACTAGTTTCATGGGCAAGCAAGAAACAAGCCTCAGTGTCTGTATCTACCACAGAAGCTGAATATATAGCTGCTGGAAGCTGCTGCTGCCAAGTGCTATGGATGAAGCAACAATTGATTGATTATGGAATCAAAGAAGAAAATTTTCCAATCTATTGTGACAATGCATCTACCATTGATGTCTCCAACAACCCTGTCATGCATTCAAAGACCAAACACATTGATATCAAATACCACTTTCTCAAGGATCATGTGGAAAAAGGGAATATTCATCTAGAGTATGTGAGTACTGACAATCAAATTGCAGACATTCTCACCAAGGCTCTTGATTCCAAGAGATTTAGATATCTTAGAGGAGAAATGGGTATGCTTGAACTCTAACGTAACTTGTCCATATGTTTTATCTACTAATGTTTGTGTTTCTTTTGAGTTCAACATCAAGTAGGTATTCCAGCTGTCGATCAACTCACGGTCAGCAAAGATCACGGTCACATTGATCCACAAGTGATCGCATGCCTACTGACCACACCTCTACTGAACGCATCAAAGCTACCACATGATAGCAATATGTTTCAAGGTTTTGAAGAAACCCATCAAGTTGGAAAATGATGATATGCGTTCACTACTTTATAGAAGTTAAAATAAAGCAAGGTATGACCTCAAGCGACCGCATTAGTCACGGTCGATCATAAGCTACCGCATTCTAAGGACTCCAGGTAAGTCTTTCTAACTTAGAGATATTTAGGATGCTTTGACCAACTCTACCTCAAGGGTATTTAGGTCATTTCTGATTTTCCCTCGCTTCTCATTTATTTCAAATCATTTGGAAACTATTTTAATTCTGCATTTAATATTATTCTCCATATCATTGTTCGCCGTCATTGGTCACCTCGATAAGACAAAAGGACTCCTTGCATTTAATTCTGGACTGCATAGAGTTGATGTTCCATCACTTCACTTCCTGGCATCCTCTCAGCTTTATGCGCCTCCACCACCTTCTCCTCCTTCACTCTGCAACTGCAACCACCTCTCTTTTTTTTCTTTGCTCTCTCTCTAACTTCTCTCTACTTTCTCTCCCTATAAACCACCCCTCATCTAAATAACCTCCATTTATATGGCTGACCCAATCTCTAAATCATCACAATCTCTTCCTAAGAAGCAACAACTTCTGATTCTCTTAAGAATGGTAAGAATTTCTGAACCTTAACACTTTATTTTCTGGCATTTTGATTCTCTGTTTCATGTTCATGTCGGGTTATTAAAAACCCTTTCATATTCTGGGTTGATTCTCTTGATTTCATGGATATATGTTGTTGTAATCTTGAGATTTTCGCATGTTGATGTTCACATTAATTCCAGTTAGTGATTTCAAGTTTATTATATCTTGATTTTGGATTTTGTTTAACCCAAATGGGTTTATGGTTAAGTTTCGTTTTTCCCTATTTCCCCTTTCGATTTCTGGGCTTAATGATAAATTATTCTTGGATTTGATATGATTTTCGTGTTTAATCGAGTTTCTAGATGCTAAATATATGATTTCTTTTCGTTTTTATGAAAATCTGGGTTCGTGACTCTTCATAGTGTTCTTCATGCTCTTGAAGATGTTCTTCGTGTTATTGGCTAAACTACCTTTTTGATCCAAAACGTTTTGTCCACCGTTTTGATCCGTTGTTTGTCACTTTTTAATCCATTTGTATTTATGGTGCTAAATGTTTGTCCCTTCCCAATATTTCCCAAGGCAACCGACCGCATTCCTGTCCTACCGTGCCCTCACTTGACCGCGCCTCAACTTACCGCACTTGTCAAGTGACCGCACTCCCAGCTCTCAACTAAACTTCATACTTGTTTTTCTTTCAGGATTTAAACAACTTTGTTCCTGGGGTAGTCATAAACCTTGATTCTCTCAAAGGCGATGCAATTGGCCGCAATCTTATCAATCGTTTTGAAGCCTCTGGGATTCTCTCACTCTTCACCATTGATCAAGACTATCATGTTCCAGCTTTTGTGGATCAGTTCTTCGACACTGCCAAAGAGAAGACTGAAGTTCTTGATGATGGATCCAAAAACAATTACTTGAAAGCCAAAGTGAGTGGCAAATTGATGACTATTGACAGAGAAGACATAGTCAACATTCTGGAACTGGAGGTAGAAGAAGGAAAAGCTTATCCTATCAAGCTAAGTTCGAAAGAGTTGAATGCTTTAGCTCGTCGATTGGTGAACACAACCAACATCACCAAGGTTCCTCGCAAAGAATTCAATGAAGTCATGTATCACATCTTCCACTTGGTTGGCCAGACTATATGTTGCAAAACTGGCAACAAGGTAAATCTAAGTCATTCTCAGTGGGAGATGTCTGCTGCTATTTATTTGGGTAGAAAAATGGATTGGGGTCAGATTATTTACAACTCCATTATTGAAAATGTCCGTGCGTATCAAGATGCTCATGATGAAGGAAAGCCAAAGTATAGGACCAACACTAGGTTCATTACTTACCTCATGGCTCACATCAAGGAAATCAGGTCTGAGTACCTGAAAATGAAGGCTGATTTGGTTGTTCCTATCTCCAAGACAAAGATTTTCACTCGTGGCAACATGAAAGCCAACTTTAGGAACCGGTTTGGAGATGATCTCTACCAGAAGTACAGAAATGCTGATCCTGCTGAACCTTACGAGCCACCAAAGTTCACAAAGCAAGCTCTTGCCGCACTTGGAGGAAATCTTGATGACGAAGACAGTGATGATAATGAAGGAACTGAAGATCAAAGAGATTCTGAGAAAACCAAGGATGAACCAACTGTGGTTGCCGCACCAGTAAAAGGAAAGGAGAAAGTTACCGCATCTCATTCGACCTCATCTGCACGGTCTAGCAAACCTAACCCCAAGGCTGGTATCAAAATCAGAGAGCCATCTGCCTCTCTTGAGAAATCCACTTCTACTTCACCCAAACCATCAAAAGCTGCCGCACCTTCAATCCCCAAGAAGCCAAGTAAGGTTGCCGCAGTCCCTCAGGCATCAAAACCTACCAAGTTCTCTGTCCCTCTCAAACCATCCAAAGCTTCCGTACCCACTCTCACCAAATCCAAACCCTCTTCCACGGCAACTTCTGAGGGGGAGTCCCAAAAGAAGAGACCTCACTCTCTCAGCCCAATCAAGACCTCCCTCAAAAAGGCCAAAGTAACAAAGCCTCCAGTACTTGTTCCTTCCCCCACTTTTTCTCCTGCTGGCTCACCTCAAGAACAGGTTGATATTGTTATTCCCAAGGCTGCCGCAAATCCGAAATCCAAACCTCCTTCTGCCATTTCAAAATCGAAGGAACTGACTCTTGTGGATGAGAGTAATTCTGAGGAGCAAGTTGAAAGTAGCTCTGAAGCTACTGAGGAAATTTTTGCTGAGGAAATTCAAGATGCTGATGAGCATGATGATGAAGATGTTGCCCCTGATGAATCAGACAAGGATGCTGCTGATAGTCCAACTTTTGAGACCAAGGCTCCTGAAAAGCCTGTTGACATTGATGTTGAGATTCCTGACAAGACTGTTGATGTTGAGATTCTTGAAGGCGACCGCACTGAAGATGCTGGTGATATCACTAAGTCACCTTGCCACACCACTCCTCCACGGTCACCTACTCCTCCTCTCATTGTTTCAAATGCTCCATCTCAGTCGACCGCATATCTGCTTGCCGCAGTGCAGCTGCTGGTCCAACACCAAAAAGAAACCAACTCTCAGGTCTCTCTTCTCACTTCGAACTTGATTGCTCTCCAATCTGAGGTCACTGAAATCAAAACTACTCAAGCCTCTCTACAACACCAGATTACCTCTCTTCCCTCCCAGATGATTGATACCATTAAGGGGGAGAGTGAGTACATTACAAAGGCTATTCGTGACTATCTCTCTGGTTCTACAAGCTCCAGCTCTGCCGCATTGACAACTGCCGCTCCACCTCCTGCCGCACCATCTACCTCACAGAATACCATCTCCCCTGACTACTTGAAAGAGGCACTCAGAATTCAAACTAATGCCTTTAATAGATGTGTATTGAAGGGATTGGAGGAAGCTAGCAAATAGCTATCCAAGGCTATGGGTGCTGATAAGCAGGAACTCAAGGATGAGTTAGGCACTGTGCTGGAAACTGTCAAGAAATCTTTGAAAGAATATTTATCTATTAACATGAATGCAGGTTTGATAGCTGTTGCTGAAAAGTTTGTACCCAAGATTCAAGCCATGACTGCCGCGATACAAGTGCAAACCAACAGGATTGAGATTGCCAACAATCGAATTGAGAGTCAATCAACGAAAATTGATCTCTTATCAAACAGGGTTAACACAACATTGAACCGGCTGAGTCGTGGAAGCACTCAAGGAGGACATGGAAGCTCTCAGGCTCAAGGAGAAGAAAATGATGAAGAGGAAGATGGAATCAGTGTTCCAATCATGATTCCTGGTCTACCTGATCCTGCCTACCTCTTTCCATTCTCCTCAACTCTTTCTGATGTTGATGTCATTCAAGTTGATCACATCTAAACTTACCATGCGTGAAGTGACTGCACTGGATATTTATGTTATGATGGTTGTCTCAAAAACAATGTTTATTTTATGTTTGTTTTTATTTGGGTATGTAAGTTAAAACAATGCTCCTCTTTTGTTTTGTACTCCTTAAATGCTTGAATGCTTATCTCTTTATGGAGTATGTTATTATTTTCTGTGTTTGATGCATTTCTACCTCACTATGATTATTTCTCTTTAAATGCTTCAAATCATATTTCTATATTGCTAGGATTAGTAATTTTATTTTCTTTTTAGGATGATAGAAATCTATGACATTGGCTTAGTGTGTGCATTGACTTGGGACATGAACTTAATACAAATTTATTCATTTGAAAATATGTTTTTACCAAGTACAATGAATTAGCCTTTGTTATAGTAGGTAATGGTCTCAATCAAATAGGTGGAGATTATTGGGTATGATTATTATAAACCACTCCTATTACTTAATTTGATTGATCCCATGACCTAATTTTATCTTTTATGGACTTTAGGATATATTGTAAGAAGTTTCATACTTCATTTTAGTTAAGTCCATTTTTAGATAGTCTAGGCTTGTAAAGATTGGCTCCTCAAATTTTGAAGAAATTTATCTAAGGCAACCTACCTCACAAGTGACCACACTTTGAGCAGTCACAGGTGACCTCATTTCATTCAGTCTCAAGTGACCGCACCAGAATCACTCTCAAGTGACCGCATCAGTATCACTCTCAAGTGACCGCACTTGAAGTGACCGCAAGTCACTTAGTTTGCCTTATGAAGACCGAAGATTGAAGACTCAACTCAAGTTTGGTTAAACTTAACCATGGTCACACTAGTGTCCAAATCATTGGTTAGTTTATAACGTTGCAAGATTCAAATTTCAAATTTGAATACAACTGTCATCTAACGGTTTGATGGTACATTTGGACCACCTTGACTCTGCAACAAAAGGACATATCAGACTGAGCTCCAATAAGAATTCAACAGCTCATTGTCCTCCAAACTTGCTCTCCAAGATTTCCAACGGCTACCTCTCCATTCAAGGCTATAAATAGTCCTTGAGTTCTTCATTGAACATAGCTGAGATTCCAAGAGAGAAATTGATGTTGAAATACTTTGTGATTGAAGATCATATTCAAGATTTCCAAAATCCTTTGAATCTTCAAGCATTTGCCTTCAAATCTTCAAATATCCCCAGCAACCTTCAAGCACATCAAATCTCAAGCCCAGCAACACTAAAGATTCATTAGGCTCTCAATCATATAGATTACATAGAGCTCTTGATTCTTACACACACACACACCCTGATTGATCAATCACATAGATTGCATCATTAGGGATACACTGGTATAAGTCTAGGATTCGTTCTTCATAGAAAATAGGTGTTGATTCAATACTTCATCTTTGTAATCTGTACTCTCGAAGAATCAATATATACCTCCATTCAAAATCCAAGACTGACCATCTTGGTAAAGGACGTAGATCTTTTAACAGATTGAACATTTCCAAATCCTTGTGTCATTTACTTGCTGCTTTTACATTTCTGCAAATTTACTTTCATCTTATTCTTATTGTTCTTCATTGTTCATATTAATCTTGTTTGTCGTTTAGTGTTTGATCTTTTCAGATATTCAACTTATTGTGAATTGTGTTTGTATGTTCAACTTAGCCTAAGCTAAAATCTGACTAACTTATCATTTACCAAAACTTCCAAGACACTATCTTTCAATCTCTCAACCTACCGCACCAAATCATCTTTTACCTACCGCACCCTAAGTTGCCGCACTCTACCTACCACGCAACTTAACCTACCGCACTGTTTCAATCAAAATCAACTCTAACTCATTTGTATCGAAAACTTCCGCTGTGCATATTACTCTTGAACTAGTGGTTTTTAAGTGACCGCAAAATTCATTGAGTAAGCATTAGGTTGAATTTTGAAAAAGGGTTGAAATTTTAAATAGGCTATTCACCCCCCCCCACTAGCCTCTTTTCATACCCTTGTTGTGTCTTTGGGACCAACAAGTGGTATCAGAGCAAACACCTTCATAAAACTCTTGTTTTTCAAGCTTAACAGCTTGGGTGCCGATTCAACATGGCAAGTCAGAAAACTATGGCAACGGTTAACTACACTCACGTTCCAGCGTTTGACGATGATAACTTTAACGTATGGAAGCACAGCATTCTAACCCAGTTATACTCCATGGACGAGCAACTTGGTGATTGTCTTACTATTGGACCATACTTCCCAATGAAAGGTAATCCAGACCCTGAAACCAATGGAGACATTCCTTCAATCAAGAAACCAAAAGCTGAATGGACCGATGAAGAGAAGAGATTGGTTGGAATGGATGTGAAATCTATAAGCATACTCTTTAGTACCTTGAGTACATCTCAGCGTCGACAAATCATGGAATGTGCAACCGCAAAGGATCTTTGGGATGCAATTGAAGATTACATCGAAGGAGATCAAGCTTGCAAGGAAAGCAAAAGATTTGCAATTCAAAGAAGATTCAACAACTTTGCTAAGATCCCCGGTGAATCACTTAGAGCCACTTATGATCGATATTGTGAGATCGTAAGCACTTATACAGCACTCGGAAAGAAGCTAACCAAGAAGGAGATCAATGTTAATTTTCTCGCTGCTCTTGGTTCCCAATATCTTCACAAAGGAAACACTTTTGAAGATACCAAGCTTCTAGATGATATGTCACTCAGAAGCCTCTATGCCAACCTTAAAGTCTTTGATATCAAGCTTCACAACATTGCAGAAATGGAAGGAAAAACAAAAAGCTTATCGTTGGTCGCACAAAAGGAAGAAGTGATCGAGGAAGAAGATCAGAAAATCGCCACATCAGAGTTACTTGATATGGACGATGATGATTTTGCTATGTTCGTGAAAAGATTTCAAAAGTTCAGAAAGACAGCAAGACCCGGATCATCAAGCAAGGCTCCAGCAAGGTTTTCAAGGAACAACCCCTCAAAGAAGAAAGAGAACTTCAACTTCTCCGAGAAGAAAGAGAACTTCAACTTCTCCGAGAAGAAAGAAGATCTTGTTTGTTTTAATTGCAGGAAACCAGGTCACTTCGCTTCAGAATGTCCAATTCCCAAGTATGAGTATATGAAGAAAAAAAGCAACTTCACTCCAAGATATTCAAAGCAAAATGGAATGATGGATGAAGAAGACTCTACCACAAAAGAGTTAGCTACTTGGATATAGTCAGATTCGGATGAAAGTGATGAGGACTCTGAAGAAGGTCATATTTGTTTGGTCGTTCATTCCGATGATGAGGATGATAATGAAAATCGTCGCTCACCAAATGCAAAACCTAAACGGATAAGCTATATGGCCGATGAACTTGCTGAAAAGGGATTCCTAACCCCAGTTCAAAAGAATGGTGATCTTCTGTTTTCAAGATGTGATGTAAGTGCAGCAAAGAAGGCTCTACTAAATCCCAAAGTGAAGGAAGTTCTGCCTACCACACCTCAAGTCAAGTTTGACATTTCTCCAGAAGAACAAGAAAAGATGTTTGAAAAAGCTGAACAGGTAATTAGTAAGTTTACTGGCATGAAGGAAGCTTTAGCACTTTCAACTGAAGAGATTTCCCAGCTTAAGACGGAGAAAACTCTACTAAGATTTAAACTCACCCTCCTTAAGGAGCAGATCAAGAGCATGACTCCTCTTACTGATCGAAACCGTTTCTTATAAGAACAGAATGCCATATTTAAAGTTAAAAACGAAGAATTGGTTGCTGAGATAAATGACCTCAAAAGAATCACTAATGAGTGGACCAATTCTCGTGTCACTATGGAACAAATATTAGAATCCCAAAAGTCTAGTGGTGATAAGGAAGGCTTGGGATTTCAAACTAGTGACAACTTTAAAAAGGTTAAACTCAGAAGTACGGAGGAATTCAAGAATTACCTTCGCTCTATGTTGCATGAGAAAACTTATCTCAATGGTATCACGCATGCCCAATGTACTGCTAGTTTCCATCTGTCGTGCACTTATCTGAAACAAACAAAATCAACATCAGAAAAGGCAATTAGCATCATGGTCAACGAGATATGTTTCAATGTTGTAAGAGTTAACAGAAAGTGGTTAAAGAAATAGTTGTTTTCCTGTAATTTAGCTTCAATAAAGCATTTGAGATGCCAAGGCCATCACAAATGTTTGTGAGAGTTGACAGAAAGTGGTTAAGAAATAACCAATTCTTTCTACTAACATTAAATCAAAAGGTTCTGGATGTAAATACATTACCCCATCAGGAAGGGTAAAGTAACACGTAAAACAGATGGAGGCACTAGGATCTTCTCAATGTACATACAGGTACACCATAGTTTTTTCTTGATAACAATGTACATACCACGGCTATGATACACACTAAAACACAAGATCATCCCAAAGGCTCTCATCTGCAAGTTGCATGGCAATGGTATTAGAAAGAAAATTGATCAGAAGTATGATACTCTTCCTTGATAGGAAACTATAAAAAGGTTAAACTCAGACACGACACCTACCTTTTCCATAATCCACTTGATAAATCCACCAAATAGAATGTGACAAGCACTGCCTAATACTTGTCTGTAGATAATTCAAAACAAGGAAAAAAGATAAAAAGAACTGACATGACATTTATTACCAACAATTCCTAGATAGGAAACCACACCAATAGAAATAACAGCAATCATTGGGAAATCAATACTCTGTTAAGGTCATTTCATCTCTTAATTAATTTATTTCAATATTCCATACAAGTATTTCTAGACTTTTCATGTCAATAAATATACACTCTTACCTGTACAAACACCAACATATAAAATTTCATATAAAGTTACAGACCAAGTAGCGCATCAACGTTTGGAAACAAGATCAGGCAAGGATGTAGCCTTCATTGAAGAAATAGGAGCTACAAGAAATTACAAGAATTAGATTAGTGCAACACAAAAATTAATGGGAATAGTATGTCATAAATATGCTAGGATACAAATGAGACAGAAACAAACATGCAATTAGAAAAATAGGTAAACACAATAGAGCATTAATGCCTTTCTATCTGCGACAAGATCATTATAAATTTCTTATACTCCCTCCGTCCCACAATAATGTCACACTTTCTTTTTAGTCCGTCCCAAAATAAATGTCACGTTTCCAAATAAGGAAATAGTCACAACACATTTTTAGCATTGTAAAAGTAATGTACAAACAAGTAAAGTACAATTCTTAGACAAAACACATATTTTGGTTACTTATGAAAAACCTGTTTTTCAAATGTGATCATTGATTTGTTTTTTTTTCTACTCTGATCATTTAAGTACCACTTTTTTGTAATGTGCTCAATTCACTAATGGAACCGTCAATATGTTAACGGATTTATGTCACATGATGGCACATGACTAACACCGGTTAAACATAATGGGTTCGTCACTGGATTTAACTTAAATCTAACGAGCCTTAGTATCGCCACACTTGATCAAAAGAAATGTAGATTGAACAACAAAGTCTACATTAGACAAATTATATTTAAAGCCTCAGGACGGGAGAATAATGTATTTGCCATGACTTCTATGAGTGTTTGTTCATCAAGATGTCTTAGCTTTACAAGATTTTAATCTCCTGGATCACATCACTGTTAACAATCTTGACAAGAACGAAGTCGAATCTCTTGCGCGGATTCGCCGGACCTTCGGGATTGCTAGAAAGGCTCAGAGAGAGAGTTTTGCCATCAGTTTTGGCTGTGGAACTCGGGGGAGAGAATTGTGTGTCGAAATTATGAACTGAGGTCACCTATTTATAGGAAAAGTTGACCTGGAGGAAGTGGCCGCCCGGCCGGTGTTAGTACCCGACCTGAAAATGAGTTTATTAGGACTTTCCCAAAAATACAAGGACTTTATAGGAATTAGAAACCTTGCAAAGACTTGTCCCAGATTCCCAAAATATCTCATTTATAACAAAATCTATCAAAATAGGTAACAAATGGTTTCCTTAAAACCATGCAGAAACCCTAGCTTAAGAATCAAGTCAGCCTGCAACCTTGGCCACGCGGCTAACCTTGCTGCGCGTTGATCTTGGCCACGCGGCCACTCTTGTCACCGGCTTCAACCATGGCCAGGCGGCCAACCTTGCGCTGGATGATCCTGACCATCAGATCTTCCCATCAGCCTACTATATAAACCATTCCATTCCATTGGTTTTAGGGTCCGATTTTGAGAGCTCTAAATACGAATTTTGGAGTTCTTAAACACTATTTTGCTCTCTAATTAGCATTCAAACCTCCAAGAAGATCAAGGTTTATTTCTTGCCAACATAGGTAAGTTTTCTAACTTTTTCTTCGTGTTCTTGCATCATTTTTAATGTAGATCTTTTATATTCATGTTCTTACATGTTTATTCATAGCTTCTTCATATGATTTGCATGTTCATTCATATGTTCATAATATGTTCTTCGCATGTTCTTCGTGTTCATAGATTAAAACCTTATTTATGCTATATTTAGGGTTGTGATCTTCATAATTACATGTTATTTCATAGCCGATGATGATCGAGGGTTCATCAACCCGAGGATGATCTATGAACTACTTCTAAACCCTAAACTTTAGGTAATTCCCCCCTCATTATGCATGATCCCGATTCTTCTGCCTATTCTAATTCTCTGCGAACTACGCTGACCTGAGCTTCTCACATTGAGAGGAACGTAGGCAATCTTCGGATCCGGTCTAAATCACTAACACACTACTAACACATTCATCATGATAGAAAGACCGATCAATTCGGGCAATAGGAGTGATAACGTTCAATATTCTTCTCTTGTTGTAATTTGACCCCCGAACCCACTAAAAATGCTTTTTTCAATGTTTTGGCTTTAATTAAAACGGCGTGGCGACTCTCATAATTTTAATGTCGTTAAGAATATTCCCTTTGTAAATAAAAATAATCACAAGATACTTCCCATGCGTCGCTTCATCGGAAAGGGGTATTCACAGTGGCGACTCTGCTGGGGACTGCTTTGAAACTTTTTCAAACTTAGTGGGTCTAACTTTCGTCACATCATGATGCTTGCCATGTTTACACATGCACACGCTTGCCATGTTTACACATGCACACACCTGCCATGTTTACACATGCACCTCACATACTTGCCATGTTTACACATTCACACACCTTGCCATGTTTACACATGTACACGCCTGCCATGTTTGCACATGCACACTTGCCATGTTTACACATGCACCTCACATACTTGCCATGTTTACACATGCACCCTACATACTTGCCATGTTTACACATGCACACACCTTGCCATGTTTACACATGCACACGCATGCCATGTTTGCACATGCACACTTGCCATGTTTACACATGCACCTCACATACTTGCCATGTTTACACATGCACCCGCGCACTCCGCCATGTTAATACTTGTACCTTGTATCTTGTATCCTTGGACCTTTGTTATTTTCGCCTTAGTATTAGGGTCAAACGAAACTCTGCTATGCTCCCTTATACATTATTCTCTCTCTCTCTCTCTCTCTCTCTCTCTCTCTCTCTCTCATGCATTGCATTGCATCATCCTAACATTAAAAACTTCTCTATTTTCTCCTTAAAAAGAATTAGTTTCTTGCCACACACTACCACTAGTCCGTGTCAGCACTGCACAGGTCCCCATTACCCGGAGTATTCGATGTGCAGGAATTTGTGCGCTACTGCCACACTCTTTTCAAGTCACTCGTCTATTCCACTCACCGTATACGGTGGGAACCTTTTATCTAACCCGTGTCAACCCACACTAGTATAGGTAACACACCTAGGTTTTGACCGGTTGGTTTGGCTAGCTTTTTCTTAATAGTCAATTAACGTGCTGTCTATGTCGAGTCATCCCCAAGTCAATGATGAATCGAGATCTTTGAGAGAAAGTGCACAAAAAAGTGATTTCCCTACAAAGGACGTGCCATGGTGAGATGAGTGTTTATTGTCAAGATCTCCGCTCATCATTAACTTGCGTAGGATGCAACATAGACATCACGTTAAATGCCTCTAGGGAAAGGTTAGCCGTAGGATCCGATGGTTGGTGGAAGCCGCTTGCCCTATAGGACCCTCGCCCAAATTGTCCGTTTGGGGGTGTGCAATGCAGGTGAAAAACGAGGGGTCTATAGACGTAGTGATGGCCTCCACTAATCGTAGTCTTCTAACTAGTTGCGAAAAAGGGGTATCCCTTCCAACCAATTAGGATGTAAATAATGTATGTTTTTGTAAATTAAAATATACTTTGCATGAGCCTTCCCCCTCTCCTAAAAGCTTCATTGCCCTTCAACCTTTCAGCAAAGCAAGTTTGGATCCGTTCGGGTGGTCGACTATAACGTGAAGCTTCTATTCCGTCCACGTTCTCAATCTCGTCATCAGCAATGTCAACTCCCGCTTTAGCTTCAGCCTCTGCTCCTCCTGTTAGTGCCGCCGAGCTCAACACTGAGGCTACTCTCAATGGTATTCCCCCAAGCCTCCAGAACTTCCTCGCCGGTCTCGAAGCCAAGATCAAGAATCTCGAGGAAAGCAACAAGATGTTGGAAGACCAGAACCAACAGTTGAAAGGCCACATTCAACAAAAAGGAACTAAGCTTGTACCCGATGGTGAGAATTTCATTTATGTCGAGGATGAAGAGGTCAATACCAACTGTCCCCCCCAACACCAATGCCACTGCCTTCCCATTCCCAAGCTACCGCAATGTTCCACCTCCTTCTCTCTACACCCAACAAGGCTTCACTACCATGAGCAAGAACAAGGCTGTCTATGAACCTTCCCCTGAACTGCTTGGTGGCTACCTCTCTGCTAGTAAACTACCCGCACCCTCGTTGCCTCTGAGTATTGGGATGGCCGCTGCTACTACTTCCACTACTCCTCCCGTCACTCTGTTAGAACCTATCCCCGACATCTCCAATCACCTTGTGGTCACAGCCATGCAAGAGCAAATGCGCAAGTTGATCGAGACTGTGGATAAGCAAAGTGTACCGACTCCCAAGACAATCAACCCTAGCCAAGTGGGGGCTCTCCCCAAGGATTTCAAGATGCCTAAGGTGGCAATGTTTCATGGTGACTCGTGTCCTAAGACTCATTTGGATAGTTATGTGTTGGCCATGAGGGCTCGTGACTGCACCAACGAACAAATGGCTCGCGTATTCCATAGCACTTTGGATGGTATAGCTCTGCGTTGGTTCTTGGGGTTAGAACCAAGCGAGAGGCAAATGTGGGATCAAATTAGTGCCATTTTCTGTGAGAAGTATCAAGCTAACTTGGATTGGCATGTGAATCGAACCGACCTTGAGAACACTATACAAAAGCCCGGCGAGGCTATTTATGATTTTTACAAGAGGTGGAATCATCGGTTGTGCGAGGTCCAATACCCACCAAAAGCGAAGGAACAGAAACATATTTTCTACAAGTGCTTGCTACCGGAGATGAAAGCAGCTATAGGTAATGGTTACTTCCCTGATTTGCGGGAAATGGTTGACGCCGGAGTAAGGTACGAAGCAGGGTTCACTGGGATTGTGCCGCCAAAGGAAAGTCCAAAGACCAACAACAACAACTCCTTCCGCTACAAGGGTCCTACTGCGCCTGCGCCTCCTAGGGGTGGAAAGGAGGCCGTCGGCCAAGTGAATATGGTCCAGAAAGAGGTCCCGTTAGATGTTCAAGCTGTCACAAGGAATGGGGCTCCGCCGCAAAGAGAGAGGGAGCACTTTGACGATTTTGGTATGCCTATGGGGAAAGTCTTTGACGTGTTAGTCAAGAGAGGTCTTATCAAGCCTTTAGAGAATTATCAACCCGCCTACCCAAGAACCGATTTGGACGCCTCCAAGTTCTGTAAGTATCACAAGCACATCGGGCACACAACGGATGGTTGTACTCAATTGAAGTGCGTAGTTCAAGGGTTGATCAATGACAAGAAGATTGAGAAGCCGAAGGGTCCTAATGCGGTGAATAACCCTCTTCCTAACAATGGGGGTGGGGTAAATATGGTGCAAACATGCGAGATCAGTATCCTAGAGCTCATGGATGCCTTTGACAAGATAGGGCTCACAATGGTGGATATCTTCATGGCATTGGTGACGTTAGAAATGCTTGAACCGTTAGAAGGACATCTCCCCCGTCTTGGTTGCGATTTATCAAAATTTTGCCACTACCACAAGTGCACCGGTCACACTACCGAAGAATGCTTTGAACTCAAGAAATCCGTGCAAGAGCTCATCCACAAGGGAGTTGTCGAAGACCCTAGAGATTATGTAGCTAGCAATGTACTCATGGTAGAACTTAGTGAGATCACTGATCCGGCCAAGCCTGTTGTGGCGGACTGTGATGAGATGGGTTGTATTTCAATGACTAATAATAAAGAACCTTCTTGCTACTTGTTGTATTTAGAGGAACTAGTGAGTGAATTCGAATCTCTAGAGGAGGAGAGTCCCAAACCCTCTCAACCTCTTTCTTGGGCCGAAATCTTCGAGGAGGCCGAAAAGACCGAAGTTTCGCCCCCTTGTCATGACACGCCATTGTCTTTGGAGGAGTTACGGGAAGAAGTCTGTCTCCTTACAAGATCCGGTCAAGTGTACCAATCCGACCCGAAGGGAGCAAAGAAAGTCTTTGGGAAGGAACCCGAGCAAGCCGACCTAGACAAAGAAGACCCTATCCTCACTCAACTCAAACAAACCCAAGCCCATATTTCACTATGGTCCCTACTCACCTCCTCCTTAGCCCATCGCCTCATGCTCGAGCAAAACCTCGCCGCCACCATGGTACCATCCACTATTACCCCGGAAGACGTCACCCACATGATTGGTAATATCCACTATGGAAACATCATCACTTTCTCGGAGCTAGACAAGCTAGTGTTCGGAGTTGATCATAATGAGCCTTTATACATCACTGTCGAGGTGAATGGCAAAAAGATTCCCCGTGTATTCATTGATAATGGTTCTGCTATTAATATCCTGCCCTCAAGGATGATGGATGTGGTTGGCGTTCATGGTGTTGATTTACGCCCATCCAAGCAAACCATCAAAGCTTATGACTCTACATGCCTCGCCGTGATAGGCGAAGTCACCTTGCCCATTACCATCGGAACAAGGATCCTACCAACCGACATCCACGTCATAGACATCCCCGCAACCTTCTCACTCCTCCTTGGCCAGCCATGGTTACATCAGTCGGGCGCTGTCCCATCTTCCCTGCACCAATGTGTGAAGTTTCAATCTGGTAATGAAGTGACCATCATCTACAGCGATCTCGTAACTGCCCAAGGGACGGACACCAAGGGCGTTCCTGTCTTACAGATTCAGCATGGGGAAGAGAGCAGACTCTTCAATGGCTTCGAAATAGTCGCTCAAGCACAGATCTGCACCATCGACCTCACCAAAACAACGGATAAAGTGGCACCTGTTGTCAAGATACTGCGTAATATGGGCTTCATACCGGGGCTGGGGCTAGGTAAAAACTTGCAAGGCCCCACAGAATTGGTTGAAGAAGTTGATCATCGAGGGTTGTTCGGTCTAGGATACACCCTTACTCTTGAAGACAAGATGGAGCAACAAAGGATAGAATTGCTTAAAAAGATGAAGCTTCCCTACAAAAAGCCTGAAATGCGGCCATACCGCCTGTCCCTGAATAGCTACTTTGTCAGGGAAGGCGAGGAGTTTTCGTGTTTTGAGTTCGCTGAGCCATGGATTGACCACACCGGGAAGTTGCAGAAAGGGTTCGAGATTTTCAGAGATGTGGAATTCGATCGGTCCAACATGAAGCTGACTTACATGGAATATGACAAAGCCACGGGCAGAGTTAGAACCATCAGGCATGAGTACTCCACCAAGGTGGCAGATGACTTGGCAGATCAACTTGAAGCCGCAACCCTTGACAAGCCAGCAATAGAAGCCGCAGAAACTCCAAGTTTGACTGAGACGTGGGACGGCCAATATCTGCTTCAACATCTGGGTAATCTGGGGCTGCACGAAGACATGGTTGCCGTCATCGGAGACGATTCTGAAGATAAGGTGGACCCAAGGACATTGGTGGTACCCATGGGGGACAAGCTCAAGAATTGTTGCATCATTGGGGGACCCATAGCTACTCCGGAATTTATGGTGGGAACACTGGGGCTTACTCCTTCTCCTGTCGCCACTCCTGCAGCATCTCCTGTCACTCACCCAAAATCCCCGTCCCAGAGTCTAGTGTTTTACATTTTGAGTTTGAGTCTTCCTCTAAGTCTGACGACCTTACGTCCGAAGACTATGATCTTGTCGCAAACGCTATTTTTCCTTTTGCCATGAATGAAACCCTCGACCTTTTCGAGTATCCCTCCATAGTCACTCTTTTAACTGATAAATTGGCTAATAATCAAACTAATGACATACACTTAGTTAATAATGATTCATTAGAAGAGGCAGACACAGACCAATTAAATGATGAATACATTAAAGAAATTTCAGAACAGGTTATTAATCAAAAAGAGTCTCGAGCCCAAGCTGCCGATGAGGTGTTAACATGCGTGAATTTAGAGACCGAAGCTGGGCCTAAGGAAACGCAGATTGGAAACTTCTTCAGCGGAGCCGAAAGGGAAGCACTGATTGAGCTACTCAAAGAATATGTGGATGTGTTCGCATGGTCTTATAAGGACATGCCGGGGCTCGACAACTCGATCGTAGAGCACAGAATCCCGACAGCACCAGACGCTAAGCCGGGCAAACAGAAGCTGCGCCGCATTAAGCCGGAATGGGCTTCGCAAGTGAAAGAAGAGATTGAGAAGCTACTCCGTGTGGGTTTCATCAGGGTGATCGAATATCCAACTTGGTTATCAAATCTGGTGACTGTCAAGAAATCCAACGATAAAGTCAGAATATGTGCGGATTTTCGGGATCTCAACAAAGCTACGCCGAAGGATGACTTCCCCCTGCCAAATATCGACATGTTGGCGGACGCGACCACCCATTATGAGGCCAAGTCGTTCGAGACAACCGAGGAGAACCAAGAAGTGACCCCCTCCACAACCTCGGGAAGGACCATCAGTCGGCGAGTTCGAGCCGTGTTGAAGATGCAGTCTCCTCGAAAAAAATCCGAAAAGGAAGAACTCATCAAGTTACTGCAATACCTCAACCATTTTACAACAGTAGGGGAACCGACACTCAGAGAAATAGAAAGGGCCCGCGACCAAGAATGGAGTTCGAGATGTGAGTTCGCATTATGCTGCCTCAAGGAGTACCTCGCGAATACCCCAATCCTGCACCCGGCACATGGGAATGAACTTCGGACCCCAACACCAACGACAGAATTGTGGCCCTCGCGCCAAGAAAAGAAGATCAGTGAAAAACTGCAAAGATTTTCGGAAAAATACCCCCTCTCAGTCCACCGATACACAAGAATGGGGACCCCTTTCGAAATATTGTTCGACCAACTGAAACAAATGGGCAAGATGCAACCTTTAGGGGAACATTCACTACTCTTCGAATTACCACCCCTTCAACCATTTGAACCTACCAAATGTTGCTCTTACACCAAGACGAAGGCCACGACACCAACGACTGTGTCGCTCTACAAAGGAGAATCCAAGGCTTGATGGACGCGAACATGCTCACCAGCGTGAGAGGATTTTGGTTCTATAGGGAAGGCAAAAACTTAGAACTCCTCGGTTGCTGCGAAATCGAGCCTTATGTGAAAAACGACTAGGAGGTACCCTCGCACCTGACTGCAGAAACGATTCAAGACATCTCAAGAGAAATAGAGGATTTGAAGCAACGCGTCGACGCAATGACCAAAGCTCGAGGCGCGCCACAAGACTAGACAGAATGGCAGATTTGGACGGCAGCCCGCTCAAGGAACCAGTCAACATCCGCAAGCTCAGACGCTACTACGACTAGACTCCCCCTCAAAAAAAAAAATGTTTACTACGCAAAAGAAGCCCGATAGACTGAAAACCCGCAAAGGGCGGTCTATGCAAAATAAGGGTGCGTACAAAGCTCGCTAGATTGAAAACCCGCAAGGGCGGTCTAGGCAAAAGTTAGAGCATTCCCCCTTCTATCTTCCCTTTCTTTAAAATCATTCTAGTCCGACTGGAGTGAACTACGGTGACCTGAGCCCCTTAGTCCTATTTGTAAAAGGGGAACGTAGGCAGCCTTTCAAAAGGTGCGGTCTAAAAAAACAATAAACATCCAAATCTTGTCAAAGCAATAAAGATAGAAGTTGTATTTTCTGAAAGCAAAAACTTTTATTTCCATAGTCATTGCATGTTAACACTTATTTGATGAGTCTAAGCTTGACATACGTTTTGAATAAATAACCTATTCTAAAATTGAAACTAAAACAAAAGTAAGCTAAATTAAAACTAATGTGTCTGCAACGACTACGGAAGGATCCTCGGAATTACTCCTTAGTGCCACTCATGCCTTCGATCCCTTTCTTCTTTCTTTGACCACGGCGAATCTTTTTCTTGTTAGGGTTCTCGCAAAACCTCCTCTCAAATTCACTAACCCCTTTAGCTTTGACACTAGGAGTCTCCCCATCCTTTCTCTTCCTTGAAGTCCCCGCTCCATCTCCATTAGACATGCTCGTACTCCTCTTCCTCTCATAGGCCATCGCCTCCTTCATCCTCAATGAACAACTAGGAGCACAGGATGCCAAAATAGTGCCCCTTAGGGTCTCTAGAGTCTGCTCCGCTTGCCCAAGCCTCTCCATAAACCAATCCAAATACTCTCGTGATAAGTAGGTGTTGTTGGAGCGTGTGATGAGAGTCCTATGGCTAAAACCGGCCTCGCCCCACATTTGAGAAAGGAGAACCGAAGCGCTATCATCCAAATGGAGTATGCCAAAAGGATAACGGGTCCTGTCCTCATCCCAACCCTCGGGGATGGTTTGCACTAGACCATATTGACGAAGTACTCTAGCAGGGTAGTAAAAAGTGGTCCCAAAAAATGACGGAACTTTAATCATGTGCAGTCCAACTTGCTTCTCCCTCACAGAATTAATGTGCCAATGGGGCACCACCCACTTGATGTCATCGGTCACCATCTCCGCCAAGTACCTTTCCCAACCCTTGAGAGTCATGCCCTCGAACCTCTCCTCCATACCTCTGATGCGATGCATCCATGGGGACACCGCTGAAGAAACCGCTGGCTTGTTTACTCGGAGCCTTTCTTGCAACCACATGGTCAAAAGTCTATCACTGCCGCACAGCATCCCACCATAAACCCCAAGATGAGGAGTCCCACAAATGATCTCCCCAAGGATGACCGGTACAATGTCATGTCCCGAACGAGCCGCATTCACCATGGTCAAACATCCCGCACTAGCACATCCGACTTCGGAAAGGAAAAGAACGGAAGCAAATAAGCACAAGGCAAGATGGTCCAAAGAACGGTCTGAGGTAACATCCGCGTGCATGAAGTGCCTTGGCATCCAAGAGAGGTCGACGTAGCCACCTCTAGCATACTTACCAATGTCATCTGCGGGCACACCAAAGGTTATCAAACTTGTCGTGCAAAGAAATAAAATCATAGGGCAATGCAAGTGTACCCTTCCCTTCACAACCGAAAGCGCCTTGATGTCTTCATAAGTGGGTACCATCTCATTAAAAGAAAAGTTGAAAACATGAAGATTGTTGTTCCAAAACTTCCACAAGCTTGCAAGAGGTTAGTGTTGGAGTTCATGTGCAAGAATGACCAAAGACACTTGATCCCATAGCGCTTCTCAAACTTTCTACGATAAGGACCGGATATCTTGGCAACCCACTTCTCCAAAGATGTTATGAAAGCTCCTTTTTCAAGTCTAGAAAGCCTTGCATTGTGATCCATGGCAAAAGAAGAGCAAGTTGATGATTGGAACTCAAATTGACCAAAAGAGGGGCTGGTACAAAGTTGAATAGGACACAAACTCCCATTAAATACTACACAACTTCTGATTCTTGCCAGGAAAAGGAAAACCGGAGGCGGCGCAGGGATTGGCCACGCGGCCACATATGCTCTTGGTCACGAGGGCCGATGTTGTCTTTGGCCATGTGGCCAACATTGCTCCGGGCCTTGCCATGGCCATGCGGCCACTATTGCACCATACAGAAATCCAGTTTGTTTCCTCCCACTCCGTAACGGATCCATGCAACTACGTACCTGCCCCGTCCCGTGGCTCATGCATTGTATAAAATTAGGAACATTTGTAAAATAACTAGTTTGCACAAGTAGGCTCCCCACAATAAAATTGCACTTTAGAACATAATATACGTACATGCATTTTGTACATCTGTTCTATACATACATATCCCTCTACCCTCTACTAGCTAACAGTGTAGGAAATAAAGATGGAAAGACGGGCCCGGCCTAATCAGAACCCTCCTCTGTGGTGTCTCCACGCCGCGCTAAAGCTCGAGAGCTACCAGCACCCGAACTCCGTCCCCGGACCGCTCGACCAACAGAGTGAGAAGAGCCTGCACCATTCGGAGACCGCTCACGACGTTGGGGTGACGCAAGGTCGTCCTTCTGACAAGTACATGAATGGTACGCCTCCCTCAGTAAGCGCATCAACACGTTCTCCCACCGAGCTGAACGGATATATGCCTCCCGAGTCACCAGAAAGGGAAGCTAAGGCAAATGATTACAATGCAGAAAGAAATAGGTGTGTGCAAACATGACTAATATAAAGCACAAAGCCGTACCCAGGCGTCGGGCGGAGGAATGAATGTCTCCTCAACAAGATCTGCATCAGTCGGCTCCAAGCTAAGCTCCACCTCCCGACCGCCCCTCATCACTCTCACGATACTCGAGCGAAGGGGCATGTCAACCAAAGGCCGACTCCGACCTACATAACGGGCCGAGCTCGACCCCTCTCCAGACAAATCCTAGCCCGTACCTGTGGACTGACCAGCCGTGTCCGTACATAGCCGGCATAATCATCACTCCCCCTGTAATGCTCTGCCGGAGTGGGAGCCAAGAAAGTCGCCAACCTCGCAGGAACGGAGCATATCCCGAGGAGGATCATAAGAACCCACGGTAACGCACCAGCCCTGTGCTGACGGACCACCCTCTCCCGAGATACATGGCCTCCCCGGTGAGACCCACAAGCAGAACCCTAGAAGCGGTCAATTCCACAACATAGGGACCCACCGACGCCTCATTGGCCGGACTCCATGGATAAAATCTAACCCCGACGGGCTCAGACATCGCAAACACCCTCCTCAGATCAGCAGCATCTACCGTCTTCCTATCCCGTTTCTGCGGGGAGGAGCCCTGTTGCCCTTGCACCAGTACGACATGATGGGAACAACCTTGTTGGCGCTCATCACCAATTGAAAAGGGGTGACACCAAATATCTCGTACACCCAAGCATGTGCATGCAATGAAAAATATATTTCAGACCAAAGGATAGAGCAGAAATCTCAACAATGTGAAAAGAAGGGCAGTCAAGAGCATACCTCAAAGGCGAACTGAAACCTGTCAAAGGCCGATGAGCTAGCCCTCGAGCAATGGTCCAATGCCAGGTAAATCTCAGCTAAACCGGCTCCACCCCAAGAAATCCCACCGACTAGGTCCAAGTCCACCAATCCCCTAGCAGTGAGTACCGGCAGACAGTAGCCCACTCGGAAACAAGATCTCCGAAAAGCTGTACCATAAGAACAGCCGGACCAAACAATCCAAATCATACTCCCCCCTACCAAAGGCTTTAATAGCCACCTCCACCAAGCGGTTCACCTTCCCGGCCTCCACTCCATAACCCTTGACACCTCCTCCGAGGTCAGTGTCGACTCCCAGCAGAGCCTGTCTATAGTCCCGCCGCTTCGCCAAGCTCTCATCAAAAGGCAAAGGGATACCAGTAAACCTCAACCCTGTGATGGCCGCGAAATCCGTCGGCGTGATGGTAATCTCTCCCCAACTGAAGTGGAAGGTATGGGTGTATCCCACCAGAACTCCCGGCACACCTCTATCACTGCTGCCACCTTCAGGGTAGCCCCGACCATGCGAACACTGTCAAAGAATAGGGCAAAGCCCATAGCCTCGATCCGAGCACGCAAACCGCCCGGTCCCTCCGGCAGGGACGCCCACAGTTTACCCACAGTCACTGTGGACCCACGAGCCTTGATCCTCTGCAGGTAAACACAGCACAGGTACGTTACCATTCTAGCAATCTACAATTCTAGCAATTTAAATTCTAGCATTCCATTATTCTAGCATTTCATATTATGTGCATAAAACATACAAATGTGCGAGAAGGAGAGGAGTGAAAATTCGAAATTTACCTCTCGCGTCTCCGGAAGCCCCATCGACCAATGACGCTCAGAGTCGATGTAAAATCATAATCTTGGTCGAACGTAGACCGCAGCAGATTATCGCGATAATTCCGAGTCGCCGCTGTGGTCTCAAACCGCCCCGTGGAATCAAGGGTGCCGCTTCAAAACCCGCTCCCGGGTCAACCCCTACATTTCCCTCACCCTGAGCATCACCGTGCCCCTCTCCTTGTTGCTCTTGTTGTGGAAGCATATCCCACCTTGCCTGGAAAATCTCTAAATAACGTCGCATTGATCCAATCTGCCATAGCTTCAAGAAATATGTGAAATGAAGTCTTCAAATTATCAAAATCTGAGCTTTCTCTCTCTAAAAACTCAATTTTCTCTCTCTAACTCGTCAACAATGGAAGGAAGGAAGAAGAAGAAAGAAGAAAAGAAGAAGAAGAGGGAGGGTTTCTGGTGATGTGACCAAGAGTTAGCCGCCGGCAACCTTGGCCACGCGGCCACTTATGCGCTTGCGACCCAGCCGTCAGATCAGCGATCCGCGTGAAGGAGATCTGACCACTCAGCGGTCTTGGCCACGCGGCCACTATTGCAATTCAGTGTGTTTTGGGCCACCGCGGCCAACCTTGTCCCTTCAGATAAATTCCATTTTGCCCTTGATCTTTTCCCTTTAATTCATTTTAAGTGCCCTTAGCACTATTTTGACTGATATTCGTTACCTTTGGGTACGGAAAGCCCCTAAAATTTCCATTCTTCACCAAATATTTGCTTAGGATTCGTATGATTGCAGAGACATCGGCGCCTCTATGACATACATCCTAGATCGATCGTATTGGCAGAAGCCTCGCGTTTCTGTTTGCGAGAGATCCAGCATCTAATTTAGGATTCGTATGGTGTAGAGACTTCGGCGCCTCTATGACATCCGTATCCTTGATCGATCGTGGTTGGCAGAAGCCTCGGCGTTTTTTTTGCGAGAGATCCGGCATCTATTATTAGGATTTGTGATCGTAGAGACTTCGGCGCCTCTATGACATACGTATCCTTGATCGATCGCGATTGGCAGAAGCCTCGGCGTTTCTGTTCGCGGAGATCCAACATCTATACTTTAGCACAATTGGCAGGAACCCTGGCGATCCTGATTGCGTTTACCATTCCATCTTGGATTATTTAGACAATGTAGTCTCCATCTTTCCAAATAACTTCATTGCTACGAATGTTCGTTCTTCATACAAGATAGTATACGTAGGTTTATTATCCCTATCAGAAGTCCGATGTCTCGTTTTATACCCACTCGCTCTGAACTACGACCGGCTTGATTCCTCGGAGGATACGTAGGAAA
>JAOWBW010000142.1:794541-910370 GCA_026119855.1 Campanula takesimana
AGTACTGGTGCGGGCCGCCCAGAATGCACTGTGCGGTCGCACAAATGCACTGTTCGGTCGCAAAATCTGAAACAAAATGGTACAAAAATGGGCTAAGTGTGCGGCCGCCCAGTCCATACTGTGCGGTCGCCCACTTCCCAGAAAGTCCAGAATTTCCAAAATTCCAATGTAGTCCTTTTAAAGATTCGTTCTATTGTGTGTGACCCTCTAGATTATACTAAGTTGGCAATGGGTTCAAACATGAAACCATAAGATATGATTAGGTTCTAGCAAACCGTCATACCTACCCAATTAGTATAACTAGATACAAATTCGCATTCCTCTTAGAATATGTCATAATCCCTTTTGTCCACGATATCATTGAACACAAGTCATGGTCAAAGAGTCAACTTGTTTGTTCATACTTTCTCGATTCGAATATGTTGATAATCCAAATGACATTGATCATCAATTCATTTGAGTCCGGCCGAACATTTCATCAACATCATTCCTACGAGAGCCCAAGCTTGACATCTCTCCGAGGAGGGACAAATCCATTTAGCTTATTATTCTTCCCTACGTGAATCCGATTATGCCAATCATACCCTTTATAACTACTCAGTTAAAAGTAGCGTTTGAATATGTCAAACATAATGTTCATCAAGTGGAAGACTATAATAACTTCATGTCTAAGGATTCAAATGACATAACTAATATGAGATATATGTATGACATAGACCATGACATAAATCTCATAAAGCGGGTCATGTCCAGTATCTTGTTCCAAACAAGTACCCATAAATCTAACATGATCATCCCATGATCATTTAGCCTTTATACTAGTGCTTAACAAGTACTAGGGACGGAGATTATTATAAGTAAACATGAACAACAATAATAATCAAAACATCTCTTTATTGATATGAAATAAATGATAACAATTACAACGTTTATTAAACGTGCCTAGGGCACCACTACCAACAGACCGCACATGTTTGGGCGACCGCACAGATTTTCTTGGGCGTTCCGCACAGTTGGTCAGAATCAGATTCTGGAATTTTGATGGGGTCCAACCGAATCAGTGACAATACCGGCCAGACCTGCTGATCTAGAGCGGGTTTTGGGCAGTTGGTTTTGGTGTGGATCTTGGGGTTTGATTTTCCTATTTGTTTTGATCTTGTGATTCTAAAATTGGTTCAAGGTTTGGATGGATAATCTACGTTCATCGAGATTGTGTTTCCCAAACTTGATCGCAATCAAAGTTTTAAAGTTAAAAGAGTTAGAATTATGAAGAGTTCATAATTGCTAAAATTGAGAAACAAAGTTCTTGATTCAATGATTGGAGATCCATGTGGAATTGTGGATGCAATTGGCCTACGTTTATCGAGACCATCTGTTGCTTAGTTTCGGCCACATGGACTACTTTCTTGGTTTCTTGAAATTGTGCGGAATTGTGGATGCCTTATGGCTTAGTTTCGGCCGCACTTCTTGTTGTCTTGATTTGGAAGATGATAATCAAAGTTCAAAGAGACTCATCCTCATAATTATAGAGAAACTAATGACACATAAATATTATGCTTAAATTAATGGAGATTAATTTAGTGGCTAAACTTGATGTGTAACATGTTTATATTATGTGCTCATAAATGTATTGTATGCTATATGTGATGAACCTTCAAAGAAAGTTTTAAGTTCTTTTTGCCATGCCATGATTAAAACACTTGTTTATACATGGGTGATTTTGATGTGGGTTCACCTCCGCGAGGTGCATTAATTTTATTCATGTATGAGCAAGATGAGGTTCATTAATTCAATGTGGGCTTGCCTCCGCAAGTTGCATTAAATTGAATGGTTCCTATACGTTTAAAATGGTTGGACTTAATTAGGCGTCAAAACAGTTTTGGGCCTAAGGAAAAAGATGAGATTAAACATGCTTTTTCAAATTAGATTTCTCAAAGAATCTCATTAAAGAATCTAAGAATCATATGGGATATGATTGACATGATTGCCTACCTAATTAATTTAGTTTTGAGCGGTCCGCCTCCGTGGACTCAAAAGTTAAATTAAAGTTGGATCTTAGCCCAATTAAATTATATTATACATTGGATGTATATGAAGGTTATATAATTTTAGTGAGAGTATTTTTGTTTGAAAAATACATTATTTATTTCTTTAATGAAACCGGTACTTATTAAATTTTGGAAATTTTGCATATTTGTAGAAAATGGCTACTAACACTCAATCAATTTCGTTGCGATCGATCCTTGAGAAGGATAAGCTCCAAGAAAATGATACGGACTTTATGGATTGGATCCGTAGCCAAAGAATTATTCTTAGGCAAGAAGATAAGTTGTACATTCTCGATGGGCCTCTTCCTGCTGAACCAGAACCTACTGCCCCTAGGGAAGAAAGAGACAGTTACAAGAAACATCGTAATGATTATAGAGATGTAAGTTGTCTCATGCTTGCTACTATGTGCTCAAAACTCCAACAAAGTTTGGAACATTTGGAAGCCTATGAGATAGGCGTGGAGTTAAGAGCCATGTTTCAAGAGCAAGCTAGGCAAGAGAGGTACAAGACCATTGTTGCATTCACTTCTTGCAAAATGAGTGAAGGTCAACAAATGAGTCCTCACATGCTTAAAATGAAAGGTTATGTAGAGCACCTTGAGAAACTTGGCTATCCAATCCCATTGGAGTTAGTCACGGATCTCATTCTTAATTCATTGCCTAAAAGTTATAATCAGTTTGTGATGAATTATAACATGCATGGAATGGATAAGAATCTCTCCGAGTTGCATGGGATGCTTAAAACTGCGGAGATGAAGATTGTGGAGAAAGGTTCTCCCGTGCTCTTGGTTCATGATGGGAAGAAGGCGAGTGCCAAAGGAAAGGGTAAGAAAGTTGTCAAACCCAAGATAAGCAAGGCAAAGGTTGCCAAGGCTTCTGAGGCAAAACCCGATTCACAAAAGGATGCAATCTGTTTCCATTGTCAAGAAATTGGTCATTGGAAACGTAATTGCAAGGCTTTCTTGGAAGAGCAAAAGAAGAAGAAGGGCAGCAAGGCTGCGTCGATTTTAGGTATCTATATGATAGATATTCTCCTTTCTACCACTGATTCTTGGGTATTGGATACCGGATGTGGTTCTCACATTTGTTTAAATGTGCAGGGACTAAAGAATATGAGACTACTTAAAGAGGGTGAAGTAGACCTACGCGTGGGGAATGGAGCAAGAGTTGCTGTATTAGCCGTAGGGACTTATGAAGTCACTTTACCTTCCGGATTAATTCTTGTTTTGAACAATTGTTATTATGTTCCGGATTTAAGTAGAAATATTATTTCAATTTCTTGTTTGGATAATGAATGTTTTAAGTTTCTTATTGAGAATAAGAAATTTTCTATTTATTTAAATGATGTGCTTTATGGTATTGCTAATTCATTTAATGGCCTTTATGTCTTGAATGTCAAGAATGAAAATAATGACAATGTCTATCATAAAAATAAGAAATCTAAACCTAATGATGTAAATCATACTTATTTGTGGCATTGCCGTCTTGGTCATATTAATGAGAAGCGTATCTCAAAACTCCATGGGGACGAACTTTTGGGTTCATGTGACTTTGAGTCATATGATACTTGTGAGTCGTGTCTTCTTGAAAAAATGACTAAGACACCTTTTACCAAATTAGGTGAAAGGGCAAGCGACTTGTTGGGGTTGATACATTCCGATGTATGCGGACCATTAAGTAGCAATGCTAGGGGAGGATTTCAATACTTCATAACCTTCACTGATGATTATAGTAGATTTGGGTATGTTTACCTAATGAAACATAAAAGTGAAACATTTGAGATATTTAGAATATTTCAAAATGAAGTAGAAAAACAACTTGGCAAAAGTATTAAGGCACTTCGATCAGATCGAGGTGGAGAATACTTGAGTCATGAATTTGATGATCATCTAAAGAATTGTGGAATAGTTTCACAATTGACTCCACCCGGAACACCACAATGGAATGGTGTGTCCGAGAGGAGAAATCGTACCTTGTTAGACATGGTTCGATCAATGATGAGTCAAGTTGATCTTCCAATATCCTCTTGGGGTTACGCTCTAGAAACCGATGCATTTACACTAAATCGGTTCCAAAGACTCCATATGAGATGTGGAGCGGAAAGAAAACTTGTTTATCTTTTATGAAGATTTGGGGTTGCGAAGCCTTTGTCAAAAGAGTTGTCTCTGACAAACTTGCACATAAATCTGACAAATGTATTTTCGTGGGATATTCAAAGGAAACTAGAGGATATTACTTTTACAACCGTGAGGACAACAAAGTTTTTGTTGCCCGAACTGGTGTCTTTCTAGAGAAAGAGTTTCTCTCCAAAAAAATCAGTGGGAGTAAAATAAATCTTGAAGAGATTCAAGACCCAGAAAATGACATTGAACCAATAGTGGAACAAGAACAAGAACCACAAGGAGTTGTGGAACCTGTTCAAAATACACAAGCAACTCGCAGATCTAGTAGGTTACGATCCGAGCCCGAGAGATATGGATTTCTCGTAACGGATAGTAATGAGGTGAAAATCATTGAGAATGATGAACCGACAACCTACCAAGAGGCGATGTCTTCTCCTGATTCGGATAAGTGGCTTGGAGCCATGGAATCTGAATTGCAATCCATGCAAGACAATCAAGTTTGGAACTTGATTGATGCGCCCGAAGGTGTAAAAACCATAGGATGCAAATGGGTCTTCAAGAAGAAGACTGACATGGATGGGAAGGTGCATAATTACAAAGCTAGGCTTGTAGCGAAAGGTTATAGGCAAGTTCATGGTATTGACTATGATGAAACCTTTTCACCCGTAGCAATGATCAAGTCTATAAGAATTCTGCTTGGTATTGCCGCATATCATGACTATGAAATATGGCAAATGGATGTCAAAACCGCTTTCTTAAATGGAAAACTACATGAGGATGTGTATATGACACAACCGGAAGATTTTGAACAGAATTCTAAGGTATGAAAATTGCAGAGATCTATCTATGGATTGAAGCAAGCTTCTAGGAGTTGGAATCTCCGTTTTGATGAATCGGTCAAAGAGTTTGGTTTCATCAAGAACGAAGATGAGCCTTGTGTATACAAGAAGATTAGTGGGAGCATAGTGCTATTCTTGATTTTATATGTGGATGACATATTACTAATTGGAAACGACATTCCTACACTTCAGTCCGTAAAGACTTGGTTGGGAAAGTGTTTCGGAATGAAAGATATGGGTGAAGCCGCATATATACTTGGCATTAAGATCTATAGAGATAGATCAAGGAGGCTACATGGTTTAAGCCAAAATACATACATTGACAAGGTCATTAAAAGATTCCGCATGGAAAATTCTAAAAGAGGAACCTTACCAGTGTTACATGGAGTTTCTCTAAGCAAGACTCAATGTCCTAAGACAAAAGACGAGCGTGAGAAAATGAATGATGTTCCATATGCTTCGGCAATTGGGTCCATCATGTATGCCATGATTTAAGCATGACAAGTAGATACCAATCCGACCCCGGTGAAAATCAATGGATGGCTGTAAAAGCGATTCTTAAGTACTTGAGAAGAACTAAAGATTCGTTTTTGGTCTATGGAGGAATGGAAGATGATCTCGTGGTAAATGCGTACACGGATGCAAGCTTCCAAACCGACAAAGATGATAGTCGATCGCAATCGGGTTTTGTGTTTATGTTAAATGGTGGAGCTGTAAGCTAGAAGAGTTCCAAGAAAAGTAAAACTGCTGATTCTACAACGGAAGCTGAGTATATTGCTGCATCAGATGCTGCAAAGGAAGCTGTTTGGATTAAGAAGTTCATTACTGAACTTGAAGTGGTTCCTAGTATTGCTAATCTAATAGACCTTTATTGCGATAATAATGGTGCTATTGCTCAAGCAAAGGAACCGAGAGCACATCAGAAACCCAAACACATACTTAGGCGTTTTCATATCATTCGAGAAATCGTTGATAGGGGAGACGTAAATATATGCAGAGTACCTACTGATGACAATGTTGCGGACCCGCTAACAAAGGGACTTCCACAAGCTAAACATGAAGGTCATGTTAGGTTCATGGGTATTAGATACATGGGAGATTGAGCCTAGGCAAGTGAGAGATTGTTGGTAGTGGTGCCCTAGGCACGTTTAATAAACGTTGTAATTGTTATCATTTATTTCATATCAATAAAGAGATGTTTTGATTATTATTGTTGTTCATGTTTACTTATAATAATATCCTTCCCTAGTACTTGTTAAGCACTAGTATAAAGGCTAAATGATCATGGGATGATCATGTTAGATTTATGGGTACTTGTTTGGAACAAGGTACTGGACATGACCCGCTGTATGAGATTTATGTCATGGTCTATGTCGTACATATATCTCATATTAGTTATGTCATTCGAATCCTTAGACATGAAGTTATTATAGTCTTCCACTTGATGAACATTATGTTTGACATATTCAAACACTACCTTTAACCGGGTAGTTATAAAGGGTATGATTGGCATAATCAGATTCACGTTGGGAAGAGTAATAAGCTAAATTGATTTGTCCCTCTTCGGAGAGATGTCAAGCTTAGGCCTCTCGTAGGAATGATGTTGATAAAAATGTTCGGCCGGACTCAAATGAATTGATTAGATCAATGTCATTTGGATTATCAACATATTCAAAATCGAGAAAGTATTGAACAAAACAAGTTTACTTGTTGACCATGACTTGTGTTCAATGACATCGTGGACAAAGGGATTGTGACATATTATAAAGGAATGCGAACTTGTATCTAGTTATACTATTTGGGTAGGTATGACGGTTTGCTAGAACATAATCATATCTTATGATTTCATGTTTGAACTCATTGCCAACTTAGTGTAATCCTAGAGGGTCACACACAATAGAACGAATCTTAAATAAGGACTATATTGGAATATTGAGTCGAAGGACTTTGGAGGAATTTGGAAATTAGGGTAATCTGGGGAAGGTGTGCGACCGCACAAAAGGGCTTGGGCGGCCGCACAGCTTGGCTCAAAAAGTACCAGAAACCTTTCAGATAGATGTGCGGCCGCACAGGTGGTTTTGGGCAGCCGCACACCATGACGGGACTGGATTCTTGATTTGATTAGGAAAATGATTTTGGACGGGTTTTGACACAAGTTTCCTATTTGGAATAGGTCTAACTTGTATATAAACAGCCAAATTCGGGCCAGAACAATCCCTAGCTTTTGTGCAAGTCTCCAAAAAGTTTGAGAGAGTTTTATTTTGTTCTAAGATATCCTAGATTGAAGAACAAAATAATACACAAATAAAATTCCATATAGTTCATATTAATTGTGAAAACGTGTTTCACAATTTTGGTCTAGCAACCAAGATCAAGTGTTCTTGATATTCGTTCAAGGTGTGGATACCGCTAGAGGGTGAAGGTTATCATCTTCAAAGTTCGTGTTCTTACTTGTTCGTGATTAAAGCTTCAATTTCTCCACCAAGATCAAAGACCAAATTCAAAGTCATCAAGGTGTTAGTTTTTCTAGTATTCATAGTGCAAGTATTTGATTCAATCATATGAACGGATCTATGGGCTTTGGGTTTCATAAATTTTAAATGCTATTTTTCGCTGCACATGTTACTTGGAAACCCAACAATAAGCTTAATAAAGATACCCTTCATCACAAAATCAACTCAAATCTAAAATTGGTAAATTGATTGGCTTGAACAAACCTTAGACCTACAAAATGAAATTTGAATTTGAATAGCTTGAAGGGGGCTCATCCATGCGAATTAGGAAGTCTGCCATTTAATTGTTCATATTCCTTATTCACAGTCACAATAATTTAATCTAAGTAAATTGTAAATTATCTTTTTAAATTTTAAATTTTAAATTTTCAATCTAACAAACCTCAAGATAGACGTAAGATATGCCGAATTATATCCGCTTCCCTTTTCAAGCCAATGATCCTACACCACTGTGTACTTCCCTCTCATCTATCAATTGTTTTTTTCTCACAGCCTCCACTACCCGCTTCTTTTTTTCTGCCAACGACATAATAAGAACATGATTGTTTAGGTACTTCAAACATACTAATATTTTTTTTATTATATGTTTGATTAATTGTAATGTTTAGGTACTTCAAACATACTTTTGCATGCCAATTAAATCGTTCTCCACAGTCCACCTGAAGATGGAGCTGAATGATTCAAAACGAGGCGAATTTCCAAGCTTGCTTTACTTTAAATTTATAAGATTTTATGTGATTTAGGGTTTAGGGTTTAGGGTTTAGGGTAGATGATGTAGCTTTCCTTAATATGATTTTGTTCTCACTACTCAATTTGTGGGTATGTGACAAAAGTTAATGTAAATTTATAAGATTTTATGACATTGAGTTTTTTATTTTTTTTTTATTTATCATCAAGAGATTATATATTTTCTACCCCTCAATCACATAAAAAAATAAATATTGCCTTTCAAAATAAAAACATGTCACAATACAAGTAATTTACAACCAAGTAATACATATTTAAAAAATGTTGAGAAATCAAATACGATATTAAATTTACCTAAAACTTGTAAGTGGACACTCAATTTGGGAGGTAGGGAGTAAATTAAATGTAATGATATATTGCGGTTTATAGATTTCTCATATTGTATACATGGCGATACTATAGGCATGGGAGCTCTGGAATAGAAATTCAGCAGTTCAACTAATGGATTCAGCACTTCTTAGTTCATCTGAAAAACATGATCAAGTTTTAAGATGCATTCACATAGGTCTTTTGTGTGTACAACATAGTCCAACGCTTCGGCCAAAAATTTCAGACGTTATTTACATGCTATCAAATGATAGTTCAGCTTTACCCGTGCCCAAGACGCCCGCATTTTACCAAGGTCTTACTACAATTGCAGGAAATATAGATAGAATGAAGTCTGAGAAATTTTCAGAAAATGGGGTCACCATTTCTGAAATTGGTGGAAGATAAGCTTCACATGTTTTTGGTAGACCTTATATCAAATTAGGATTCAGCCTCATTTCAAGGCAAATATATATAGACAGAACGGTTGGCATGGTTGGTATACCGACTGTTTTTTACATGTACCGTGTACCAACCAAGTTTAAGTTGATACACTAAAATAAGTGACGGTACCAACCGTTAAAGTCGGTATACCAACTTAATTGGTACGGTTGGTATGGTTGGTATGGTTGGTACTAAGGTCCTACCATACATAAATTGACTCGAAAAAAAATAAGTGAGTATATATGTTCAAAAAGTATTGTAAATGAGAAATGGGTTGTGAGTATGATGATTTATGAGTGGGACCTATAATTTAAGGGTGCAAGTATGACAAGTAGGGTAGGGTAAATAAAAAAAAAAGATGTTTTAGGAGAGGGAGACTTATCAATGGGAAACCCAAAACTGAAAATGGTAGAAGTTGTTATGGGACGGAGGGCGTACTTACGGAACTGACACATATTCATGTTGGCTCAGAATCATCTAGTTTCTTCTGTCTTATAGAATAAAGTGCGAATGTCTAATGGAAGTTAACTGAAAGGAGATAACTAAAAGGAAATAACCACGCACATACCAACATTTACGTTTACCCTGAAAAGAATTGGCAAGAATACTTAAGTCTAGGACAAGCAATAAGGGAGCAATATTACCCGCCCCCCTTTTGTTTTTAAAATGCACAACTTTAGCACTAGATAATTTGAAAAATATTGCAATTTGCTTTTAAAATTAATATTTTGCTCCCTTTTGTACTAATAGAAAAATACTAGTCGTATATTGAAATTTTATCCCCCTTTAAACTAAATTTAGTTCTTAAATTATAATATTTCAAATTAAAAAATAATTTTGGCTCCGTTAACAAAATCTGGCTCTGCCACTCAAATGAAGTCAGAATCAAGACTAAGTTGAGTTGATTTAGTTATTAGGTTCAATATTAAATTGAGTTCAAGATCAAATTGAAGTCACGTAAAACTCCTCGGTGATCATAATGTTTTAGTTTTTTTCTTGTACTAATAACAATTTTATATGGTGAGATCACCTAGGGTATATATGTATATATGCTACGAAAAATGCCTATTAAATTTACCTAAAACTTGTAAGTGGACACTCAATTTGGGAGGCAGGGAGTAAATTAAATGTAATGATATATTGCGGTTTATAGATGGGGAAATGACAATTTAGGGTCCAAAGTTTAGGGGGGGGGGGTGTGCCAATAGGGGTCTGATGTAACAATTTTATCAATTTAGGGTCCAAAGTTGCAAAAGTTGTGCATGTTATGTTAAGGTTTTTTTAACGATTCTGTTAACAGAAGCCAGTTAAGTCAAACGTGTTTTGCACGTGGACTTAACTAGAGTTTGTTTTGAATATTTGGATGGTTATATTGTCATTTCAGGCAAAGAAAAGTAATAATAATTTTTTGAAATATTAACTTTTATTTTCTTATATTAAATTAACTAATAATTAAAACGTTATTAAAATACTTTTTCAAGATTTTTTTTTCGTTTAGAATCACTATAAAATAAAATTTATAATTTTTAGAAAGAAAAAAGTGTAAAAAAATTATATTAAAAAAAACACTATTTTTTTTTAAAAAAGAAGAAAGTGGGGATCGGATTTTTTTTGTTTTTTTTTGTGGTGGTGGTTAGTATTGTTCATTATTAATATTAGTATTTTAATTATTTCATTTTTTCATAAAATTATTTTTAAATTTATTAATAATTTTCCTTGTTTAAAACTTCATTTTTTGTGTTTCCAAAAAAAAAACACTTTAATTTTTATATGCTTTTTTTATTTATTAGTATTTTTTAAAATTAATTAAAATTATTCGAAAAAATAATAATAAGAGTAAATGAAAATTTAGGTTCTATTGTATAAGGGATGTGTGAAATGACACAAAGCCTAGACGAACATCCAAAACAAATGTCAGTTAAGTGCTTCCGTTACTTAACTGGATTTTGTTTACAATTTAGTCCAAAAACCCTTAATTGACTAACGTTGTCAACTTTGGATCCTAAATTGACAAAATTGATACATCAGACCCCTATTGGCACACCCCCCTAAACTTTGGACCCTAAATTGTCATTACCCCTTTACAGATTTCTCATATTGTATATATGGCGATACTATAGGCATGGGAGCTCTGGAATAGAAATTCTGCAGTTCAACTAATGGATTCAACACTTCTTAGTTCATCTGAAAAACATGATCAAGTTTTAAGATGCATTCACATAGGTCTCTTGTGTGTACAACATAGTCCAACGCTTCGGCCGAAAATTTCAGACGTTATTTACATGTTATCAAATTATAGTTAAGCTTTACCCGTGCCCAAGACGCCCGCATTTTACCAAGGTCTTACAACAATTGCAGAAAATATAATATATAAAAGCGGAAACATTTCATGCTTCCACGTTCATCCACGTGGAATTATGACGTGGAAGTCCACGTGGCTTCATTTTATTGGCTAATGTATTCAAGACTCATTTAAGGAAATATTTTGACCTATTAATTTTTAATCTAATAGAATAAAAAATTTAATTTATTTGAAATTTTAATAATGCAAAACTACTATATTTAAGTAGATGATTTCATAATTTATTCCTATCCAAATTTAAACCCCAATTCAAAATCATTTGAAATTGCATTGCAATCAATATTAGGAATTTGTCCATTTTGATGTTAGATTTTTTCCCTCTCACAATAATCTCTATTTTATTCCTCTTTTCATTCAGTCAATTAAAATTTTTAAACCATCTACGTGGTGATTCCAAATTCTTCATTTTATTTATCTTATTCAATTTTTTTTCCTGAGCGTGTAATGTGTTTATGTTGCAGTTCAATGTTTGTGCATTGTCACATTCTCAAGGTTCACACGTGAGATTTACATCAACATTAAAGGTCATTCAAAATACCTATTTAAAATTTTGAGATTTATTTACCTAATACTCCGTATAACTAAATACCAGGCATGAAGAAAGCCATCTACTACAAAGAAATTTTAAATTCAAGCAATTTGTTTGATTTACAACTCCTTTTTTTACTTACATCTTATAAGTGAATATTCTCTGTTGACTTTATGAGATTTCATTTGGATTTGTTTTTAAGTAAAATTAAAATATTAATAGCATATATATATATATATAAATATTTTGTTGATTACAAAGTATAAGTATATAGGAGTAAACTGCTTTTCTGCCCCTCGTACTATGGCCCCAACATCAATTTGACACTCGTACTATTGAAACACTAAATGTATGATGCGTACTATTGTTTTATATACAAAATTAACCAATATTTTATTCAGTCGTTAACTTTTTCTAACACACGTTATTTTTCTAACGAGCATTAATTTATTTTAACGAATTTTAATAATTTAACACAATTTTAATTTACCTAAATGACAGAACTACCCCTAAGACCCAAACAAAACCCACCCTCCCCTCCCTCCCCCGACACACAACGCGCGCACACACTTTCTCTCTTTACCTTCCCCACTTCCGGCAACCCCTCCCCACCTCCGGCGACACCACCACTCCCCTAACCCCGGCGACCTTGGAATGCATGCAACTGATAATTGAAGAATGTTTTGGGGATAGTCTTGGAGCGCTTTTGATAAGATAAAGCCAATTAAAGGGATCTGAAATATGGGATTTTCATCAGTATTTTTCCGACGACCATATCTCCCTCTCCGTTAAATATTTTTCATATCCAACGGTCAGTATGTGCGTCTAGGTGTCGCGAACCTGCTCCAGAAATTTGAAGGCGATCCAACGGTTAATGAATTGGGAAATTGATTTTTTCTGGACCAGATCGGGAAAGTGACGGGATTCGATTTTGCTTCGATTTTTGGCCTTTTGCCCGGAATTTTCCCAGGTTTTCTTGCTCTTGGCCGGCGCCTAGGTTTAGGGTAGGTGCGGTCATGGCTAGGAAGGGGATTGGTACAGCTTTATTGGTGTGAAAGGTGTAAATGGGAGCTCAAATCCTAATTTGCAAGGAGGGGGGTCGATTGGTGTTGGGGATGCTCTAATCCATCAATGGTGGAGTTGGTTGGGTGGAGTGGTGACTGGTTGTGATGGTTTGTGGCGGTGGCGATGGGGGCGGTGTTGGGCTGCGAAGGGTGGGGTGGATGTTGGGTTTGGGAAGATGACGGAGATAACAAAAGTTAATTTTGTTAACATAAATTATTAACATCCGTCAAAATAAATTAATGCTCGTTAAAAAAAATAACGTGTGTTAGAAAAAGTTAACGACTGAATAAAATGTTGGTTAATTTTGTATATAAAACAATAGTACGCATCATACATTTAGCGTTTCAATAGTACTAGTGTCAAATTGATGTTAGGGCCATAGTACGAGGGGCAAAAAAACAGTTTACTCAAGTATATAGTAACGATTACAAGTGAAAACCGAACTGAATCATATTATAGATTCAATTGTCTAAAGTTATGGTCTAGTGATCTCGCTTGACAACCTTTAGACAATAAAAGAAATAAAATGCATACACCCTTGATTTGAATCATTGTATGTGTTTTTGTTTCTGGATTAAATAAACATCACTTATGCATATATGTTGGTATCTTGTAAAACGCGTTTTACCAAGTGATTAGGAAAAACGTGTTTTGCAAAAACGACGCGATTTGCTGGAAAAAAACTTCTAATGACAATTTGAGGGTCTAAACGACGTATTTTGGCGATACTAAACACGGAATCAGGGGGCAAAGCTCAATGACTTTTGTTTCTCTTCAAATTTCCTTAAAAAAAAACAGATCTAGATATCACTTTCAAAGGTTCTGGCTATCAAATTCAAAGGTTTTGACAATCAGTCTCAAAGGTTCTTTCAAATTGCTCAATTGCATTAAATTAAAATCATATTTTTTATTTTTACTTTTTTCTCACTTGCACAATAAAAAACACTATTCAAAAACCTTTATTATTTCTATACTGAACCTCTTAACTTGATATATAGAAGGTTTGTTGGCCATGACTTTGTTCAACTATCATTAAAATCATATCCAGAGGGCTTTATTATTATTGATATCCAGAACCTTTTGAGGTTGATATCTATATTTTTCTTGGCCAAGACTTTCTTAAAATGTGCTTGAAACTCATATCTAGATGACTTTTATATATATATATATATATATATATATATCAAGAACAATTTGATATTGATATCCAGAATGTTTGTTGGACATGACCTTCTTTAAATGTGCTTCAAAACTTACATTTAGAAGGCTTTATATTGATATTCAGAATCGTTTTAGAGGTTTCGATTATTTACAAAAATGCCACCGCGCGTTTTTTTTAAAGAAGTTATGTATATTTACAAAAATGCCACTGCGTTTTTTTTTAAAAACACGTGTTTCATGGACGTCTTGTAAAACACGTTTTACCCAAAATTTTGGGTATGCATATACTACTTCATCCACCCATATAAAAAATGTCCATTATTAATTTTAATTTAAGTAGTTTGTTAATTCGAACATACTAATAATTGTGAGGAAGAACAATTTCACATAAATGACATTTATTATGGATGATTTGTCCTAAACTGACAACCTTACTCCATGCTTCTGTGTCAATTCGATTAAATTTTATGAGTATAATTTATTACTCCGTGTACATTTTTTTTTGTCAACTAGGAAAGGTTGGGCATTTTAGGGTTTGGCATTTTTTAACTATCATAATGTATTGCAAATTTGATATTTTTCCAATTACAAAAAAAAAAAAGAAAAAAAAAGAAAAAAAACTGGTAGATGTGAGAGTTATATTTGTGAAAACTATTTTTTAATCATTTTCAGTCGTTTGAACTTTGAACTACTTAATGGCTAATTTTAAATCATATAATTTAATACTTTGTTTTTTTTGAGAACAATATTCTTATTCTTATAGAAAATTAGTTTTTTACAAAATTAATATACTATTACCTTTGTCCGGAAAAGTGACTCCATTTAATTTTTACGACCAACTGATGATTTAAACATTAATCACTGATGATATCAGTGATTATTGTTTAAATTATAAGAGATTACTTACTTTTTAATTTTTAAATTTGATTTTTTTGTTGATTTTTTGTTGAATAAATTGTTGCCTTACTCCTCGTTAGTATGTATCAGTATGTGTTATCTTTCCTATGTGGAAAGCGTTTGCCTTCTCCCGTTTGTTCGGAGTTTTTGTCTTCTCCCATTTGTTGGGAATCTCTGCATTCTCTTCTCTATGAGAGTCTTACAATGATTTTAATATTTGTTCTTGGTGCAATTCTTAAGATTTTTGGTTGGTCATTTACTGCCGACTCAAATGCCCCACTTCTTGTGTTTTCAAAGCCAATTTCTTACTGTTTGGAGATTTACTAAAGACCAATGTTGAGCCGTATCTAAGTTTTACTTGGAGAAGCATTTGACCATTTGGGCATCACATGTTATGGTTCCCAAAGACATTATTTGGAGATTTGGTTCATGGTTGACTATCATTATTCAAGATCTATTAGGGAATTTATATGTTAATCTTAATTGCAACTATTACATTATGGACGAGACTCCGTCATTTGTAGAACGCCGTTTTCTTGAATTTTATTACTGCAATTATTTGTTGTTTGCTTTTAAAAAATAAATTAAAATAAAAACTGAAATGAATTTTGATAAAAAACAATACTTAGAGTATCAATTTAATGTAGCTACAAATTGAGAATGAAATCCGACATTTATAGTAGAGATTGCTAGGGGCACAAAACAAATCCACAAAATCTTGCTGACACAATAAGGTGACGATATTTTATTACTTACATCGATAGTAGATCTGCCGTACTAGAATTAAAAACACTAAATAATTATTACACATAAAATTTTGTGAGCAAAATTTTATGATTTTCTTGTACACCAAATAAAATGAAAAAGTAAAATGTTGGATTTAAAACCACCCCACCTCTCGCTCACTCACTCGGTATCGTAACGTGAACTCATCACCGACACGTGATATATAAAAACACACCTCTTTTCTCTCTCTGGATCTACACTTTTCCCTTACAAATAGTACTCCTCAATTAACCCTTTCTCTCTCTATATCTCTCTCTAACGCCATGGCCGAGCTTCATCGCTCTATGGCACCTTCATCATCATCACCGTCTTCCTGTTTATGGATCTCCGTCATCGCCCTTCTCCTCTCGATCCACAATGTCCACTCCTTCTACCTCCCCGGCGTCGCTCCCGAGGACTTCGAAAAGGTCTCCCTTTAATCTGATCTTAATTCAATCAACAATTCTGTTATTTTTAATCTCTTATGTAAATGTCTATTTTGAGCTATTGTTCTATTGATTCGTATACCTATTGATCTGATCATTTTGGTTGCCAGATCTTGATTTGGGGTTTACCTGCTTCAGTTGTGTGAAATTTTGATTGTGTTCGATTTATTTATTGTGTTTTAGTATTTCTATATTGCCGCTAGGGTGTGAAATTTTGTAGATCTACTGAGTTTTTTTTTTTTTTGCTGGTGTTTAATTTGATAGGATCCACATTTTAGGGGAAATGATATTGGTCACTTGTTTTAAATTAAAGAAATGAAACGGTTTACAGATTTGGATCTCTGATTAATTGGTTGCCAATGGGGATGATGAATTCTTTTTGAATATTTATTTTGTTTCACTGAAGTTTGCCTCTGCATGTGCGTTTAGTGCCTTTCTGCTCACTACGCGGGCTAACCTGATTGGAAGCTCGATTATGGTTCTTATTATTGACCGTTTGAAATAGTGATGTACAATGTCCGATTCACACAGTGGGATATATTCCGCTATGTATGACATGTTTAAATTTAAGGAAACTAACATGTTTTGGATGATGAGATTTGTGGTCAGAATCTTTTCTTTTTTTTGTGATATCAGTTGTAGTCTGCAAAACGACAGATTGATTTTCTTTGGATTCGGCAATGCTCTTTTAGCCAGTTTGTCGTCTGCAAAACGACAGATCGGTTTTCATTGGACACTGCAATGTTCTTTTAGGCAGTTTGTCATCTGCAAAACGACAGATTGATTTTTACTGGACATGAAAAAGCTCTTTTAGGTAGTTTGTCGTCTGCAAAACGACAGATTGATTTTCATTGGATATGGCAACCCTCTTTTAGGGAGTGTCGTGCAGACTGAAACTCATAAGTTAGTTTACAAATATGCCTGGGCAGCGGCGAGCCACGTGCAAGCCTAGGGGGTCATTCGACCCCCTTCAAGTTTGAAACGTGTCAATTTTTACACCCTCCAATTTTTAGAAAAAGTTTTTTTACTATTAAAATTCATGAGTTTATGCATTTTGACCCCCTGGATGTTGAGAAAAGTTCGCTCTAAATTATTATTTTGAGCCCCCTTGTATGCTAAGTTTTATACCTCAATTATAATAGTTATCCCAAAAGTAAACTTGACCCCCTTACCGAAAATTTCTGGCTTCGCCACAGCCTGGGTGTGGTTTGTGTGTAGTAACTTTTGTTCGAATAGAATAGGAGTTTCTTCTTATACCGAGAGATGAAAAACTGCAGTGGAATAATGATCGTGGCTCTATGTTGATCATCAGATCCTATCCTTCTATGAAGTAAAGATACTTAAATTACCTTTCTGAAATCTTTGTTTCTATTTAATTTACTAAAGGCTCTTCTTTAATCTTGAAGAATCAATAGCAATGATTATTTTAAAAGATTCTCTCTCTCTCTCTCTCTCTCTCTCTCTCTCCCTTTATTTTATCGTTGTTTTTGACTTATGGATAATTTGACTCCTCTCGTCAAGCTTCACTGTAATCTTTTTACAGCTTGCCGATGTGTTGTAGTATTTCATTTCCTTGTTTGTCTTTTGTTGTCTACTGAGTTTTTGTTGATCTGTTTGTTTGTTTTTTTCGTTTACTGTTGAAATCGCGAGTGTAGGTTTGACTTTCCATTGTGCTTAACTTGAACAAGCAGAATTATAATGGAATTCTGAATCAAACTAATATACCATAGACATGGACTGTAGTTCGGGAAAGATTCAAGCTCCATATTAGAGAAGTCTATTTCATAGTTACCGGGAACTTCAACCCCCCCTCGTCCCACGTCCCTGGAACACGCGTCCCGGGTTCACAAGGGAACTCGACCCAAAGTACTCAAACAATCGTACCGGAAAATAAACTGTCATCAACGTAGAATCTTGTTTGCATTTACAATCTTTTATGGTTATCTGCCTTTACATTATACTCTTTTATCTCCCTAAAAGTATATATATATAAATATATGTAAATGTGTGTGTATATATATGCTATTATATTCAACTTAGTGGTGTGTTTTCAATATAGAGCGTACCACGTTCCCAATTGATCCTACCCCCAAGCGTACCCAAAATTTACCAAGTCACGTTCCTCGTTCCCGTACCCGTCCCGCGTTCCGAAACGTCCCACGTTCCTGGTAACTATGGTCTATTTGCAATTTATTGAGATTGTGTATTGATGCTTCTTTATTAAAGGAGACTTTCAACTCATCAGGTTTGCATGTGCTAGTTGGTTTAATCTGATTAGTCTTGCTGGATTAGAATATTTCTAAACTTTGCTGTAAAATAGTCATTCCATTAAGATCATCCAACTATCCAAGTATTTGCACTTCATGTTTAGCAATTTATTTTATATTTTATAGACTGTTGACATTCTCCTGCGGACCTCTACTGGGTTTTGTACTTTTTATTCAACATATGTTAGCTGAGTATTACTGACTGTGTCTTAACATTTTGCAATATAGGGAAATTTGTTGAGTGTGAAAGTGAACAAGTTGAGCTCTACGAAGACTCAGCTCCCTTACTCGTACTACTCTCTCCCTTACTGTAAGCCAAAAATCATTGTTGACAGTAGAGAAAATCTCGGTGAGGTACTTCGTGGCGATCGCATTGAAAACTCGCCGTATGAGGTTCGTTTTGTAAATTTTATGATCTGAGGTATGCTTGATTATCCTATGCTTCTTTCATGCTCATACTTATGTGGTTTTAATTGCAGTTTAAAATGAGGGAACCCCAGATGTGCACTGTTGTGTGTCGAAAAGTCCTTGATGCCAAAACTGCAAAGGAATTTAAGGAGAAAATAGATGATGAGTATCGGGTCAACATGTAATGAAGACCTTTATATTATAACAGCCTTTTCTTTTTTCTTATTAAAAAAATAAACGAACTGCTTTTTCTGAAGTTCTTCATAAATTACTTCTGATAGGCATAATAGAATCCTTAATTGCCCTTCATTGATGTGACAGGATCCTAGATAACCTTCCATTGGTCGTGTCCTTGCCAAGGTCAGCTCAAGAAGCACCTCCTCTTTATCAGCTAGGTTTTCACGTTGGACTCAAAGGGAAATATAGTGGTGTAAGTTAATACGTAATAGTTAAATTAACAAGTCTTAATTGTGGTATGCAATATCTTCCGTGTCCTTATGTTTCATTTTATATGCAGAGCAATGATGAGAAGTTTTTTATACACAACCACTTGACATTTACCGTCAGGTATCATAAGGATCTGCAAACTGATGCTGCAAGAATCGTGGGTTTCGAGGTTGTACCATTCAGGTCAGTTCTCTTTATTCAGTAATACTGATGTTGTTACTTAAAATCTTTTGCTCATGTTCGTATTGTCTGTTTGTGAAATATAGTGTTAAACATGAATACGAAGGTCAATGGAGCGAAAATACTCGCTTAACTACCTGTGATCCTCATGCAAAACGTACAGTTTCCAACTCCAACTCTCCCCAGGAAGTTGAAGATAAACAGGAAATCATATTCACATACGATGTTGAGTTTCAGGTACTTTTTGCCTGAAAATACGTGCATATTTGCATTTGTTTCTCCTGTGAATTATTACCACGCCTTCTAAGTTGTTCCTTTCCCTCCATATTTAAAATAGTATCAAAACCTAATCTTTTTTATCAATCATACTCCCTCTGCCCTGGAAAGTTTGCCACATTTTGACTTTTTATGGTCAACATAAATGATTTTTGACTGAACATTGATGTCGATGTAATCATTCTAGTGAAATTCTAGAAATTGTAATTGACAAATCATCAAGGGATTTTTTAATAACAATTTTTAAAATTTTATTGTGATCGTTAGATTGACACCAATGCTTGGTCAAAGTTCATTTATGTTGACCATATAAAGTCATAATAGGACAAACTTTCCGGGACAGAGGCAGTGTATAATACTCTCTTAGTTGACGCTTATGCTGGATGGGTACTTCATGACACAGTGTCTTCTATAACTTGCAGGAGAGTGATGTGAAGTGGGCATCACGGTGGGATACATATCTTTTAATGAGTGATGACCAAATCCATTGGTTCTCAATTGTCAATTCATTAATGATTGTTCTCTTCTTATCGGGCATGGTTGCAATGATTATGCTACGTACTTTGTACCGTGACATTTCCAAGTACAACGAGCTCGAAACCCAAGAAGAGGCCCAAGAAGAAACCGGATGGAAACTAGTCCACGCAGATGTTTTCAGGCCTCCAAACAACTCAGATTTGCTTTGCGTGTATGTAGGAACAGGTGTTCAGTTCTTTGGAATGATGATCGTTACCATGATGTTTGCTGTTCTTGGTTTCCTCTCTCCTTCAAACCGAGGTGGACTTATGACAGCCATGCTTCTCCTCTGGGTTTTCATGGGCCTCTTTGCTGGATACGCAGCTGCCCGTTTATACAAGCTCTTTAAAGGGTCGGAATGGAAGAAAATTGCTCTCCGTACCGCATTCCTCTTCCCCGCCACCGTTTTTAGTGTGTTCTTTGTCCTAAACGCCCTCATCTGGGGTCAGAAATCTTCCGGGGCAGTCCCATTTGGAACCATGTTTGCCCTAGTTTTCTTATGGTTCGGAATCTCCGTCCCCCTAGTTTTTGTAGGAAGTTACGTAGGTTTCAGGAAGCCAACAATCGAGGACCCCGTCAAAACAAACAAAATCCCGAGACAAATCCCCGAACAAGCTTGGTACATGAACCCCATCTTCTCGATCTTGATCGGAGGGATCCTACCATTCGGAGCCGTTTTCATCGAGCTTTTCTTCATCTTAACCTCCATCTGGCTCAATCAATTCTACTACATTTTCGGTTTCCTCTTCTTGGTATTACTAATCCTCATCGTGACTTGTGCTGAGATAACTGTTGTGCTTTGTTACTTCCAGTTGTGCAGTGAGGATTACTTATGGTGGTGGAGATCTTACCTCACTTCAGGTTCATCTGCTCTTTACCTCTTCCTCTATGCCGCGTTCTATTTCTTCACCAAGCTTGAAATTACTAAACCGGTTTCTGGGGTGTTATACTTTGGTTATATGCTTATTGCATCATACTCTTTCTTTGTGCTCACGGGTACTATCGGTTTCTATGCTTGTTTCTGGTTCACGAGGCTGATTTACTCGTCCGTCAAGATTGATTAGACCAGCAGGTTTTTGAAGAAATCGGGGCGATTTCGTAATGTTTGGAGAACTGCATTTTTTGGATGTCGACGAAGTCAAAGTTTCTTTGTTGTAGTTAATTGTTTCCATTTTTTTCGGTAACAGATTTAAGTACTACCTGTCAGATACAGGAGGACATAGAACTTGTACTCCAGCTAAAATTATGTTAATTTTTTTGCTTTTCATTTTATTTTTCAAGATTTATATTTAGTTGGTACTAGGGATGAGAGCTCTTGGGGCATGTTAATGGACGAGGATGTTATTCTCTAGTTAATGTCAAAGATTCAAAGTTTTTTTTTTTCTTTTCTCGCCAAAATACTAATATATGTTGTGTTTATGCACTTTTAAGCCTAAATTATAGAAATGAGAAGAACTTTTTTGGGACAATGAGGAATGGTAAATGATAAGATCATTTTGGCACGGAGGGAGTAGTTGTTACTTTTAAATAATTTTTTTGGTCTTTAATATTTTTCACGTTTGGATTTAAAACATTTAAAATAAGTTAGGCTTGATTGAACTTATCTAAGACGAAACACTTTTTTTTTTTTTTTTTTTATGAATAATACTTGGGCACAAAAAAGTCACAAAAACTTGCTCACAAAATTTTAGGTGTAATGATTTTATTGGTGTTTTTAATTAGAGTGTGACGGGTCCATTATCGATGCAACCAATAAAATATCGCCACCTCATTTTGTGAGCAATATTTTGTGCATTGCTCTTTTTTTTTTTTTTTTTTTTTATATGAGACTTTTTTGTGCGTTTAGTTTTTTTTTTTTAATTTTTTTTTTCACCCTCTCTCTGAGATGCCCACCGCAACTGTTGCGGTGGTGCGCTCCACTACTTCCCTCACAAAATCTCAAAATTGTACTCATGCTTCAATGGTGTAAAAAGGCAAAAGCCAGAAGCAAACCCTATTAGCCTCATTTTCTCCCAACAATTCTCCCAAAATCACAGTTATTTCTCCTAAACCATAATCAAGATAAATTGAATTCAAACACCAACAAACAAACGTCTATGACAAAAACCCAACATTTTCAAACAAATTCATTCACAATTCAAACACCAAAATAATTTCAAACACTCAAGAAACGAATCTGAAAGGAGTCTAGATCAAAAAAATTTAAATCAGACACTACAAAACCAAATCTGAAAGGTAGTAGAATTGCTTATATAATGTAATGTGATTTGTTTATTATAACAACCACTGGTAATTGATAAATGACTATTTTATAGTCATTTAGGGTTTAATAATTTAAGCTTTTCATCTTAGTTTAGTTAAAATTTAGTTAAATTAATTTATTTTTATCTATATTTTGCGGATATTATGCTCGATGGTATTTAGTGGTTGGAACAGGTTTTTTAGGAACCTTTCGGGTTAAAATCTGGCTCATATAGTGAACCGGAGCAAAGGAGTTGAAGATGGAACAAATTGAGAAGAAAAAGAAGTGGAAAATCAGAAATTTGGGTCAGCACGACCGTGCTTGTAAATAAGCACGACCGTGCCATTTGAGTCGACATTATGTAATAAGAAACCAAATTCCGCACGGCCGTGCCATTTTTGAAGCTCGTTCGTGCCAGAAGCAAGTAGTCCGGCCGGACCTAACTACATACCCGGTCGGACTCCATCATTGGTCCGGTCGGACCACCCTAAACACCTGGCCGGACCCTTTGATTTTTCACTATTCTGCAACCTTGGTCCGGTCGGACCAATCCATATACCCGCCGGGACCTCTTCTGGACCTATTTTGAAGCAATGCCTCACAGAGGTGCCTTTTGGACTGAAATCCGGGGACACTCCTTTAGGTCCCAAGGCTTAATATTACAACATTTTCAGCCTTTTAGAGTACCTAGAAATATATAGAAACTATTGTAAAATTACTCTAGAAAATTATAGTCTCATAACATTATTATTTCTCCATTTTATAGAAGTATTATTGAGAAAAATTCTGAGTGAAAAGAAATAAAAGTTTTTGAGGTTTCCTTTCATTTTTTGTTCTTTCTACAACCATTGTGAATAAGAATTTCTTCTCTTCTCTTTATTTGCATGTCTTATTCATTCATAGTTGTTATTAAAATTTCAATGGCTTGTGAGTAACCCCCCTTTATTCTTGGGGTTGAAAACTCAACATTATGTGTTCATCACTTTTAATTCATGCTCTCTTTTCTTCTCTTCATCTTAAACAATTTCTTCATATTGTACTCAAAACGCCTACAACCATGATGAGCTCCATGTTTCGTATGAATCTCAGTTAGTCGAAAGAAGGACCTAGCGGTGAATCTCGACTAACGGAACCATATGAAGTGACTGGGTTTCTATTAATCACGAGAGTAGATTAATGGCCTAGTGATGCTCCTTGAGTGGAAGTACGTGGATTTTCATGAACTTAATGGGTTTTTTACTAATTATGGGCCATCGAGAGATAGAGCATAATTAGTATTAAAATACGTGTGTTTTAAGCCTTGGTCATAAGAAGTTGACACAACCTAGCGTACCATCCTTGTTTTAAAATGAAACTTTATTCTAAAAGAGCATAATTAATTGATGAACATATGATTGTTCGTGTCCCAATCCTCAGAATTCTTTTATCATAAGAGTTTTAATTCAAAGTTGGAGTAATCACAATTTATTTCTAGTTAGTGACAAACAAATAAAACCCCAAATCAATTTCTTTTTACTATTTTCCATTAAAAGCAAATATATCATAAAGTAACTCTGTACTCGTGGGATCGACCCGTACTTGCACATCACTGTATTACAATAGGCCGTGCACTTGCGGTATTTATAAACCAAGCCCTTGTTTTGGCTCAACAAGTTTTTGGCAATGTTGCCGGGGACAACGGTTTACTTTTTAAATTTTTGCTTTATAGTTTCTATTTTTGTTTTATTTTAACATCTCTTTAGAAGATTTGTTATCTTTTTCATTAGGTACTCTCAAAGTTTTTGAAAAGAACCCGGATCTCACCCCAAGAATTTGATCCGGAACCTGAAAGAACCTTTCACGAAAGGTTAAGAAGATTAAGAGAAGTACTAGAAAAAGAGATGGCACAAAACGGAGAACCCGTTACACCACCACCTAGAACCCTACTGGACTTTGTCAATCCGAGTACCTCGGGAACTAGGACACCAATTGTTGTACCAAACACCGATGCGGCCCATTTTAAAATTAAGCCACAACTCTTACATATGGTTTTAAACAACCAATTCAGCGGCTCGGTTTTTGAAGACCCTCACCTCCACATTCAAACATTCTTGGAGTATTGTGACACCACATGAATCCTAGGTGTCACACCGGAGGCTATAAGGATGCGCTTTTTTCCTTTATCACTCAAGGATAAGGCAAAACAGTGGTTGAACTCGGTCTCTCATAACTCTTTAACAACATGGGACCAAGTTCAAGAGGCATTCCTTGCACGATTCTTCCCACCTAGCAAGACCGCTCAAATTCGTACCAAAATTACAAATTTCAGTCAAAACGAAAAATGAGTCTCTTTATGATGCATGGGAGCGTTACAAGGAACTCCTAAGGATGTTCCCACACCACGGGCTTGAAAAGTGGTTGATTGTGCATACCTTCTAAAATGGTCTCACATTCAGAATAAGGGAGACAATAGATGCCACCGCAGGAGGAGCAATCATGAACAAAGGGGTAGACTAAGCACACGAGTTGATCAAGAATATCGCATTGAACCATTATCAATGGTCAAACGAGAAAGAGAAACCGCAAGGAACTCCAGGTAAGTATAATGTTGACGCCGTTACTCTTCTTTCCTCAAAAGCTGACATGCTTCTAATTTTTTTGATGGATTTGTTTCATGTTGTGACCGAACCCGAAGGTTGCCTACGTTCCCCTCAGTTTGAGGAGCTCAGGTCGCCGTAGTTCGGACGTGGATCGTCTTTTGTCGAAGTTGGTGTCCTTTTGAAGGATGTTGTTGCTTTGCTGATGTAGATCGTTTTTCTTTGCGGTAAACTCCTCGGGATGTTCTTTAAGGTGGAATTTTGCAGTGAACTTGGTGAGCTTTTGAGGCAGACTTCCTCTTCGTATATATTCATTTCCTTTCCTTCTTTCCATTATTCATTTCTTTTCTCTCCTCCTCATCTTCTTTTTTTTTTTTTTTTGAGAGAGGGGAAACATTAGCCCCAACTTGCTATCTTTGACATTGGCTTATTTGTAGCCCCTTGGTGGAATGTTTGTCACTTATCACTTTGACTTTGAAGATCCGGGAAATCCTTTGCTTGGTTGCGCACGTGTGCGATCACGGTTGAATCTTGATGGTTGAGCAACAACATCCTTGCCTTTTCATTATCTTGGGATGCCTTTGATGTGCATCATGAATTTGTATAGGAAAGGTGTATCGGGTTGTGTATCGGGAAATGTGTATCGGGGATGTGTTTAGAGGAAGGCTTGCCATTAGTGGTTTCTTCATGCCAATTGATCACAACATTTATTCACATCAAGATTAATTGTTTGCATTTAGCATTTTTCATTTGTGTTAGGTCCATTCGTCCTTAATGAGTCGTCATTGACTAGTATGCTTAGAAGTCAATTCATCATTCTGGGGACGTAGCAATCAATTGATAATAACAAGCAAGGCAATTTCAAGAGTAAATGTATATTGCAAATAATGTCTCAAGTCTAGAGAGAATAGAAGAAAAATGACTCTTTTATTTAGATAACTTTATACACACATGTCCAAGTGCGGCCTCTGTAAACATAAAAAGACACAGTCCAAGACGGATTTTGGTGAAAATCTAGAACCTACGAGACTGGAAGACTCTATTTTTTTAGGGATGGGTTCCCATGAAGCACGATGATCCATTTTCTTCCTCAATTGTTGGAGGGGTTTTCGGCGGCATATTCCATGTCTTCCACGGGGAACTCGGGTTCCGTGTCATAGGAAAAGATGTCGCGAGGTCTCCGCTTGGATTGGTGTTGCAATTGCCGGATTCGTCTACTCATGAGTTGGGAGTTTGCTTTGGCCATCTCCTTTTGGTGATTTCCTTTCAAGGTGCGCAACATTTGTGCATGGCGCCCGGCGAGGGTACAATTCTCCATTTGATGTAGCCGCCCTTGGGCTTTCGAAAAAAGGGCTCCTTCTTGCAGACAATGTTCCAACTTTTCGATCTTCTTGCTCATGTGGATGGTTGTCATCTCGGATGTGGGCTCCTCGATCAATGTTTCCAATGGACAGAACCGCGAAGGACTTTAGCATATTAAACCTCAAGGTGAAATTATAACCGAGATTTGAGAAGAATGCTTCATTAGCGGATTAGACTTAAGAAAGATATGATCTTTTATTTTAAGAAAGCTTGATCTCCATTTTTTTTGGGAAAGTATATATTTTTTTATTTGAGTAAAAGACCCACACATTCTTTCGTTTTCTCTTTTTTTTTTTTTTTTTTAAATAAGGATTGACCGGGCCGAAGTTGCCTACGTTCCCCTCACCACGAGGGAGGGGTTCCCACGCGATGAGAGGCTCAGGTCACCATACTTCGAACGGGTTTAGAATTCTAAGAGGAAAAGACGAATATGACTTCAGTTGACTCACTTCAAACAAACTTTTGGTAAGAGGTGAGTGATTGACTCACTTTCCAAACGGACTTTCTTAGGACGACGGGAAATGGCCTTGAGGGTCCTAACATAAAGGTTATGGGACAAGAAGCCTCCTTGGCTCGCCGGAACATAGTCGGGATGACATGGGACAAGACATTACTGATTTGAGACTAGATGGTACTCACACTAGTCCGAGCCACAAGGGCGATCGGGACAATTGAAATGGTCACCACACTGCGGTATCGAGGAGGTCAATGCTTGACCAAGGTGTATTACCATGTGGTGCCATGACGCCTAGACTCGAAGGGTGAATGGTCACGTGATGACACTAACGGGAACGAGATGCCACGAGGGGCGCAAAATTGGTCATTACATGACGGCTCCAAGAAGGGGAAAAGAGTCATCCTAAGCACCTTTTTTTTTTTTTTTGGAACTTAATTTTAACAGACACTTTGGAGGATAACAGGGATACGTCCAAGGACTTAACTAACTTCTTGGTGGATGGTGGGGATCCATCCAAGGACTTGACTGACTTCTTGGAGGATAACACGGATCCATCCAAGGACTTGACTGACTTCTTGGAGAATAATAGGGATCCATCCAAGGACTTGATTGGCCTTCCTAGGGGACTATTCCTAGGGGACTATTCCTAGGGATTTAATGGGAATCTCAACGGGGACCTAAGAGGATAGCGGGGATCCATCCTAGGACTTGACTGACTTCTTTGGAGGATAACGGGGATCCGTCCAAAGGCTTGGCTAACTTTTTGGAGGATAACGGGGATCCATCCAAGGGTTTGACTAATTTCCTAGGGGACTAATCCTAGGGGCTTAACGGAGATCTTGGAGGATAACGGGGATCCGTCCAAAGGCTTGGCTGACTTTTTGGAGGATAACGGGGATCCATCCAAGGGTTTGATTGACTTCCTAGAGGACTAATCCTAGGGGCTCAAGAATGCAATGTGTCAAAGACAAGAAGCAAAAACGGAGCAAATTCAAGCAATGTGCGATTAATTATCTGTTCAAGTTTATTTAAAACACATTTTTATTCCTAAATGGTTGGAAAAAATTTCTCTTTTTTTTTTTCTGCAACTATTCTAAAACCTGGATCAGTGGAGGCCATCACTACGCCTATAAGCCCCTCGTTTTTCACCTGTATTGCACTCCCCCATGGATGGACCATCCTGGGCGAGGGACTTATTGGGCACGCGGATTCCACCGACCAAAAGAACCAAACCTAGGGTCTAGTGCGTCACAAAGTTCTAATGTGTGGGCCATTCTTATCATAGCTAAGCCCCGGTTAAGGTTAAGATTGACTTAACGCTTCAATGAAATTCCGGCATGACCTCATTTTAATTAGGGATCTCAGATCTTAACCTTGGGCTTAAGAATGATTAGGATGAGTCAAGCATTAGGACTTAACGACACAGTGTCAACCTATCCTTAATACATGACTTCGGTTAATTATGGTTAAAATTAACGCATAGGTCAAGGACCGGGTCAAAGATGACCTTGGTCACACTTGTTTTCACAAGGAGTCGTGAGCTTGGGCGTTAACTTGGCCGTAATTAATGTTTGGGCACATAATAGGGACGTGATGACGTGAGCTAGACAAAAAAAAACCATGATCACGATATTTGTGTTTCACGGACAATGTGTGGTTGACTCTGCTCGGAAGGGGAGGTGGAATGGACCCGTGCGCGCGAGAAGGGCATAAGAGCGCCAATCAAGCTGCATCGTGGTATCCATCCCGTGTTTTGAGGTTTTTTGAGACGTGCACAAGGTCGAGTGCACATTGTGTGAGTCATTCCAAGTTCCTTTTTTTTTTTTTGAGTCACAATAGGAATTTTCAATGCGTTTTAATATCATGAACAAGAATAGGCAAGATAAGAACAAGTAATTTGCGCAAGTAATCAAACAAGGATATGAACAAGTAATTATCTTGAAAATCAAATTTAGTACATGAAAAGGTTTACGCACAATGAGGCCTTGAAAACCCAAAATTTTATGTCCAAAATTTGTGAGTAACCGAGCTTTGGAAAACAAGTTTCGGTTCAAGAAAACAAAGGCATATGTGCACAAATAAAGGCTGTAAATTAGAACCTGGACAAGAAGAGGCAAGGGACCATCAGAATGTTTCTGCCCTGCAAGAAATTGTTAATTTGAAATATTCTGTGGGCCCGGGCAAACCAGCCGTACTGCTAGTGGAGGTGTCCCATTCTTTTTTGCAATTTTCCAGTTTCTGATCCATCTAGCCCCAGTTTATTGTGTTTCCAGAACAATTTCATTTCTAAAAATCAAAACAGAAACATAAAACACACACAAAATATGCACAAAGTCAACAAACGGGGACGGGAGTTTGACCCACACAAAGGTGCCCCCAAAGTTTCTAAAAAGAAGTTTGGAAATAACTTATTCCCCAGCGGAGTCGCCACTGTAAGATACTCGCGGGAAAAAGAGACGAATGGTTCCCGGAGAGTCAAACACAGCACTTTATGTTCAAACAAAACGGAGTCGCCACGTTAATTTAATTTTAAACCCAAATTTAACGGAAAAGGTTTAGAGAAGTTGAGTTCGGAGGTCAGGTTACGTCTTGGGAAGAAATTATCGCGGTTCACCCAAGACGCCTCAGAAGAACCGAGTATCCCTAAGTTTATTGACAAAAAATGTGTGTGTGTGTGTGTGTTTTAGAAAAATGGGAGAAACTGACTTTTAACGAAACCAGTTAAAAAGCTTAACAGAAAGGGGCTTAGTTGCAAACAGTGTAACAGAAAAGAGGTTAAGTTGGAAAACTATTCCCTGGACAAACCAGCCGTACGGCTATAGAGGGTTGTCCTGGGAATTTTTGACAGATTATCAGGAATCAGTCCAGTTTCAGGTAGAAACAGAGTATTCTGCTGAAACTGGACAGAATTGAATCTTTTCAGTTTATCTTTTTTGTACAAAACATGGATTAAATCATCCCTATGCCATTGATCACTAATTAAACACCAAAACAAATGGTTTTGGGCATGATCAAGGCAATAATTGGGGAAAAATGAAGAAAGTTGATGAACATGGCATTTGAGCCAAAATCACTATTTGAATAGTTAAAAATGGAAACTTTAACATCCAAATGGATGATTCATCCAAGGAAAAGCCTTGGGATATCAAAAATCAACCTTTGGATGGATAAAGATTGAGTCTTTACCATCCAAAGGGACATTATTGTGTTTGGATCAAAGTTGAATGGTAAAGATTGAAACTTTACCATAAAACTTGGTCATTTCAACACAAATCAACATGAATGACATAACTAAAAGGGCTCTCTCCATATGTGCAATGGATCACCAAGCCAAATTTAAATACAAGACATAAATGTAAAGACATGAAAGTAAATTGCATAAATGTAAAGACATAAAGTAAATTGCATAAATGTAAAGATATAAAGTAAATATGCATTAAATCATAACAAGCCTTGATCATCCTTGGTTTGTAACCCTTGATCATGTATAAAACATGAGGGTGTGAATACCCCTTTCTGAATGCGGGCGACGCACGGGAAGTCTTTCTTTTTATTTATCTTTATTTATCTTTTCTATGGGATTAGGATATTCAAGTTGGCATTTAACTTTATTAAGAGTCGCCACGTTGTTTTTATTGAGCTAAAACATTGAGAAACAGCTAACAGAGAGGGTTCGGGGGTCAAGTTACGACAAGAGAAGAATATCAAGTTATCACTCCTATCGCCCGATAGATCGGACTTTCTATCATAATGAATGTGTTAGTAGTTTGTTAGTGATTGAGACCAGATCCGAAGATTGCCTACGTTCCTCTCGTGATGAGAAGCTCAGGTCAGCGTAGTTCGCACATAATCGGAATAGAAAGAACAAGTGGGATCATGCATAATGAAGGGGGAGGAGAAAGAATCATGCAAGATGATCACATCCTAGAATAGTGATTATACCATTGATAAGATCAACGTGTAGTCCTCATATTCATCCTTGGAGAGTTATTGATCATGGGAATAATTACCTAAAGTTTAGGGTTTAGCAGTAGTTCCTAGATCTCGTTGATCATAATCGGCTATGCATTATAAGTAGGGATTAAAACATTAGATCTAGCATGTTATGTATGGGATAAGCCGTAGATATAGCATAATAATAAGAATATCGTGAACATGTATGAATGAACACATAAGCATGAAGATCGCTACCCTAGATATAGAGCATATTATGAATTCTAGCAAGAACATGAAGAACACGTTATGAATCACATGAATATAGGCATATAAACATAATGAAACTAGCATAAATCAGATCTAAACTAAGAAAACATGACAAATTCTCACCAATCTTGACAAGAACGAAGTCGAATCTCTTGCGCGGATTCTCCGGACCTTCGGGATTATTAGAAAGGCTTAGAGAGAGAGTTCTGCCGTCAGTTTGGACTGTAGAACTCGGGGGAGAGAATTGTGTGTCGAATTTATGAACTGAGGTCGCCTATTTATAAGAAAATCTCACCTGGAAGAAGTGGCCGCCCGGCCGGGACATGTGGCCGCCAAGCCGGTCCAAGGGATTGACACAATTCCCGAGGCTCTGATCAATCTGGACTCTGGAGAATATTAGATAACGTCTATCTTTATAGCCTCATCCGATCAGGTCGTCAACATCTTCTTATCTGGGCTTTTCAGGAAATCCTGGATAAGTCCTGCGCAGTTCGTAAATACCTGGGAAGTCCCTGTGAGTTCTAGAATTCCTAATAACTCATTTTCAGGTTGGGTACTAACAGTAGCCCCTCGACGACGTTTCTTGCAAGGCATGGAGGGTCGTCGATTAACAAAAGGAACCGATCTGAAACATGAGTTCCAAATCGAGAGAGGAGTGAGAGAGAAGGTGACCAGGTTGGTCGAGTGGCTGAACCTTTGTCAGGCTACCTACGTATCCAAGTGGAATCAAGCCGATCGTAGTTCGAGACTTGCGGGGAAAGAAAGAAACGAGACATTGTCTTTTACGGGGGATAGACAAACATCCGTCAAGCAATAAAGTCACGTGGACCCTACTGGGGAGAAAAGAAAAAGAAACGAAATATCGTTGAGCATAAAGTCGTTGCAGATGGACTTTACAGAAACGAATCATCGTAGAACAAATAAAGTCGTTGCAGATGGACTTTACTGGGGAAAGAGATAAAAAGGAGGAAACCAAAAAGAAACAAAACATCGTTGAGCAATAAAGTCGTTGCAGATAGAGTTTACAGAAACGAATCATCGTAGAACAAATAAAGTCATTGCAGATGGACTTTACTTGGGGAAAGAGGTAAAAAGGAAGAAACCAAAAAGAAACGAAACATCGTTGAGCAATAAAGTCGTTGCAGATAGACTTTACAGAAACGAATCATCGTAGAACAAATAAAGTCGTTGCAGATAGACTTTACTTGGGGAAAGAGGTAAAAATGAAGAAACCAAAAAGAAACGAAACATCGTTGAGCAATAAAGTCGTTGCAGATAGACTTTACAGAAACGAATCATCGTAGAACAAATAAAATCATTGCAGATGGACTTTACTTGGGGAAAGAAGAGAGGTCATATGCATGGTTCGACAAGAAGTTTAAACAATCGAGAACAAAAAGAGGGATGAATTCTAACTTCCTATAGAGCGTACATAATCGCATAATTTATCGGTGAGCTACGGTACTTTGAGAAGTGCAGTTCCTCAGCATCGCAGAATCCAGTAACAGGTAACGCCGATTGTCTAGAGCTCGCATGGTGTTACGCCTATAACTTTCTCAACACGGAGGGCTTATGGATGATCCAACCTTTAATTATAATCTTTTGGGTTTACGGAGTTTCCGACCTCCAATTATAAATTGATTTAGTTATTTAAGGATTTTACTACGGTTTCCTTAATCCGCCTTCGGTTTTATGGATGTTTTCTACCTCCAATTATAATTTTAGGGTTTAAGGACGTTCCCAGCCTTTGATTATAGATTGTTTTGGTATTTTACGCGGCCTTCCGGACCGTTTTCATTAAGGTTGGTAATTTACGCGGTCTTTCAGACCGAATTTGGTTAAGTTTGGTGATTTACGCGGTCTTCCGGAGTGGATTTGTTTAAGTTTGGTGATTTACGCGGTCTTCCGGACCGGATTTGTTTAAGTTTGGTGATTTACGCGGTGTTCTAGATCGGATTTTCTTAGGTTTGGATTAAAAATAATCTGAGGGGCCAAACTGTAAAATTTTTCCGCTTGGGGAGCAAATGGCCGCGTGGCGAAACCTTCGGATTGGCTGATTTTTGTATGCGAGGATCCCTGGTGGGCGCGCGAGATGGAGGGCTGATATCGTGCCACGTCGCCTGGAGACACTGGCCGCGCGGCTAGTCCCTTTGTTGGACAGACCCTACAAACAGCCACCGGCTGTTGCTTTCATTCCACTTTTCTTCCTCATTCTGCCGGGGAAAGAGAGATAAAAAGAGATATTTTGAGATATTTCTGCTATATTTGGGATGGATCTCGAATTCATTTTTGGTTCGGGGCAACTGTTTGAGCAAGATGCAGGTACGGGACAGCAATTTGAGCAAGGTGGTGGTGTGGGACCACAATTTGAGCAAGGCGAAGGCGCGGGGCCGCATCAACAACGGGTGAGGATGGCCTCTCGAAACTTCTGTCCCGATGAATGGCATTTCACGGTGGAACAACACTTTGACTTGTACGCGGGCACCGACAAACATTGGTCTGGCGGGAGACTGATGGAGACGAAGGAGGTACCGATCTCGCTTTATTGCTTTCTTTGGGTATTTTATGTCTTTTATTTCATACTTGTTGTATTATTTTAAGACTGCATTAAATTAAATTAATCGTTCGTGATTATTTAATTTTCTGAGATTGTTGGTTATTTTGGGGACGGAAAGTATATGTGCAGGTAGATAAAATAAAGTATGCATGTACACTTTAACTTATAGCGCATAATATATATTGCTAGTTGGGTAACGTACCTTTGCTGTGTTTACCTGCAGAGGATGAAATCTCGTAGGTCCTCAAGGGCAGTGGCCGAGATGTGGGGGAGATTGCCGCCGGCTGGGACAGTGAAGGAGAGGATCGGGGCTTTGGGATTCGGTCCGTTTTTTGATGCGGTAGGGGCTGTAGAGGGGACCCAGAAGGTGATGGGTCTGGTTGAGGCGATGAGGGAGTATTGGTGGGACACCACCCACACGTTCCATTTTAGTTGGGGAGAGGTGACTGTTACTCCGACCAACTTTGCTGCTATCACGGGGCTCATGTTTACGGACGTGGAGCTTCCTTTTGATGAGTCCTTGGCTGCGGACCCACATCGTCAGGTGGAGCTGATTGGGATGCCGTTGGGAAAAGGTGTCAAGGGAAACGGCTTTGAGGCGGGTCGTCTGAGGACTTTGGTGGAGGAGGCTATCCAGGGTTTTGTTGAGGGTATCCATGATACTGACTGCCTGGTACGGGCCATCTTATGGTACTGTTTGTCGTAGATCCTATTCCCGAGTGCGGGGACTTTTTATCGGTTTTCTCTGTTGGGTGTCTGGCTGATTTGGAGCAGGCGAGTCAGGTCTTGTGGGGTGGAACCGGGCTGGCGAAGATGTACAGGGATCTGGACGTTTGCTCGAGGTCCAGCACCTCGTCTTTCGATTGTTTTCAGTTCGCCTTTGAGGTATGTCTCTGACTCAATCCTTTGCATTCCATGTCTGTCTTTTGTTCAGAACTGTATAGACTGAAATGTTGCTTTTCCATAGGTGTGGGTCTACGAGATGTTCCATATTGCTCCTTTTGCTGTGCAGGGGGTGAAAGAAGTCCCAGTTATGAGGTTCTGGGCAAAGAGCAACCGGTTGGAGGGCCGCGGAAAGGCCAGGAAGACTCCAGATCTGGGGATTTTTACCGCGAAGTTGAGTGGTCCGCTGCATGAGGACTTTTAGCTCTTCCCTTGGTCGGATCAGGTGCTAGCAGAGGTCGGTCAGGCTTAGGAGTTTACTACTTCCCGCTGCTTCTTGACAGGGTTGACTGGGGATGCCATGTATCTTGGCGAGAGAGTCTGCAGGTAGTATAGCAGACATACTATATTGTGGGCCCCGAGTGAGCCTCCGAGGGATATGCTGTATCCTGCTAGGCTGAGGAGGAGCGGTGACTACTGGGTCAGGACTCCGGCCCATTTGTATCAGAGTGGGGCTGACTATGCGTGGTTTGTGGAGCATGTGCTGCTGAGTCCACATGTCTTGCGAGGAGGCAGGCGGGTGCCTATCCGGCTAGCTCGAGTAGAGGGGCCAGATATGGTATGGACATGCCGCGGTTCCCAGAAAGTATTCGGATGCAGCGGGGTGGTGTCGAGGTGGACTTCGATCTGACTCCGACTGAGGGCGATGAGGTTACTGAGGATCAGCTCCCTCCACTTGGAGCTACGGCATGATACCTTTTGATTTTTGTCTTGCACATACACCTTAGACCTATATCTGAACTGTGCTTTTTGTCCCAGGTGACTCGTGAGGCTTAAATCCGCTCTGTCCGCCGGGGCAATATTTTTGAGAGGCTATTCCGGAGCTTGGCCGCTGCTTGTACTTGTCATCAAGAGGATGTGGTGTTACTGCAGCGGAGGGAGAGGTCGCCTGTGGAAGCTGCTCATCCATCTCGTGTCCGTCGGAGATCTATTAGAGGTAGGGGCTCAGGAGCCGGTGGGTCCCATTATGTGCAGCAGCGGGGCCGTAGTGACGATGATGGGAGTGATGATGAGGAAGAGGATGTTGATGTCGAGGGATCCGATTCGGACTAGACTTTTATTTCCTGCATTTTGTTAGAGAGAGAGGAGAGGAACAGACAGATACATATTTATGTACAATATATTTAATTTGTATGTATGTAATTAATTAGTATTTTATTTACATGTTTTTACATTTAGCACAATGCATGAGCCCTAGGGGTAAGATAGGGATTACACACTGCCGGGCAGTTTCACCCTCTTTATCGGTCCTCTTTCGTGATTTGGGACCTTCAATATGTTTGAAATGGGTCCATTCCGGCTTTTGACGGGGACGGACTTGCGATCTGTCTGAACTAGCTTATGTGGCCGCGTAGCCTGTTGGGTTTCGTAGACACATGTGCAGCGGAATTTAGCATTTAAAATTTATGAAACCCAAAGCCCATAGATCCATTCATATGATTAAGTCAAATACAACAACATGAATATAGGAAGAACTAACCCTTGATGACTTTAAATTCTAGCTTTGATCTTGGTGGAGATTTGAAGCTTGATCACAATGAAAGTAAGAACACGAACTTTGAAGATGATGAGCTTCACCCTCTAGCGGTATCCACACCACGAACGAATATCAAGGAGCTTCTTGATCTTGGTTGCTAGACCAAATTGTGAAACACGTTTTCACAATTAATATGAACTATATGGAATTTTTCTTTTTGTGTATTATTTTGTTCTTCAATCAAGGATGTCTTAGAACAAAATAAAACTCTCTCTTAAACTCTTTGAGACTCACAAAATCATTGGTGAAGAGTGCTGGTCGAATTTGGTCTTTTATACACAAGTAGGACCTATTCCAAATAGGAAACTTGTGTCAAAATCCGTCCAAAATTCGTTTCCTAATAATATTAGGAATCCGCCCCCCGACATCACTGTGCGGCCGCCCAAAAGCCACTGTGCGGTCGCACAACTATCTGAAACAAACTGGTACAAAACTGAGCTAAGTGTGCGGCCGCCCAGTCCATACTGTGCAGTTGCCTACTTCCCCAGATTTCCAGAATTTCTAAAATTCCAATATAGTCCTTATTTAAGATTCGTTCTATTGTGTGTGACCCTCTAGGATTATACTAAGTTGGCAATGGGTTCAAACATGAAACCATAAGATATGATTAGGTTCTAGCAAACCGTCATACCTACCCAAATAGTATAACTAGATACAAGTTCGCATTCCTTTAGAATATGTCATAATCCCTTTGTCCACGACGTCATTGAACACAAGTCATGGTCAAACAGTCAACTTGTTTTTGTTCAATACTTTCTCGATTCCGAATATGTTGATAATTCAAATGCTATTGATCCAATCAATCCATTTGAGTCCGGCCGAACATTTCATCAACATCATTCCTTCGAGGGGCCCAAGCTTGACATCTCTCTGAAGAGGGACAAATCCATTTAGCTTATTACTCTTCCCTACGTGAATCCGATCATGCCAATCATACCCTTTATAACTTCCCGGTTAAAGGTAGCGTTTGAATATGTCAAACATAATGTTCATCAAGTGGAAGACTATAATAACTTCATGTCTAAGGATTCAAATGACATAACTAATATGAGATATATGTTCGACATAGACCATGACATAAATCTCATACAGCGGGTCATGTCCAGTACCTTGTTCCAAACAAGTACCCATAAATCTAACATGATCATCCCATGATCATTTAGCCTTTATACTAGTGCTTAACAAGTACTAGGGACGGAGATTATTATAAGCAAACATGAACAACAATAATAATCAAAACATCTCTTTATTGATATGAAATAAATGATAACAATTACAACGTTTATTAAACGTGCCTAGGGCACCACTACTAACAATCTCCCACTTGCCCTAGGCCCAATCTCCCATGTATCTAATACCCATGGACCTAACATGACCATCATGTTTATCTTGTGGAAGTCCCTTTGTTAGCGGGTCCGCAACATTGTCATCAGTAGGTACTCTGCATATATTTAAGTCTCCCCTATCAACGATCTCTCGAATGATATGAAAACGCCTAAGTATGTGTTTGGATTTCTGATGTGCTCTTGGTTCCTTTGCTTGAGCAATAGCACCATTATTATCGCAATAAAGGTCTATTGGATTAGCAATGCTAGGAACCACTTCAAGTTCAGTGATGAACTTCTTAATCCAAACAGCTTCCTTTGCAGCATCCGATGCAGCAATATACTCAGCTTCTGTTGTAGAATCAGCGGTTGTACTTTGCTTGGAACTCTTCCAGCTTACAGCTCCACCATTTAACATAAACACAAAACCCGATTGCGATCGGCTATCATCTTTGTCGGTTTGGAAGCTTGCATCAGTGTAAGCATTTACAACCAGATCATCTTCCATTCCTCCATAGACCAAAAACGAGTCTTTAGTTCTTCTCAAGTACTTAAGAATGCTTTTACAGCTATCCAGTGATTTTCGCCAGGGTCGGATTAGTATCTACTTGTCATGCTCAAAGCGTAAGATACATCCGGCCTAGTACAAATCATGGCATACATGATGGACCCAATTGCCGAAGCATATGGAACATCATTCATTTTCTCACGCTCATCGTTTGTCTTAGGACATTGAGTCTTGCTTAGAGAAACTCCATGTAACACGGGCAAGGTGCCTCTCTTAGAATTTTCCATACGGAATCTTCTAATGACCTTGTCAATGTATGTACTTTGGCTCAAACCAAGTAGACTCCTTGATCTATCTCTATAGATCTTAATGCCAAGTATATATGCTGCTTCGCCCATATCTTTCATTGCAAAACACTTTCCCAACCAAGTCTTTACGGACTGAAGTGTAGGAATGTCGTTTCCAATGAGCAATATGTCATCCACATATAAGATAAGGAATAGCACTATGCTCCCACTAATCTTCTTGTATACACAAGGCTCATCTTCGTTCTTGATGAAACCAAACTCTTTGACCGATTCATCAAAACGGAGATTCCAACTCCTAGAAGCTTGCTTCAATCCATAGATGGATCTCTGCAATTTGCATACTTTAGAATCTTGTTCAAAACCTTCTGGTTGTGTCATATACACATCCTCTTGGAGTTTTCCATTTAGGAAAGCGGTTTTGACATCCATTTGCCATATTTCATAGTCATGATATGCGGCAATGGCAAGCAAAATTCTTATAGACTTGATCATTGCTACGGGTGAAAAGGTTTCATCATAGTCAATACCATTAACTTGCCTATAACCCTTCGCTACAAGCCTAGCTTTGTAAGTATACACCTTCCCATCCATGTCAGTCTTCTTCTTGAAGACCCATTTGCATCCTATGGTTTTTACACCTTCGGGCGCATCAATCAAATTCCAAACTTGATTGTCTTGCATGGATTGTAATTCGGATTCCATGGCTCCAAGCCACTTGTCCGAATCAGGAGAAGACATCGCCTCTTGGTAGGTTGACGGTTCATCATTCTCAATGATTTCTACCTCATTACTATCCGTTACGAGAAATCCATATCTCTCGGGCTCGGATCGTAACCTACTAGATCTGCGAGTTGCTTGTGGATTTTGAGCAAGTTCCACAACTCCTTGTGGTTCTTGTTTTTGTTCCACTATTGGTTCAATGTTATTTTCTGGGTCTCGAATTTCTTCAAGATTTATTTTACTCCCACTGATTTCTTTGGAGAGAAACTCTTTCTCTAGAAAGACACCAGTTCGGGAAACAAACACTTTGTTGTCCTCACGGTTGTAAAAGTAACATCCTTTAGTTTCCTTAGAATATCCCACAAAAATACATTTATCAGATTTGTGTGCTAGTTTGTCGGAGACAAGTCTTTTGACAAAAGCTTCACAACCCCAAATCTTCATGAAAGACATACAAGGCTTCTTTCCGCTCCATATCTCATATGAAGTCTTTTGAACCGATTTAGTTGGAACACGATTTAGTGTGAAAGCAGCGGTTTCTAGAGCGTAACCCCAAAAGGATATTGGAAGATCAACTTGACTCATCATTGATCGAACCATGTCTAACAAAGTCCGATTTCTCCTCTCGGACACACCATTCCATTGTGGCGTTCCGGGTGGAGTCAATTGTGAAACTATTCCACAATTCTTTAGATGATCATCAAATTCTTGACTCAAGTATTCTCCACCTCGATCTGATCGAAATGCCTTAATACTTTTGCCAAGTTGTTTTTCTACTTCATTTTGAAATATTCTAAATATCTCAAATGCTTCACTTTTATGTTTCATTAGGTAAACATACCCAAATCTACTATAATCATCAGTGAAGGTTATGAAGTATTGCAATCCTCCCCTAGCATTGCTACTTAATGGTCCGCATACATCGGAATGTATCAACCCCAATAAGTCGCTTGCCCTTTCACCTATCTTGGTAAAAGGTGTCTTAGTCATTTTTCCAAGAAGACACGACTCACAAGTATCATATGACTCGAGGTCACATGAACCCAAAAGTCCGTCCCCATGGAGTTTTGAGATACGCTTCTCATTAATATGACCAAGACGGTAATGCCACAAATAAGTATGATTTACATCATTAGGTTTAGATTTCTTATTTACATGATAGACATTGTCATTATTTTCATTCTTGACATCCAAGATATAAAGGCCATTAAATGAATTAGCAATACCATAAAGCACATCATTTAAATAAATAGAAAATTTCTTATTCTCAATAAGAAACTTAAAAACTTCATTATCCAAACAAGAAATTGAAATAATATTTCTACTTAAATCCGGAACATAATAACAATTGTTCAAAACAAGAATTAATCCGGAAGGTAAAGTGACTTCATAAGTCCCTACGGCTAATGCAGCAACTCTTGCTCCATTCCCCACACGTAGGTCTACTTCACCATCTTTAAGCAGTCTCCTATTCTTTAGACCCTGCACATTTGAACAAATGTGAGAACCACATCCGGTATCTAATACCCAAGAATCAGTGGTAGAAAAGAGAATATCTATCATATAGATACCTGAAGTCGACGCAGCCTTGCTGCTCTTCTTCTTCTTTTGCTCTTCCAAGAAAGCCTTGCAATTACGTTTCCAATGACCAATTTCTTGACAATGGAAACAGATTGCATCCTTTTGTGAATCGGGTTTTGCCTCAGAAGCCTTGGCAACACCTGCCTTGCTTATTTTGGGTTTGACAACTTTCTTACCCTTTCCTTTGGCACTAGCCTTCTTCCCATCATGAACTAAGAGCACGGGAGAACCTTTCTCCGCAATCTTCATCTCCGCAGTTTTAAGCATCCCATGCAACTCGGAGAGATTCTTATCCATTCCATGCATGTTATTATTCATCACAAACTGATTATAACTTTTAGGCAATGAATTAAGAATGAGATCCGTGGCTAGCTCCAATGGGATTGGATAGCCAAGTTTCTCAAGGTGCTCTACATAGCCTTTCATCCTCAGCATGTGAGGACTCACTTGTTGCCCTTCATTCATTTTGCAAGTAGTGAATGCAACAATGGTCTTGTACCTCTCTTGCCTAGCTTTCTCTTGAAACATGGCTCTTAACTCCACGCCTATCTCATAGGCTTCCAAATATTCCAAACTTTGTTGGAGTTTTGAGCACATGGTAGCAAGCATGAGACAACTTACATCTCTAGAATCATTACGATGTTTCTTGTAATTGTCTCTTTCTGCCCTAGGGGCACTAGGTTCTGGTTCAGCAGGAAGTGGCCCATCGAGAATGTACAACTTATCTTCTTGCCTTAGAAAAATTCTTAGGCTACGGATCCAATCCATAAAGTTAGTACCATTCTCTTGGAGCTTATCCTTCTCAAGGATCGATCGCAACGAAATTGATTGAGTGTTAGCAGTCATTATCTACAATTATGCAAAATTTCCAAAATTTAATAAGTACCAGTTTTCATTAAAGAAATAAATAATGTATTTTTCAATACTCCCACTAAATTATACAACCTTCTTTATACATCTAATGTATAGTATAATTTAAATGGGTTGAGATCCCGCTTTAATCTAATTTTGAGTAGGCTTTGGCGCACCGCTCAAAATCAAATTAATTAGGTAGACAACTCTTGTCAATCATATCTCATATGACTCTCAGTTCTTTTCATGAAATTCTTTAAGAAATCCAATTTCGAAAAGCATGTTAAATCTCATCTTTGCCTTAGGCCCAAAACTGTTTTGACGCTTAATTAAGTCCAACCATTTTAAACGCATAGGAAACTCTTATTCACTCATCTTGCTCATACATGAATAATATCAATGCACCTCGCTTTGGCGAGCCCACACAAAATTACTCGTGTATAAACAAGTGTTTTAATCATGGCATGGCATAAGGACTTAAAACTTTCTTTGAAGGTTTATCACATATAGCATATAACACATTTATGAGCACATAATATAAACATGTTACGCATCAAGTTTAGCCACTAAATTAATCTCCATTAATTTAAGCATAATATTTATGTGTCATTAGTTTCTCTATAATTATGAGGATGAGACTATTTCAACTTTGGTCATCATCTTCCAAATCAAGACAATAAGAAGTGCGGCCGAAACTAAGCCATAAGGCATCCACAATTCCGTACTAATTCAAGAAACCAAGAAAGTAGTCCATGTGGCCGAAACTAAGCAATAGATGGTCTCTTTGAACGTAGGCCAATTGCATCCACAATTTCACATGGATCTCCAATCATTGAATCAAGAACTTTGTTTCTTAATTTTAGCAATTATGAACTCTTCATAATTCTAACTTCGTTTTATCTTTGAAACTTTGATTGCGATCAAGTTTGGGAAACACAATCTCGATGAACGCAGATTAGCCATCCAAACCTTGAACCAATCTTAGAATCACAAGACTAAAACAAATAGGAAAATCAAAACCCCAAAATCCACACACAAACCAACTACCCAAAACCCATTCCAGATCAGCAGGTCTGGACTGGTTCTGTTACTGGTTTTGTTGAATCTTTCAAAAATTCCAAATTCTGATTTTTACAAAAATCAGACAATCTGATCAATATGTGCGGCCGCCCAAAACTCACTGTGCGATCGCCCAAACATGTGCGGTCGCCCAAGTGATTATGTGCGGTCGCCCAGGATGATCAGAATGTACAGAATTTTGAAGTTCGAAAATTTTGCCTCAAAATTGTTTTTCTCCGATTATCAAAACTTTGATCTAATCAAAAATTAATAATCAACAATTCTGAATCCATCATAATTTATTTATTGCGATTGAATCGTGCGATTAAAGTTTGTAAAACAATAAACCACATAAAATCACATAACACATAAACATCATATAATCCAATATTCATATCATGCAAGGCACATAAATAATTTATATACACATAACATGATCTAGGTATTGAAATAACCAACATGAACGGGGCTCTGATACCACTGTTGGGTTTCGTAGACACATGCACAGCGGAATTTAGCATTTAAAATTTATGAAACCCAAAGCCCATAGATCCATTCATATGATTAAGTCAAATACAACAACATGAATAGAGGAAGAACTAACTATTGATGACTTTAAATTCTAGCTTTGATCTTGGTGGAGATTTGAAGCTTGATCACAATGAAAGTAAGAACACGAACTTTGAAGATGATGAGCTTCACACTCTAGCGGTATCCACACCACGAACGAATATCAAAGAGCTTCTTGATCTTGGTTGCTAGACCAAATTGTGAAACACGTTTTCACAATTAATATGAACTTTATGGAATTTTTCTTTTTGTGTATTATTTTGTTCTTCAATCAAGGATGTCTTAGAACAAAATGAAACTCTCTCTCAAACTCTTTAAGACTCACAAAATCATTGGTGAAGAGTGCTGGTCGAATTTGGTCTTTTATACACAAGTAGGACCTATTCCAAATAGAAAACTTGTGTCAAAATCCGTCCAAAATTCGTTTCCTAATCAAATTAGGAATCTGCCCCCCGACATCACTGTGCGGCCGCCCAAAAGCCACTGTACGGTCGCACAACTATCTGAAACAAACTGGTACAAAACTGAGCTAAGTGTGCGGAGGCCCAGTCCATACTGTGCGGTCGCCCACTTCCCCAAATTTCCAGAATTTCCAAAATTCCGATATAGTCTTTATTTAAGATTCGTTCTATTGTGTGTGACCCTCTAGGATTATACTAAGTTGGCAATGGGTTCAAACATGAAACCATAAGATATGATTAGGTTCTAGCAAACCATCATACCTACCCAAATAGTATAACTAGATACAAGTTCGCATTCCTTTAGAATATGTCATAATCCCTTTATCCACGACGTCATTGAACACAAGTCATGGTCAAACAGTCAACTTGTTTTTGTTCAATACTTTCTCGATTCCGAATATGTTGATAATTCAAATGCTATTGATCCAATCAATCCATTTGAGTCCGGCCGAACATTTCATCAACATCATTCCTTCGAGGGGACCAAGCTTGACATCTCTTCGAAGAGGGACAAATCCATTTAGCTTATTACTCTTCCCTACGTGAATCCGATCATGCCAATCATACCCTTTATAACTTCCCGGTTAAAGGTAGCGTTTGAATATGTCAAACATAATGTTCATCAAGTGGAAGACTATAATAACTTCATGTCTAAGGATTCAAATGACATAACTAATATGAGATATATGTTCGACATAGACCATGACATAAATATCATACAGCGGGTCATGTCCAGTACCTTGTTCCAAACAAGTACCCATAAATCTAACATGATCATCACATGATCATTTAGCCTTTATACTAGTGCTTAACAAGTACTAGGGACGGAGATTATTATAAGCAAACATGAACAACAATAATAATCAAAACATCTCTTTATTGATATGAAATAAATGATAACAATTACAACGTTTATTAAACGTGCCTAGGGAACCACTACCAACATAGCCAACCATGGGGAAGGACTGGCCGCGCGGCTAATCCTTGGTCTGACATGATTTTCGTCAGGCTTTTCCTTGTACGATCAGGACTTGAACTCCCTACCCTATTTAATCAATAGTCTCGTAGTGAGACGAGGTAGACAACAGTTTTTCTTCTTTTTGCTCTAGATTTTGATTCTTCCACGCTTTTCTGATGGATAGACACCCTAGGATTTCTAAGGAGAGACAAAACTATTTTATCAAGAGTTTGAAGATCTGGGTTGGGAAGGTTTCGAGGAAAACTCGTGCAAACTTTGATAGGAGATTCGGAATTAAGTGCCTTTGGTCCTTGTATAGGGTTAAGTCCGATGAGAACCTGATTCGTGCTGCCGTTAAGTTATGGGACAATGAGAATCATGTCTTTAACTTTTCTTACAATGAAATCACCCCCATGTATGAAGACTTTGTGGCTCTTAGTGGTGCGACAGTGACGGATAGGTTAGCCATGCCGCAGTACCAAGTGCCTGCAGAACTTCGGGTTTCCCAACTGCTAAGGATTTCTGTTGAAGATGCTAGGGGTTTGCTGTTGGATGGTGGTGTCAACCTCTATGGGCTTCCCATCAGGTTTATTAATAGCACAGTGGAATCTGACACGGCTTTGGATTGTCTGGCACTTTGTCTGTTTGCCTCGGTATTATTTCCACCTTACGTAGGAGTAGCTACTATGGGTTGTCTTGACATGGTGGACCAGGCTCGAGCCAATCGCAGTATTATCCCTTGCTTGCTTGGGGAAACTTTGCATGGTATTGGAGAGTTGGCCTCGGGATCTCGGAAGATGCCAGGGGAAGTACCCGACTGTTAACCTTGTGGCTGCAAGAGAGACTTCGAGTCTTGGAGGAACCTGTTAGACCGGTGTCACCTTGGGTTTGCCAGAGTAGGCGCATAAAGCAGCGATTTGCAGGGATGACTCGTTCTGCATGGGTGACATATATGGCACAGATGGGTACGGCTCAGATCAAATGGATGGTAAGTCATTGGGGGGGGGGGTTATCAGAGTACAGTGGACTCAGAGTGGTCTCTGCATGATTCGGGTCCCTACTTTTGATGAGACTACTTATTACTATGCCGTACGAGTGTGCCGTCAGTACGGGATGCCTTAGATTATACCTTCATCATGGGATGAGACTTGTATCCGAGTTAATGTTAGGATTGTTGGGTTTTGAGCAAACATGCGCAGTGGAATAAAACCCAAAAGCCTAGATCCGATCACGATGATTAAATTAATACGAGGATGAATTTAGAACACTAACCGTGACGGAGCTTTAAAATTCTGAGATCTTCAATCTTTGTTCTTCGCGCTTCTTTGAATCACGAACATAGGAACGACCGCAAAACTTGGATCACGAACTTTGAAGGAGTTGATGCCAATGCCCTCTATGTTTATCCACACGCGAACGAATTTCAAGAACGATTCTTGAACCGGATCGCTAGACCCAATAGAAACTCTTTCTACTTTTAAGGCTATATGGAAAATCAATGTTCTTGTTCTTGAGGAAGAAGAAGAACTTGTTTTTCTCTCTCTCGGAGGCTCTCTAATTGATATGGAATCAATCTCTACTGATTAGGTCGTTGTTAGGAGTTTATATACTTATTAGTCCTAAACCTTTTAGGAGAAATAGGTTAAAACCCGTCACAACACGAAATCAGTTATTGGGCCCGAACAGGGCCTGCTCGGCCGAGTCCTTTGAGGTGCTCGGCCGAGCACCTTGCTCCAAAACAATCTGACCTTCTGATGTACATGCTCGGCCGAGTCTTATGAGGTGCTCGGCCGAGCACCACCAGAATCTTGATTTTAGCCTTTTATATAATTCGTTCTTTTGTGTGTGACCCCATAGGATTATATTAAGTTGGCAATGAGCCCAAACACATTTGTGCTCATAAATCATGAGCGGACTCTAGCAAGCCATCATGACTACCCAATTAATATAACTTGTATAAGTTCGTGAATCCTTTATAGAACATATTACAATCTCTTTGTTTCACGATGTCTATTGAACGTAAGCCATGGTCAATGGTCAACTTACAATGTTCAATGCTTTCTCGATCCAGAATGTATTGATAGTACAAATCTTATTTGAGCACGGCCATGCATTTCATCAACACCATTCTTCGAGTGGCCAAAGCTTGACATCTCTCTCTTACGAGGAACAAATCCCTTCTTGATTTATTACCTTTCCCTACATGAATCTGATTACGCCAATCACATTCTTTATAGCTACCCGATTAGGGGTAACGTTTGAATATGTCAAACGTAATGTTCATCAAGTGGAAGGTAATAATACTACGCAGTGCAGGAATGTCGTTTCCTATGATCAATATGTCATCAACATATAGTACCAGAAATAATACTACGCTCCCACTAATCTTCTTGTAAACGCAAGGTTCATCTTCGTTTTTGATGAAGCCAAACTCTTTGACCGATTCATCAAATCGAAGATTCCAACTCCTAGAGGCTTGCTTCAATCCATAAATGGATCGTTGCAATTTGTATACTTTGTTAGAATTTTCTGGAATTACAAAACCTTCAGGTTGTGTCATGTAAACATCCTCAAGTAAGTTCCCATTAAGGAACGCTGTTTTGACATCCATTTGCCATATCTCATAGTCAAAATATGCGGCTATGGCAAGTAAAATTCTTATAGACTTGATCATTGCTACGGGCGAAAAGGTTTCATCATAGTCGATACCATGAATCTGCCTATAGCCTTTCGCTACAAGTCTAGCTTTATAAGTATGCACCTTTCCATCCATGTCAGTTTTCTTTTTGAAAACCCATTTGCATCCTATGGTTTTTACACCTTCGGGCGCATCAATCAAGTTCCAAACTTGATTATCATACATGGATTTAATTTCAGATTCCATGGCTCCAAGCCATTTATCTGAATCAGGAGCGGACATCGCTTCTTGGTAGGAAGTAGGTTCGTCATCAACTATGACTTCTACTTCATTGCTATCTGTCATGAGAAATCCATATCTCTCAGGTTCAGATCGCACCCTACCAGTTCTGCGAGGAACTCGAGTATTCTGAATAGGTTCCACAACTCTTTGTGAAACTTGTTCAGATCCAACATTTTGTTCCATGTAGTTTTCGGGTTCTCGAATTTCTTCGAGATTAATTTTACTCCCACTAATTCCTTTGGAGAGAAACTCTTTCTCTAGAAAGGTACCATGACGGGCAACAAACACTTTGTTTTCCGCGCGGTTGTAAAAGTAATAACCCTTAGTTTCCTTAGGGTAACCAACGAAAATACATTTATCAGATTTAGGTGTGAGTTTGTCAGATATGAGCTTCTTAACAAATGCTTCACAACCCCAAATCTTCATGAAAGACAAACTAGGTTTTCTTCCAGTCCACATCTCATGTGGAGTCTTTGGAACAGATTTTGTTGGAACATTATTTAGTGTTAGTGCAGCAGTTTCTAGTGCATGTCCCCAAAAGGTTAAAGGAAGATCAACTTGACTCATCATGGAGCGGACCATATCCAATAAAGTCCTATTTCTCCGTTCGGACACACCATTCCATTGTGGTGTCCCAGGTGGAGTTAATTGTGAAACAATTCCACAATCTTTCAGATGATTGTCAAATTCTTGGCTTAAATATTCTCCACCACGATCTGATCGAAGTGCTTTAATAGTTTTGCCAAGTTGATTTTGTACTTCATTTTGAAATATTCTAAATATCTCAAAAGTTCACTTTTATGTTTCATTAAGTAGACATAGCCATATCTACTAAAATCATCAGTAAAAGTTATGAAGTATTGATATCCTCCCCTAGCATTGCAACTCATTGGTCCACACACATCAGTATGTATGAGGGCCAATAAGTCATTAGCCCTTTCACTACTCTTAGTAAAAGGTGCCTTAGTCATCTTTCCAAGTAAACATGACTCACAAGTTTCATATGATTCAAAATCATGTGAATCTAGAAGTCCGTCCCCATGGAGTTTTGAGATACGCTTCTCATTAATATGACCAAGACGGCAATGCCACAAATAAGTATGATTTACATCATTAGGTTTGGATTTCTTATTTACATTATAAACATTCTCATTATTCCCACTTTCAACATCAAGAACATAAAGGCCATTAAATGAACATGCAGTACAATAAAGCATATCATTTAAATAAATAGAAAACTTTTTATTTTCAATAAGAAACTTAAAACCTTCATTATCCAAACAAGAAATTGAAATAATATTTCTACTTAAATCCGGAACGTAATAACAATTGTTCAAAACAAGAATTAATCCGCTAGGTAAAATTACATCATATGTTCCTACGGCTAATGCAGCAACTCTTGCTCCATTCCCCACGCGTAGGTCCACTTCGCCATCTTTAAGTAGCCTTCTATTCCTTAGTCCCTGCACATTTAAACAAATGTGAGATCCACATCCAGTATCTAATACCCAGGAGCTAGAAGTAGAAAGTAGAATATCTATAACATAGATACCTGAAGTAGATGCAGTCCCACCGCTCTTCTTCTTCTTTAACTCTTCCTTGTAAACCTTGCAATTTCGTTTCCAATGTCCAATCTCATTGCAGTGGAAACAAATTGCATCCTTTTGGGAAGCAGGTTTAGCCACATTAGCTTTGGCAACAATTGCCTTGCTAATCTTGGGTTTGACAACTTTTGCCTTTCCCTTTCCTTTGCCTTTTTGGCCCTTTCCTTCCTTAGACACAATGAGTACAGGAGCGATCTCTTTACCGATTTTCTTTTCTGCCTGCTTAAGCATCCCATGCAGTTCAGACATAGTCTTATCCATCCCTTGCACATTAAAGTTCATGACGAACTGATTATAGCTTTTGGGCAATGAATTAAGAATAAAATCGGTAGCCAACTCAATCTCAATTGGATGGCCAAGCCTCTCTAGTTTCTCAAAGTAAGCCTTCATTTTCAAAACATGAGGGCTCACAGACTGTCCTTCGCTCATCTTGCATGAGACTAGGGCAGCTATGGTGTCGAACCTCTCTTGCCTTGCTTGTTCTTGGAACATATCTTTCAATGTAGCAGCAAGGTCAAATGCTTCCAAGTGTTCAAGAATCTTCTGAAGTTCTGAACACATGGCCTCAAGCATAAGACAACCCACCTCACGAGAATCATTCACATGTTTCTTATAGGTGTTTCTCTCATCCTTGGGTGCATTAGAAGCAGGTTCTTCTTCAGGAACGGGTTCATCAAGAATATAGAGCTTATCCTCATGCTTTAGAACAATTCTAAGGCTACGGATCCAATCCGTATAGTTAGCTCCATCTTCTTGAAGTTTCTCCTTCTCAAGGATAGATCGCAGTGATAAATTTGTATTCTGAGCCATTATCTACAATTATGCAAACATATAATTAAATATAAGTACCAACTTAATTAAAGATATTAAATTAATAGTATTTTACAAATACTCCCACTAAATTATGTAACCTTCATATACATCCAATGTATAATATAATTTGAATGGGCTAAGATCCATATTTTACTTAACTTTGAGTCGGCTAGGGCACGACTGCTCAAAATAAGTTATTTAGGTAGACAACTCCTTGTCAATCATATCGTATATGACTCTTAGATCTTTTATGAGATTTTAGATATCGTATATCTAACATGTTTTAATCTCATCTGTGCCTTAGGCCCAAAACTGTTTTGATAGCCTAATTAAGTTAAACCATTTTAAACGTATAGGAATCACTGTTTCCTCATCTTGATCATAAATGGATAGAATCAATGCACCTACGCTAGGGCGTAACCCACACAAAACTACCCACGTACTCACAAGTGTTTTAATCATGGATTGGCACGGAACTTAAATTTTAATGAAGGTTCATGACATATAGTATGGTCAATGTTTATAGTCACATAATATAAACACATAAAGCAATGGTTAATAATTTAACTAATCTCATTAATTAAATTAAGATTTCATGTGATTGATTTATGGGGATAAATTCTTTAACACATTATTGAGAGCACGATTGTACGGTCGAAACTAAGCCAGAAGGCATCCACAATCCCATACCAAATTTAGAAACTAGAAGAAACAACTATGTAAGGTCGAAACTAAGCCAATAGGCATCCACAATCCCTTACATAAAGTAACTCGATTCTAAATTCTTTTGTTCCATCAATTCATTACTTTGACCTTGATATTTGTTTTCAGGAAACACGGTTTCTCAAACCAGCCATCTGACAAACAAATTCAATCCAAAGTGATTTTAAACAAGCCGTTTAATTTCAGGAAACACGGTTTCTAAAACCAGCCATCTGAAAAACAAATTCTGTCCAAAATCAACCTGCTCGGCCGAGTCCTTTAAGGTGCTCGGCCGAGCGCCTCTGTGTTCCAGAAAACCCTTTGCTTCTGATGACTCTGCTCGGCCGAGTCTTATAGACTGCTCGGCCGAGCACCACGAACAGAACATATTTTCTTGTCAAATTTTAATTCTAAGATTGCTTTCCCGATTCATTTAGGATTTGGTGTTCATAATGATCATATCATCATCTTCATCAAAACCTTGAATAACGATTTATTCATGAATCAAAGATCATCAACAAATCAATCCAATTAATTTTTGATAATCTAAAGGAACATAATAATCAAATTATTATTGCAATCGTAGATCCCACATAACGTATTTAAACGGTGCGATTTTATGATTTCAATATATCTCATATACAAACATAAAACTCAGATCACATAAACATCTTGAATCCAAATTCACATAGCATGCCAAAACATATAATCCAATTATATCATTAACATGTTATTATTAAAATAATCATGTTGAACGGGGCTCTGATACCACTGTTGGGTTTTGAGCAAACATGCGCAGCGGAATAAAACCCAAAAGCCTAGATCCGATCACGATGATTAAATTAATACGAGGATGAATTTAGAACACTAACCGTGACGGAGCTTTAAAATTCTGAGATCTTCAATCTTTGTTCTTCACGCTTCTTTGAATCACGAACATAGGAACGACCGCAAAACTTGGATCACGAACTTTGAAGGAGTTGATGCCAACGCCCTCTATGTTTATCCACACGCGAACGAATTTCAAGAACGATTCTTGAACCGGATCGCTAGACCCAATAGAAACTCTTTCTACTTTTAAGGCTATATGGAAAATCAATGTTCTTGTTCTTGAGGAAGAAGAAGAACTTGTTTTTCTCTCTCTCGGAGGCTCTCTAATTGATATGGAATCAATCTCTACTGATTAGGTCGTTGTTAGGAGTTTATATACTTATTAGTCCTAAACCTTTTAGGAGAAATAGGTTAAAACCCGTCACAACATGAAATCAGTTATTGGGCCCGAACAGGGCCTGCTCGGCCGAGTCCTTTGAGGTGCTCGGCCGAGCACCTTGCTCCAAAACAATCTGACCTTCTGATGTACATGCTCGGCCGAGTCTTATGAGGTGCTCGGCCGAGCACCACCAAAATCTTGATTTTAGCCTTTTATATAATTCGTTCTTTTGTGTGTGACCCCATAGGATTATATTAAGTTGGCAATGAGCCCAAACACATTTGTGCTCATAAATCATGAGCGGACTCTAGCAAGCCATCATGACTACCCAATTAATATAACTTGTATAAGTTCGTGAATCCTTTATAGAACATATTACAATCTCTTTGTTTCACGATGTCTATTGAACGTAAGCCATGGTCAATGGTCAACTTACAATGTTCAATGCTTTCTCGATCCAGAATGTATTGATAGTACAAATCTTATTTGAGCACGGCCATGCATTTCATCAACACCATTCTTCGAGTGGCCAAAGCTTGACATCTCTCTCTTACGAGGAACAAATCCCTTCTTGATTTATTACCTTTCCCTACATGAATCTGATTACGCCAATCACATTCTTTATAGCTACCCGATTAGGGGTAACGTTTGAATATGTCAAACGTAATGTTCATCAAGTGGAAGACTGTGATAATCTCAGGTCTAAAGATTCCAGTAATATAACTATATGAGACTTAATTATGACATTGTGACCATGACATAAATCTCATATGGGTCAGTCTAGGATTTGGTCTCCAACAAATACCCATAAGTTTAATTGTATCCCATACACCATAATCATCATATGATTATCCATTAAACTTATACTAACAATTAATCATAATTATCAGGGACGGGGATTATTATAATAAACATGCAAATGATATAATAATCAAACATTCAATATCATTAATATTAATAACATTAATCGTTTTACAAAACGTGCCTAGAGCATACAACACCAACAAGGATGTTCTCTATGAGTGCCGGGGTTGCAGTGCTCTTGGAGAGATGTTGGTCTTATGCTCTCATGCCTAGCACTCTCTGTATATAGCGATCACGTGACATACTTCTATCTCGAGAATACTTGGACTGGTACCAGACGACCTTGGGGAACATGGGACAGACTCTGAGAAGACTGAGACCTAGGGTAGTAATCCCTTATGTCTCAAGTAGACGCTTGAGGGAGGACGAGAATGTGCAATGGGAGGTGGAAACCGAGTTGGCTCAGCTAGCACCTACTGAGAGGAAAAGAAAGAGAGAAGGCTCAATGGGGGTGACTCAGTTGAGGAAGGACTTGTTTGCGGATCCCACTAGACGGGCTAGACGCGGACGAAGGGACAAGAAACCGAAGGAAGAAGAGGAAGAGGAGGAGGAGGATGAGTGACTCCGAGTATCCAACCACAGTCGTTGCAGACAGATAGTTTAGATTTTAGTTTGTTTTAATTTATTTAGATTTCACAGCAGGTTATTTATTCGCAGGTTCTTTTGAGCTTAGACTCATCAAATAAATGTTAACGTGTAGTGACTTGTGGAAATAGAGATTTTTCTTTGGTATTAAACAGATTGTTTGCTTTATTTGAAATTTGTTCAAACCAGATTTGGATTTTTATTTATTTTTGAGACCGCACCATTGAAGGCTGCCTACGTTCCCCTTTTACAAGTAGGGCTAAGGGGCTCAGGTCATCATAGTTCATTGCTGATTATAGAAAGGGAAGATAGAAAGGGGGAAGTAAAGAGACTAATAATATATATATATATATATATATATATATATACATATATATATATATATATATATATATATATATATATATTTACAAGGGGGATGGCCATTGTAGAAGACCGTTGACGGAGAGTTCCGCTGTTGGAGAGTACTGCTTGTGGAGAAGGACCGTAGTGGTTAGTTGTAGTAGTGGCGGAGATTGTAAATCTTGACTGGGAGGAAGCCGTTGTCGTCCGTGTACACCTAATCTTTGTTCTGCTTGGTTAAGCGACCCGTCTCGATGAGTAGTCGGATCTCCTCTTTCAATTCCTGACAGTCTTCCATACTATGCCCTTCATTCTAGTGGTAAAAACACATTCTGCGCAGTTCAAAAATCTGTAGTGTCGCAGTAAGACCAAATTCTTGCATCGGCTGTAGTTTACCAATTTTCTTCAGTGCTTTGAACATGAGGCCCAATGGTAGATCCGAGATTGTGCAATCTCGAAAACTGATGGGGGCTCCATTATGTGACTTGGATTTCCCGTGTGGTGGTCATAAGGACGGGGTATTTGCTAAATGGCTCTTTAGTTGAGTTAGAGCCCATTCACATTTCTGGTTCTAACTTTCTTTTGAGCAATGCTGTAATTATTTGAGGAGCGAGTCTCCTGCCATTGTGAGGCGGCTGATGTAGTGTAGAAGACCTAGGAGTTTGATCCTTTCATTTTCTTGGCGAGGGGGTGACATCATGATTAACTCTATGATCTTTTATGGGTCAGCCTTGAACTTTTGTCCTAATCTGTAGCCTAGAGCTTTTGTCTGAATAGTACCGAATTTGCATTTTGACAGATCCAGGAGAATTTTCTGACCTCTCAGAATGTTGAAGACTTTCCGCAGATCTTCGATATGTCGACCGTAGTGTCTCTTGGAGTGTACTACTAAATCATCTATGTAGACATTTGTATCTGTTGGCGATCTTATTGGCACGTGGTAAGAGATACCAATGCCCTTCCATTCTAGGAATCTGTTGGCGTGACAATAGGTACCCCATGGAGTGTGAAAGAGTAACTTCTCATCTGTCTGTGCTGCGGCAGGTATCCGATTTTTATCGGGGAAACCTTCGAGGAATGATCGAACATCTCTGTCTTCGGCGGCTTCTAACAGTGTGTTCAAGTCAAACGGTGGAAACTTGTGTTTGGGGCTCAGTTCGTTAAGACTCATGATGTCTATTTGAACCGTCACCTTCCTTTTGTACTTCTTTGCAGAGATGATGTTGAACAACCATTTTGGCCAAAATACCGACTTGATGAGGTCTCTCTGTAGCAGCTTTTCGATTTCCATGGCCATTCGAGGAGACCATTCGGGCTTGACTGGCGGCAGTACTTGCTTTACTAGCCCAATGTCTGGTGTTGTCATGCAACGTAGTGTCCGATTTATATCAATTAATGCAACGTAGTAGCGACTTCTTACATTGTGAAACGTACTTGAAGTAGTTGTATCAAATAATGCAAAATAATGCAAAGTTCGAACAATTTGACAAACGTACTTGAAGTAAGTTGTATCAATTAATGCAACATAGTAGAGGCTAAAAAGTTATTACGTTGTATTATTTGATACACAATAAGCAAGTACGTTGTCTATTTTCAAAAGTAAGCACTACGTTGCATTAATTGACTTTTAACACCCGGTACGTTGCATATTTCAGTGATTTTCCCCATTTTCTATCTAGTGTATCGTCACAGGACCATGCAAAGATGTCTTCATATTCTCTGAGCAGTTTGATCAATGCTTCTCGCTCTTCGCCTTGAAAGAAGTTCCTAATCTGAGTCCACTTTGGCTTGTCTTGTCTTCCCAGATTCACACATGTTAACACCTCATCGGCAGCTTGGGCTCGGCTTTCCCTTTGATTCATAACCTGCTCTGAGATTTCTCGGATGTATTCGTTATTAAGTTTGTCTGTGTCTGCCTCTTTTAATGAATCGTTATTAACTATTTGTGTATCATTAGATTGATTAGTTAATTTATCATTTATAAGAGTGGCTATAGCGGGATACTCGGAAAGATTGAGACTTTCAATTAATGCACGAGGAAAGACAATGTTTGTGATTACATTGTAGTCTTTTGACTTGAGGTCATTAGACTTGGACGGAGACACGAACTCATAAGTGAGAAAAGGGAACCTAACTGACTTAGGGGAAATTGACTTTCTAGGGGGTGAGCTGACTGGCCCCAGATTCTCGATAGCAGTAGTCACAGGTCCGTATTCGATAACAGCCACAATATCATCTTCGAGGCTCAGGTGCTGGAACAAATCTTGGCCGTCCCATGGCTCTGTTTCCTTAGCTTCACCGACCAATGGTTCATCGAGTGACACGAATTCAGTATCGTAAGTCAGGTCTTTGTTCACTTTGATGCAGTACTCATTCTGGATGGTAGTAACTCTGCCAGCAGTCTTTCGAGGTTCCATATACTTTAGCTCTAGATTGGCCCTGTCGAACTTGATATCTCTAAAGATTTTAAAGCCCTTTTGCAGCTTTCCGTTGTGGTTGAACCATGGCTCTGCGAACTTGAAGTTTGAATACTCTTCACCTTATTTCACATAGTAACTGTTGAGGGAAAGGTGGTAAGGTTTCATATCAGACTTCTTGTAAGGGAGTTGCTTCTTCTTGAGCCTTGTCATTAGGAATAAGTACGTACCCTAGCCCAAACAGGCCTCTGTGGTCTACCTCCTCAGTCAAGTGTGTGGGACCTTGTAAGTACTTACCTAGCCCCAGCCCCGGTATGAAGCCCATGTTTCGAAGTATCTTGTAGACAGGTAGCACTTTATCAGAAGTTCTGGTGAGATCGTTATCACATATCTGAGCTTGTGCCACTATTTCGAAACTCCTGAAAATTCGGCGATCTTCCTCATGCTGAATCTGTAACACAGGTGCTCCTTTCGTGTCGGTGCCTTGTGCTGTTACTAGGTCACTGTAGATAACTGTCACCTCATTCCCTGACTGGAATTTAACACACTGATGCAAAGAGGACGGAACGGCATTAGATTTTTGAAGCCAAGGGTGTCCTAGCAGGATGGTGAAGGAGGATGGTATATCGATCACTTGGAAATCTGTAGACAGAGTTTGTGTCCCCACGGAGATGGGTAGCGTAACAATTCCCAACACTGATCTGTATGTGGAGTCATAAGCTTTGATTGTCTATTTGGAAGGCCTTAGAGTGGTTGGGTCAATATCCACCACATCCATCATTCGTGACGGTAGTACATTGATGGCGGATCCGTTGTCCACAAAGGCTCGAGGGATTTTCTTCCCACTGATTTCGACTGTGATGTGCAGAGGTTCATTATGATCAATGCCAAATGGAGGTTCATCGAGCTCTGAAAAGGTGATGATATTCTCGAAGTGAATGTTGCCGATCATTTGTGTGATATTCTTGGGAGTGGTGTCTGATGGGACCATAGTAGCGGCCAAGTTCTTCTCGAGTATTTGACGGTGAGCTAGAGATGAGGTGAGTAAAGACCACAAGGAGATGTGAGCTTGGGTTTGTTTAAGCTGCGTGAAGATGGGATCCTCTTTCTAGGGATCTGATGGCTCTGACTCTTTATTAAAGACCTTCTTTGTACCCTTGGGGTCTGACTGATAGATCTGTCCGGACTTTGTGAGTAGGTTAATTTCTGCTCGCATGTCGTATGGAGATTGCGGTATTTTTGCGGATTCTGCAAAGATTTCAGCTATAGACAGTGGTGGAGATTTAAGTGGACCGGAGTCGCAATCTTCTAGAAGAGAGGGTTCTAAAGATAATTCATCTAATGACAGCATATAACAAGAAGAGTTACTATCATTAATAAACTTTGAAGTACAGCCTATTTCATCATCACTATAAAACTCGGAGTCTGCCACAATAGGTTCGGCTAGATCACCAATGTTTGTTGCTATACTATTTTCATTTAAAGAGAGCCTAGGGTCTTCGAGAGAACCGTCATGAATGAGTTTCAAGATATCCTTCTTTAGGGCGAAGCACTCTCTTGTTCTATGTCCCGTGGCTTGATGGTAGTGGGTAGTATTTCCATACATTGCTTCCCATGTGTGTGGAATAACCCTTGAGTTGTCTAAGGAGTCATTTGTTTACAAGGTCACAGAGAAACTTCTTCATGGAGATCTTTAATTGATCGATGCAGTCTTCGAGTTCTAGCATAGTGATTTGATCGGTTTCCAACATGTTGACACCCATCGCGATGATTTTTCTTGGATCGGCGATGATGTTGTCCTTGATGAGCTTCTGTACGATCTGTTTGATGGTAAAGCACTCGTTGTTGGTGTGTCCGGACATTCTATTGCCCTCTGTCTACTCACAACAACTATTCACTTACTATTCTCTCTCTCACTTTCTCACTCACACCATCTACTTTTCTTACACATTTTCTTAATTCCCGTTCTTAAAATTCTATAGAAAATTTGTTTTGGGACCGAGGGAGTATGATTATTCATATTAGCTAACTTTAAAACTAAGACTATTGTTGTTGTCGGTGGTATTTTAGTGGTATTTTGGTGGTTAGTACCATATGGCTGTAAACGAGTCGAATCGGGTCGATTTTTGTCGATGGTATTTTAGTGGTATTTTGGTTGTTAGTACCGTGTTCAAATTTGTAGTAGTTTTTTTCATTTTTATGTGCAATAAAATTGGTAAATAAAATTATATGCACTAACCGCGAACTTTGAGAGCATTAATGAGGTTGTTATAGTAGGCTACTCCTGCCTTGCTTACTCCTTCATTTTCCTTCCCTGGTGGTATCCCATCTCCACATTTCCAAATCCAATCATAAAGAGCAATGCTAGGCATACAAAAAAAAGTTAAAAAATTAAAAATACAAGGTGTGGTGGCGATATTTCATTGATCACATCAGTAATGGACCCGGCACACTCCAATTAAAAACACCAACACAATTATGACACATCGTTTTGTGTAGCCATCTTTTGTTGCTTTATTATTTCTCATTATCAAATGATATAAAGAGATACAATACATTGGAATATGCGCGTGCTTGTGTGTGTGAGTGAGAGAGAGAGTGAGATTAGGATCGAAAAACTTTAATATACGTACAACTTACTTGGCATTATCCGAGACCATGAGATTGAAAACTAACAAGCCTTGATACTTCATTAGTCCTGCATCCGTCTGTAAATACATACAACAGAAAATACATTTATTTTCTTGCTATTTTTTCTATTTTTTATTATGTCGATGGTAATAGTGATTCGTATACCTCATAGGCTCATACAGATGATATTGGTTATTTTCTTGTTTCAAACTCAACCAACCTGACATTTTAACAAAAATAAATAAATAATAAGAACGTATAATACGACTATGATGTCATGAATAGAAACTAACAATTTTTTACTATATGGAAATAAATTGGGAGGTATGTAATTGGTCAAGTAATTTGTGCATATATAAAGCTAAAACTGCAATTATAGTACTAAGATTACAAAACTAATATTTTAAATATTACTCCCAATGAATTTTAAGAAATGGATGTAATCCAGAAACAATAGAGAGAATGAGAAGAAAAAGAAAAAAACAAAACAAAGGACAAGGTTGTCATAAATATGAAAAGACCACAAGGACAGACAAAGAATAAGATAGTGCTTTTTCAATTGTATAATTTTCATACTAAGTGAACTTTGATTGAAATTTCCTACTTTTTTTTTATTTTTTTTATTTTTTATAATGGATTTATTTGCTTCATCAAGTCAATTAATTACTTCAACTCCGATAGGGTTCGTTTATTCCAAAATTTTGCTACTTCATCCATCCGTTCCAAAATACTTGTTGTTTGAAGGGTTGAACTTTGTCCCAAAATATTGTAGTTTTGATTTTATTTAGACATTTTTAGCATTGCTTATCAAATATACCCTTATTTATGATGGTAGTTGTTATTGTAAAAGTATTTAATTGTCTTGATACTTGAAATGTTTTAAGGGTAATTTACTCCATTAGATATGCAGATTGCTTTTCTTAATTTGTGTGAAAATCCTATAACAACAAGTATTTTAGGACGGAGGGGGTATAACTTTATTCTTAACGGATAAATTTAAAATGTATTTCCCTTTTTATTAGATGGATATCGATTGACAAGAACGAATTGTTCGTTGACAAAAACTTGTGTAAGACGGTCTCATATGTGAGAAGGGTCTCGTTGAGAGAGTAAATGGTTTGCCCCTCAATGGATGGGGCGACGCAAGCCCGTTTTCTCTCTCGTCAAGATCCGTCTCATGTGTGAGACCGTCTCAAAAAAAACTTCCTCTTGTTCGTTAGGTAGTCTTATATAATTCAGGTCGTTCAAAAAGCTGACGCTTGTTTTAGAGTAGATTTTGTGAAAAACGTGTTTTTCCTTAAGGATAAGAAAAACGTGTTTTCCCAAAGAAGCTGACACTTGTTTTAGAGTAGATTTTGTGAAAAACGTGTATTTCCTTAAGGATAAGAAAAACGTGTTTTTCCAAAGAAGCTGACGCTTGTTTTAAAAACAAGCGGTGATATTTTTGTAAATAACTGGCAGGCATCGTAAGTGTCAACGTCAATATTACAAAGTGTCAGTAATTTGGACTGGCGTTTATAAACATTGCCACCGGCACTTTTAATAAGTGTCAATGTTAGTGTTAAAAAGTGTCAGCCATTACACTGACACTTATAAACATTGATACCGACACTTATTAAATGTGACAGTGGTAGTGTTAATGAGTGTCAATGTAACATGGCTAGTAGTTTCTAACACTAACACTAGCACTTTAGATAAGCGCCAGTTATTTATAAAATATCACCGTGTTTTAAAACTACTTCCCCTTTTTTACAAAAATATCACCGCGCCTTTTTGAAAAAAACATTTTACGCTAACTTAGCGTAAAACACGTTTTTTTCCAAGTTTTCACTTATGTGTATGTAAATAAATTAATACTAATGTATATCCACAACTATCAATCCAAGGTCAAATTTATGAAGACAAATGCAAAAATTCTTTACATGTATTTGAAAGAAAATAACATCAAAAATAAATAAACAAATTGTAGAGCTGAATGAAATTGTTAAAATTCATGACTTGCTGGTTATAGAAAGTCACTCTCAATATTATGAATTTCTTCATTATCATTCTTTATATGGAGACAAAGTTTTCAGCAAAGCTGAATTTGGTCAGCTGAAAATAAACGACATATTTATGCAACGTAGTGTCCGATTTATATCAATTAATGCAACGTAGTAGCGACTTCTAACATTGTGAAACGTACTTGAAGTAGTTGTATCAAATAATGAAAAGTTCGAACAATTTGACAAACGTACTTAAAGTAAGTTGTATCAATTAATGCAACGTAGTAGCGGCTAAAAAGTTATTACGTTGCATTATTTGATACACAATAAGCAAGTACGTTGTCTATTTTCAAAAATAAGCACTACGTTGCATTAATTGAATATTAAGACCTGATACATTGCATAGATCGGTAATTTTCCCGCTGAAAATTCATTAACATTTCCCAAATGCAATGCTAATAAATAAAAAGATTGTTTCTGAGTTTGTTTCAGAAAGCATGAATAAGTGAAACAACAAGAATGTAAGAATGTATTGTATGAAATCATGTTCATATAAAAGCATAAGTACTTGTTTTTGAGTTTGTTTTAGAAAGCAGTGTTATCAAGAATGAGCGGAGAATAGATGCACATGATATATGCTGCAGGTCTAACCTTGTCAATATATATTTTCGTTACATAAGGTTCATGTATGTCTAAGCCCCACTCTCTAGTATTTACAAGAAAAACCTTAGAGAAGGACACTTTCCATAACTGACACATTTCTAGGAAAAAATATTGGTCAAGACTGTCAAGTAGCATCAAATATACAACAGTTGGTACGAGTCGGAAGGTGGCGTTAGAAGTTAGACAACTTAACTGTTGCCACAAAACTTAATCAAATCTCTACAACACACAATTCACTATAACTAGTAAGTGTAATGATTCATATATCAACCGACAAAGGCTGAGTTGGGAATAGTTCAGGTCCATACATATGATCGTTTGTTTTATGTATCCAGTGTTGTGACTTGTGCACAGTTTGAACTTTCACATTTCAAGCTGTATTACTCACAGAAGGGCTATCTTGTAAAATGTGCATGATGTGTGACTTATGATGTTAGCCTACTAAGATGCTTGTGCTTTTAGGCGTGATATTATTCATTCATAACATTAATGATATCTTTCCTTTGATTGATGAACTTTTGTTTTATTGTTTTGCAACTTTGCTGAAAACAAACATTACTCCATCATAGAATGACACAAACGTCCTTCAACTACATATATGTATGATCCATCCTTCAACTACATTCAGACACACACATTACCCCATCTCTCTCTCCCTCCCTTCTCATCTTCTTACAAATGTCTTCTAAGTCTGATCACCAAGCCAAGTTAATATATAATATGGAGAAGCTTGTAAATGAAGATGGGGTTGCACATGGAACAATGCAACACAAGAACGGCATCAATGTCAAAATGGCTATCTTGAAATTTAAAAATGTTAAAGAAGTTGCACATAGTTATACGCCAATCAGTGGCCTTGACTATTTCTTGAAACGTTATGCCACGACTGAAAACACGATGCTCGTGAAAGATTTTGACTTAACTTTAGATGGGTGGCTTAAGGCAGGGCCGTCCCTAACAGTTTATGGGCCTGGGGCGAAGTCAAATTTAAGGGTCTTTAATATTATTTGTTTAGTATTTTTTTAATCGACTACTTTTTTTTTGAAACAGTGTGATACACGTGCAATGCACAGAAAACAATAATATAGTAAAAATGATTATGGTTATAATATATTTGAAACCGTGCGATGTACGTGTTTTTCACAAATAACAATAATGATAATAAAATTTTAAATATAATTTAGTAAAAGAATTGTAAAGCTATTAAAAGTTATAATTTCAATAATAACTCTAAAAGTAAAGATGATGGTGATAATATTAAATACTAAATTGACACTGCCTTCATCTTTAGGATTAAATTTATTGGGCATATGTAATTTTGTTACGCTCAATAACTAAATGAAATTATACAAAAAATAGTAATAGTTGCAGGGTAAAATTTTCACAAGAATATGTCATGTGGCATTGCGAATGTCAGCGGCTTCGATATATATATATATATATATATATATATATATATATATATATATATATATATATATAATACACACACACACACACACAATGTCTAATTGTTTTAATGCAACATTAACACACATATATTTAGATTGCAAATTTTTTAGTAATTATGTTAGTAAACATCACTTTTAAAAAAAACTACTTTAAAATAATTAATAAATATGACTTATGCAAGGGAAATGGGGTAACTTGGAAGAACGCCGAGTCTTCTCTTCGGTATTTCAAGGCCAATGGAGATCACCTGCACCTCATAAGGTGAGTTATAGTTTTGTTTATGAAATACATTACTCCCTCTGTTCTTTTATAAATGATTGGGTTTCTCATGAGTTATAGTTTTGTTCTATGAGATTAGATGATTAAATAGTTTGATTTAAAATGATACTATTGTTTTGCTCGTAACTAGTAATTTGTACTAACTAGGTCATTGGTCATGAGATTGGTGACTATTCACAAGCAAGGCATGTGCTTTAAAAGCAAGTTTACCAAACAACACATTGTCTTTGTTATTGGTCATCCTAAGTTTAAACCCCTTCTGCTGTGGTAAAAAGATAAAACCGAACCAGATCAGGTAGTCAAAGACTATAATAATCTGGTAAAAATAATCAAGAAAGATTTGTTGGCCTTGGAGGAGGGAGAATATCCAGAAGATTTATTTGATTTTTTTTGGAGCTGCTGCTGATACGGAGTAAGTATTAATATTTGTCTTTATTTTTTATTTCGTAAATTGTCTTTTTATTCATCTAACCCATTTGTCATACTCACACACTTAAATTTGATCTTACTCTCAAATCATACATTTTCCCTCCCACAACACTTTTGAATATATACTCTCTTCTTGATTTCAGTTGTTTTGGGACGGAGGGAGTATGGTAGTGTCTGTACGGTGGCACAAATTAGTACACCCATTATAGACAATTAGTCTTTCTCGTAAGGAAAAAAAAAACTTTTGATTTTAATGTCTTTCTGTAAACGGAACATAGTTCACAGATTACATATGGTTGTGTATTTTATAGACTTTGAGTTGTTGTGGTTACCTTAACTTGTCCTTAGAAGAATATGGTAGGGACTCTTGTACTGGTGTATATACATTCACAGTAATACAAATAACAAAGAGCAGAGTGGGGTTTTCTTCTTACTCAAGCGTCTCTATCTCCTCTCCTCTCCAGAATATTAATCTCATATTTCACACCCTTATTTATAAATGTCAATTAACATTATCAAAATAGAATCATGGCATAAAAATAAAACTAGATTTCCTCAATTTAACAATGGTAACAATGCAAATAAACAAAAAGAAAACTGAAAGAAATTAAGCGGCTAGGACTGTTTTCTGGGAACCGACCAACTGTGTATTCAAACGTGCTAACAGTTGTTCAGACAGTTGTCTTGTCAGTTGGCGACGACCAGAAACTCAGAAACACAGAAACAAACGCAGCGGAAATTAAAACTGATTAAACACTTCAGCAAGAAATACCTTGCTGGAAAACTTTCATTACTAAAACTCTTTCAGAGTACAAAAGGATGAAAGAAACAAAAACAATTAAAAGATCAAAACCTATTCTATCTTGAATAGACTAAACAAAAAATACTTGAGTTCTTGATGAACAAGAACCTAAAAAAACAAAAGACTCTCAAAAATATTCTGTGAATCCGTGATTAAAATCCGTCATTGACAATGAAGGAGTCGGCTTGTATTTATACAAGACTTGGCCGCTCCTTACACTCCAAGAAATCCTTCTTTCCATATGAGAGTCTTCCTAAAATAAAACACCTAAAATACAAAATACTAACCAAAGATAAACATTAGTAGGTTAGTCAAGTAAATCAAAATAATAATAATCCTAAAATAAACTATTCCTAAATAATTACAACTAATTCCTAAAATAAATAAACTCTAAATATATACATTTATTAAATCAGAATCACAAAGATACAAAACTAAATATAAGAGTATTTCATACTCTTTAAAAAACAACTCATAAAGCAACAACCAAATCATCAGCTAACCTAGAGAAAAGAAACAGCTTATTGAGAGGAAGAACAATATGACAGTATTGACACTTGACAGTATAAAAACGATTATAGTATAACTGCAAAGATTAGTATAAACTGGTTCTCCATTTACAACAACCCATGGCACATGCTGATGATGATTGATATAGTCATCTACCCCTCACCAAGATTATCTATCTACAATTGTATACATTAGCTATTTGCAAAATAAGGGCTACAACCCACCAATCAATAATAACCCCAAAAGACATGATAAAAAATATTTAAATACACTCACAATGGGTAATGGGGACGACGGCCGTGTTTGAGGAAGAGGAGAACCGAAAAGGTGAGGGAAAGTGGAAACCGTCAAAAGAGAGACGCGTGATTAACTTTGAAATATTGATCTGGACGGATGAGGAATAATATGGAAAATAAAGAAATGATTTGAGCCTTTAGATGAGGGTAGTTATGAGTTAATCTCAGCCACTCTTTGTCTATTTTTAAGAGTTAGTTAAAACCATTGTGTTTTGTATTATAGATGATTTAAACTTGACTTTTGAATATTGATTTGCAGAAATATTATGAACACGGAGGAAATGTTACCACATCATTGCGGTATTGCAACTCCACAAATGAAATTGTCACTCCTAATCCGTTTCCGCACGGACTACGTTAGTCTTTTTGGAGCAGAAAAGGATAAAAATGGAACTTCTTTTTTTGATCAATTTAGGATAGACGCTCATGAATTGGCGAATTGGTTCTCAAGAGTCGAAGAAAAACAACAATTGGTTCCACAAATGGCCATGATTTTTAGATATAAGGGTTATGATAGGAAGACCGGGAATTATGTGCCTGCTCACTATGATAGGGAGAAAATGGTGGATTTATACACATTTCTAGCCAACTGTGGTAAACACATGGAAAATGTAAGTTTTATTAATTCTATTGATTAATATTTAATCTCTTGAATTATACTCCATCTGTCCCAGTTTAAGGTTCTTACTTTCCTTTTTTGATATGTCCCAGTTTAAGGTTCTTAGTTGCTTTATTCCATAAATGGAAAAGAATGAATAGTGCTTTGGAGGAATTTGCCCTCAAAAAGTTCATTTAATTGCAAAAAAACCATTACTTACCTAACTTACTTTCACCCACTTGCTTCATAAATAGTGTTTTTGGACATTTATATCATTCACTCTCTACTTTTGGTTGACTCATTTCCTTTGTTTTTGCATTGGTTTATTTATAAGCGTGTATAGTCAAACTAAGAACATTAAACTAGGACGGAGGGAGTAGTATTTTTTTTTTTTTTAATTTGTAAATCACAGCCTCTAAATGATGGAAATCCTTTGGCTCGAGTGAAAACTTTTGAAGAAAGATTGGCCATAATATACACCATTTTCCTAGAAGCCATTTATAAGTTACAATGGCAGCTCTTTAACAATGCTCCTAAGATATTTAAAAAGGTTATGAGGTAAGTATATTTATTATCTTAATATTATTATACTAAAATTAGTTAATCATTTAATTTTAATTATTTTTAGTATCATTGTTATTTATATTAATCTCTGTTTCTTTTTCCATTACAGTGTGGAAGGAAGTTCATATGACACAGTTTAACAGTAAGTCTGGAAGGAAGTTCACCGTGGTCGCAACTGTCTTTCTCTTATTGAACTTTTTATCTTAACTTAGAAAATTGTATGCATAATATATTTGAACTTGTATTGTATGTTGTTGTTTGACGTTAATTCCATTTGGGCGATGTTGCGACTTTGGCAGTAACCACGATCTACCCAGCGTTCTTTTAACTAAATCTGTTAGGATACTGAGTTGACACCTTTTTAGATAGATGTTATTTGTCCAGTTGTTTAAACAGTGGTTCAAAACTGAAGTAAAGAATATATATTTTATGAACAAAACTGTGCAGTATGAATTTAGGGTACAAGACTATGTTCTGTGTTACCTTGCATGAGGTACAAATGCAGAACATATGGAACATGCCACCCCTAGTTCTTCCTCCTTCACGTCCTTCTTTGGACCCTGTTGAAAGGAAACATATGAATGAACATTGTGCAACTTTGAGGTGTGAAACCCAAAAACGATCTAAAGAACCGTCTACACAAATCAACTGGAATTTTTCATCTTCTTGGAATGCGTGGAAGATTGTAGGAAGGGTTGACCCGAGATTTATCAGCTCCCCGAACGGTTCCTTAACTGATTCTTTGGTATCCTCAAAGAAGTCCTTTACTTTATCAAAAACTGTTTTGATCTCCTCTGAGTCTGGTAATGGAGAAGTTAAATGTGGAATACATTTACAGAAAAAGGAAGGGGGTTTGAGTATATATATATACTGATGGTTTAAACTTTAATCTTTAGATTCAAGAAACCAGGAACTTTGTGTACTGGGCCGTCCCTAACAGTTTATGGGCCTGGGGCGAAGTCAAATTTAAGGGCCTTTAATATTATTTGTTTAGTATTTTTTTTAATCGACTGCTTTTTTTTTGTTTGAAACAGTGTGATGCACGTGCAATGCACAGAAAACAATAATATAGTAAAAATGATTATGGTTATAATATATTTGAAACCGTGCGATGTATGTGTTTTGCACAAATAACAATAATGATAATAAAATTTTAAATATAATTTAGTAAAAGAATTTTAAAGCTATTAAAAGTTAGAATTTCAATAATAACTCTAAAAGTAAAGATGATGGTGATAATATGTAGGAGGTTCATATAATATATGGAAAAGTCACAAAAATCACATCAAGTCACTATTTAAAAAGTGAAAATCTCCTGAAAAACTTGTTAAATGCTCGCTTTAGTGTAAAACTTGTTTATCATTTTTTTTTATGAAAAACTCTTGTTTTTATCTTTTAATGTAAAACATGTTTTTCATAAGTGTGACTCATTAAAAAAATCCATTTTTTTTAATGTCTGGTATTGATAATTAAATGTCATTTGAGAACTTTAAACTAACACAGAGGATGTAACATTTTTAAAAAAAATTATTTTTAAACTGAAAAATAAACACTTATCTTGAATGTTAAAAATCAAATATATTACAACCATAAATATTAGATTGTTTGTATTTGTTACTCCTAGTTTTGTTAGTCAGATATTTAATATAGCAATTTAATTCTCTTTATGTACAAAATGAAGGACTTTCTTATCTAAAGACACTCTAAAAAGTTGGTGAAAATCTCGAGAAAAACTTGTTTTACACTCGCTTTAGTGTAAAACTTGTTTTCATCTTTTGATGTAAAAAAAAAATATCTTAGTGTCAAATAAGTTTTACACATCTCTTAGTGTAAAACAGGTTTTTCGTAAGACTGACTAAAAAAGTTGACTTTTATTAGAAAAAATACTTATATATATTCTTTCTATCTATTTTTAAACTTTTAATTTTGCAAGTACAAAATTAAATATGAAAAAAATGGTAAAATAATCATTAAGAGAATCATTTTTGAAAAAAAATATTTAAATCGGGACGTATAAAAATATTAAATACTAAATTGACACTGCCTTCATCTTTAGGATTAAATTTATTGGGCATATCTAATTTTGTTACCCTCAATAACTAAATGAAATTATAAAAAAAATAGTAATAGTTGCAGGGTAAAATTTTCACAAGAATATGTCATGTGGCATTGCGGATGTCAGCGGCTTTGGTATATATATATATATATATATATATATATATATATATATATAATACACACACACACACAGTGTCTAATTGTTTTAATGCAACATTAACGCACATATATTTAGATTGCAAATTTTTACTAATTGTGTTAGTAAACATCACTGTTAAAAAAATTACTTTAAAATAATTAATAAATATGACTTATGCAATATACACACATAACTATAAAATTTGGGCCCCTTACCACTATGGACTGTAAGTACCCCAATCTGAAATCGACCAACTTAGAGGAACTCTTAGCACCATTCAGAGTTAAACTGATAGGCTGAGACCTCACTAGGATAAACCTAAAATTCCAGGACTACTCTGGAATTAAAATTGGAAAAATCCAGAAGCTCGCCAGGCTGAGCCGTACGGATGGTATGGACGTGGAAGGGGCCAATCCGTACGGATGGTTTGGGCACCCTCAGTCCTTATATTGCTGATTATTTCAGGAGGGGGGAGGGAGAAAATCGTTTTAAAGAGCAAAAGCTCTATAGAAATCATATCATAATAGAGTGATCAACATATTTGAGTGAAAAGAGAGAAAGAAGATAGGTCCTAACCAAAAATTGGTGAGACCTCCTTCTCCCCATCTTCTCTTCATCTCTATATTCTATCCTTTACTTCAATGTCTTTTACTTATTGTTAATAATATACACTTGGAACCAAGCCTTGAAATCCATGGTGCCCTTCATGTTCTATGCATGATGGTGGGTTACAAACCAAAGGATAGCCTTTATGCACCCTTACATTATGTCTTTAAATTTATGTCATTTACTTTAAAGCCTTTGCATTTATGTTGAATAAATGAGGAAATGGTCAAGTTTGGGTGATAAAGTTGCAATCTTTATCATCCAAACAATGAGTCAACCTCAATAACGTCCCTTTGATGATAAAGGTTCAATCTTTATCCATCAAAGGTTCATTTTTTGATGTCCCAATGCCCTTCCTTGGAAGAATCATCCATTTGGATGATAAAGTTCCCATCTTTAACCGTCCAAATGGTGATCTTGGCTCAAAGGCCATGCCCATCACCTTTTCTCAATTATTCCCCAGTGATTGCCTTGATCACATCCAAAATCCTTGTTTTGGTGTCTAATCTAGTGATTAATGGCATAGGGATGATTTGATTTATGTTTTGTTGCAAGAAAATAACTGGAAATGATCAAACAGTCCAGTTTTCAGCAGAATGCTCTGTTTCTGCCTGGAACTGGACTGATTCCTGAGAATCTGTTAAAATTCCTAGGAAGACCCTCCATAGCCATACAGCTACTTTGTCCAGGGGTACATTTCCAGTTCAGTCCCCTCTAATCCAGAATGTTTACGAAATAACCCTTTCTGTTAAAAGTCTAAATGTTTTCTGTTAAAGTCAGTCTCTCCCATTTCCAAGAACACACACACACACACACACTTGCACAATTTTAACAAACTTTAGGGAGACTCAGTTTTTTTCCGAGGCACTTTGGGTGAACTACCAGTTGAGTTCTTCCTAAAGCGTAAACTGACCTCCGAATCCTTTGTCTCTAACAATTTTTTGTTAAGTTTGGGTTTAAAATTAAACTAACGTGGCGACTCCGTTTTTTGTTTGGACATTGAAGAGCCGTGTTTGGCATTCCCAAGGGAAACCCCTTTCCGTTTTCCCGCGGGGATCCTTACAGTGGCGACTCCGCTGGGGAATAAAGTGTTTTCAAACTTCTTTTTAGAAGCTTTGGGGACACTTTTGTGTGGTTCAAACTCCCGTCTCCGTTTGTTGACTTTGTGCATATTTTGTGTGTATTTTATGGTTCTGTTTTGACCCATCCTAATCATCTTTAATCCCAAGGCTAAGGTCCGAGATCCCTTATTTAAGATGAAGTCATGCCGAAAATTCGTTGAAGCGTTAAGTCAATCTTAACCTTAACCGGGGCTTAATTATGATAAGAATGGCCCACGCATTGGAACTTTGTGATGCACTAGACCTTAGGTTTGGTTCTTTTGTTCGGTGGAAGCCACGTGCCCTATAGGACCCTCGCCCGGGATAGTCCGTCCTTGGGAGCGTGTAATACAAGTGAAAAACGAGGGACTTATAGACGTAGTGTTGGCCTCCACTGATCCAGGGTTTAGAGTAGTTGCGAAAAAAGAAGAGAAATATTTTCCAACCATTTAGGAATAAAAATGCGTTTTAAGTAAACTTGAACGGATAATTGCACCTTGCATGAATTTGCTCCGTTTTTCCTCCTCGTCTTTGACACATTGCATTCCTTTGCTAACAAGCGTCACCCGTCAATCTTTGGACGGATCCTCGTTATCCTCCAAGATCTCCGTGAAGCCGTAGGATTAATTTCTTAAGCTCCCGTTAGATTATTCGGAATAGTCCCCTAGGAACCCGTTAAGTCCTTAGAAGATAACCTGTCAATATTTGGATGGATTCCGAAGACCCGTTAAATCCCTAGGCGTTGTCCCTAGGTCCCTGTTAAGATTCCCGTTGAAACCCTAGGCATAGTCCTTTAGGAACCCGTTAAATCCTTAGAAGATCTCTGAGGCACCCGTCAATCTTTAGATGGATCCCCGTTATCCGCCAAGACCTCCATTAAACCCTTAGGCATGGTCCCCTAGGTCCCCGTTACGGTTCCCGTTAAATCCCTAGGAATAGTCCCCTAGGAAGTCAGTCAATTCTTTGGATGGATCCCCGTTATCCTCCAAAAAGTCGGTCAAGTCCTTGGGTGGATCCCCGTTATCCTCCAAGAAGCCGGTCAAGTCCTTGGATGGATCCCCGTTATCCTCCAAGAAGTCGGTCAAGTCCTTGGATGGATACCCGTTATCCTCTAACAAGCCGGTCAAGTCCTTGGATGGATCCCCATTATCCTCCAAGAAGTCAGTCAAGTCCTTGGATGGATCCCCGTTATCCTCCAAGAAGTCCGTTACAACCTTATAAGTAGGTCCCCCGCTTGAATCTCGGATGGATTCGAGATCCCATTCAACCCCGTCCACCTTCCGCCCCATAGGTCTAAGTATAACGGTCCTGCCCCATTAGTAGCATGAGCATTCACCCAGTATTTACCCGAGCCTAAACCACTCTTTCTTTTTTTTTCCTCGTATGCCCAGATGAAGTGTAAGAGAGCATCATGTCGCCGCCTAGTGCGTGTGGAATCAAAGAGTTCCCCAGTCATCGCAACTTGTCCAACCCAGTACCTCGGAAAGACCGCTTCAATGGATGGTAGCTTGGGAAATGACGTCGCAGACAATCCGGATAGCCCAACGAAAGAAGAGTTGCTCCAAGAGGCCTCCGGGGCTAAAGAAGAAGTCATCACAAAGAGCCACGAAGAGAGGAAAACCCCATTTGATGAGTCGACGGGACAAAATGGTGATGTAACCCTATTTGAAACTGATAGGCCCTCCACCAAAGTAACCAACCACAATGAAAAGGTGGAAGCTACCCAACCTCTGCATTGCAACCAAAGATTGTCCCCTCCATCTTACAAAAGTTCCGAGACCCCCATGTCTTCGCCCCAACACACCGTCATTCAAAACGAGCCTCTCACTCAAATCCTCCTCGCTCCGCCTCATCCCAAAACCAACATCTCCCATGGGGCGCCTCCTATAAAACCCCAAACACAATCCACTCAAAAGTCCCGCAAACTACTGTCCACACCGGGTACGCCTCGAGCATCATACTCACAACACCTTCCCAATCGTATCCCTTCTCAGTTCAATGCCGTCACCCAAGTCACCAGATCTCAGTCACTGTTTAGACTATATATGGATACCCGAACAGGCATCACCAACTTGCCTCCACTAGATTTCCCGATGAGATTCCGGGGTGACCCGTATCATTTCTACAATCCGAGGCCTTTTGGACCACAAGCTCCTTACATGCCCCGATGTATATTACTGCAAGCAACCAAGGTTATGGGTATGCCTACACCCCTGCGCCTCCGTAAAATCCCCTCAACTATCCATTGGGAAAGAGAAAGCAATTGGAAGCTAAGTTCGAAAGGACACTCAATGAGAACCCTTTGCATGGAAAGACGGTGATTCTTGTCCCTGCCACACTCCGGTCAATGATGAAAGAAAAGCCAAATGCCAAGCCAAACCCCGTTTCACGAGGTTTGAGGATTTCGGAATGCCTATAAGCAAGGTATTTGAAGGATTGGTCAAGCAGGGCCTCACATCACCTCTTGTCAATTTTCAACCTAAAAACCCCAAAAGGCGTCTAGACAAGACCAAGAGGTGTGCCTTTCAAAACTATCATGGACATGATACCGACTATTGCACCGCTTTAAAATGTGTCATCCGGAAGTTGATCGCGAAAGGAAAGCTTGAATGCCCCCGGGTTGGGAAATGAATGGTGCTGTGGTTGCCGTAACAGAGGACGAAATCTCAAAACCCCTTCCATCGGCCTCCCCTTAGGAAAAGTCAAAGTCCATTGTTAGGATGTGTGATAAGCCTTTAGGAAAAATCAGTTATGGTGTCTGTTAGGTTTAGTTAGGGTCTTGACTCCCCGGTAGATGCTATGTGGCGACCGTGCTTGTCGCGCCCCAGACCCGTGGTCCTACTTGGCCCCACGCTCGGGACACGATTGGAAGACGTTATAAAACACTTTTAGAAAATTTTTCGAAATGTACTTTCATAAAGTTTAACATAATCCACACTTGAAGTTCAAAGAATTCCACTAACTTTCAAACAAACTTTTCAAACAACTTTCACAAACGAAAGTATTTAGCCCGAAGACTTACAAAATTTTATACAAATGTACAAACACCGACATTATCCAAAATATAGGTGTTACAAGATGATAAAGTCAAGGAAACTCTACCCAAAAGGTATTACATCTATGTAATGTAACCTTTACAAAACAAATCCCAACTCTTACCAATTTAACGTCCTCCCGTGCCAAAGTGTCCTATTCCCTGAACTCGCCTTTATCTTAAACAGTAAACAAATAAGGGGTGAGAATGAATCTCAGTAAGCTACTAAAATGCAACTACGTTACATGCTGATATGATAATCATAAAGAAACAATAACAAAAAATAATCATATAGCATATAGTACATAACATGAGAAGCTCCCTATCGCCAACCGTCCCATACCGGTTGGAAATAACGACCAACTCATCATACAACACATAGTGTAGGAGTAAAAACTCCTACGGGAATACCAAGCCAAGGTTTACCGAATAAACATAACTGTCTGAGAATACCATCTGAGAAAACCATCTGAGCAGCATAAATAGCTGAAGCCGGGATCCCGAAAACCAAACCATAACCAATAGAACCAAAGTAACCAGAGAGGGAAATATGACACAAATTCATAACCTAAATGCTCACCAAAGGAAGCAATTCATCCCATCCAAGGCCAATATGGACTGGGGAAACAGAGAAGGCACAGTGGACACCTTATAGTGAACTTGGCTTGTGTGCCACTATAATTCTCCCACCGCCTGACACAGAAGGTACCAATGGAAAGCCTTATAGTGAACTTACTTGTACCACTATAATTCTCCCATTGCCTGACTCCACAACAAGACCAGCTGGACTTTCCACAAGAAGCACAGTAATGAATACTTGCTAAACAACAACAACCGGGACAATGATTCTAAAATAATGAACCAAGCCAACACATCACAAAGATGAACCAATCCAAACCACATCAAAACATGTTCAACAATACCCCATGTTACACTTATTCATATTCCCTAACACATTTGTTCACAAAGGAACCAATTTCAAACACTAGGGTGTTCCACAACAACCCTCTAGGCACTCTAGGATATCACCTAAGACCTAGACCAAGATTTAACTCTAATTCACTTGGATTTTAAACAACTCAAACTTTTCAGCAGCCGTGGACGGTCGCCCACACCAGACTGTGTGGCCGCCCAAAACACTCTGTCCCAAGACAAAAATCTTCCAGATAAGTGTGCGGCGGCCGGCGGCCGCCCAACACACCCGCCAGGCCAAAACTTGAACAAACTATACTCTTTCGTTCCACCGTTCCACAAGTATAAATATAATTTTTCTAATATACTAATATACTCATTTAAGGATACTTTTATTCATTTCCCCGTCCCAAGAATAATAGTATAATTTTTATAATATACTTATTTAACATTTAAACCAAGTTAATATTTTACCGTCCCACAAGTAGGAGTATACTTTCAAACACTTATACTAACATTCTCGGGATATAAACATACTCCATATACATCCTTGCATACAAACCAAGTCACTTACCCAGTATAATTATACTCCCTTTGTCCCAAATAAACAAGTATCACAAATAAATTCTTTTCACAATAATTTCACCACATATCACACATATAGCAAATATATGACTATTTTACTATTTAAGGGGAATTAGTAACTTACCTATTTCCCGAAAAAGTATCGCAAAAATATGTTTTGTTCGGGTAGAAATGACCTACTCAACGCACTGATCATTTTTATATAATTAGTTTTTAAAACGGGTAAGTAAATAAAAAGAATTAAATCGAAATGGGTTGAACTTACTTTTTTTCTTGAAGCAGAGAGAGTAATGAAAATGGAGAAGTTAAAATGTTGCATACGCAGAGAGAGAGAGAATGGTGAGGATAAGTATATAACGATTTTTATAAAATTTTCACTTTGGTCCCTCTACTTTCATTTTCAACAATTAAGCCCCTGAACTTTAAAGTTACACTTTGGACCCTAAAGTTTCAACTAACTCATTTATTCCTTTTAACAAAATTTCTACTAACACTTTAACTAACTCATATGCTCAAATAATATATGCAAGTCATAAAAATATTTTCTAACACATAAAATGCACATAAAAGTTCCATTTTAAGTTAAAAAAATTAGGGTGGTTTTGGGGTCGTTACAGTGCTGAATCCACTGTCAGTTTTCTTTATAAGATTATTATCATTATTGCCTTGTCAAAAGTTTACATAGAAAAATGTGTGTGAGTCTTTCACTCAAAATAAAAGTGTGCTTTTCCAAAAAAAAAAAAATGGAGATCAAGTTTTCTTAAAATAAAAGATCATGTTTTTTTTAAAAAAAGGCTAATCCACTAATGAAGCATTCTTCTCAAATCATGGTTATAATTTCACCTTGAGGTTTAATATGCTAAAAGTCCTTCGCGGTTCTGTCCATTGGAAACATTGACCAAGGACCCCACATCTGAATTGGCGTCCGAGAAAATCATCCACAACAAGATCAAAAGGTTGGAACACTGTCTGCAAGAAGAGGCCCGTGCTTCAGAGGTCCAAAGGTGGCTACACCAAATGGAGATCCGTACCTTCGTCGAGTGCCACGCACGAAGGCTACGCACCTTGGAAATCACCAAAAGGAGATGGCCAAAGCAAACTCCCAACTCATGAGTAGACGAATCCTGCAATTACAACGCCAAGCCAAATGGAGACCTCGCGACATCTTTCCCAATGACACGGAACCTGAGTTCCCCGTGGAAGACATGGAATATGCCACCGACAACCGCTCCAACAATTGAGAAAAAAAAATGGATCATCGTGCTTCATGGGAACCCATCCCTAAAAAAAAAAAAAAAAAGAGTCTTCCAGCCTCGTAGGTTCTAGATTTTCACCAAAGTTCATCCTGGACTGTGTCTTTTCATTTTTACAAAGGTCCACACTTGGGACATGTATGTATAAAGATATCTAAATAAAAGAGTCATTTTCCTTCTATTCTCTCTAGACTTGAGACATTATTTGCAATATACATTTTCTCTTAAAATTGCCTTGCTTGTTATTATCAATTGATTGCTGCGTCCCTAAAATGATGAATTGACTTCTAAGTATACTAGTCAATGACGACTCATTAAGGGCGAATGGACCTAACACAAATAAAAAATGCTAAATACAAACAATTAATGTTGATGTGAATAAATGTTGTGATCAATTGGCATGAAGAAACCGTTAATGGCAAGCCTTCCCCGATACACATCCTCGATACACATTCCCCGATACACAACCCGATACACCTTTCCGATAAAAATTCTTCATGCACATCAAAAGCATCCCGAGACAATGAAAAGGCAAGGATGTTGTTGCTCAACCACCAAGATTCAACTGTGATCGCGCGTGCGCAACCAAGCAAAGGACTTCCCGGATCTTCAAAGTCAAAGTGAGAAGTGACGGACATTCCACCAAGGGGATACAAATGAGCCAATGTACAAGATAGCAAGTTGGGGCTAATATTTCCCCTCTCTCTCTAAAAAAAAAAAAGAAAGATGATAAGAGCGAAAGGAAATGAATATATGGAAAGAAGGAAAGGAAATGAGTATACGCGAAGAGGAAGTTTGCCTCAAAAGCTCACCAAAGAGGGTTCACCTCAAGAGGTCCATCCCAAGGAGTTCACCTCAAAGCGAAGCGATCTGCATCAGCAAATCAACAACATCCTTCAAAAGGACACCAACTTCAACAAAAGACGATCCATGGCTGAACTACGGTGACCTGAGCTCCTCAAACTGAGGGGAACGTAGGAAACCTTCGGGTCCGGTCACAACATGAAACAAAACCATCAAACTATGGTCCTCTCAAAATGACCAAGTTCTCTTCCCTCGGTCCCATCAATGACCGATTTCCCAGACACACCTTCTTCTTCCGATCTTGCCATTGATCGAATCTTAATCTCAATTGATCACAACATTTATACATGTTAAGGATAATTGCGTGTTAAAATCTTGATTTAATGACAAACATGGTCCATTCAAGCAATCATTTGATAATATTAACTAAGGCAAATTTCAAATGTCTCAACAAGTCTTCTTCCCTACATCTTAGGAAAGAGCTAAACACTTGTATTCTATCAAGAAAGGGCTTCCTCCCATTTCATGATACATTGCTCAAAGAGCTCATCAACATAAAGGGAATCTCTCCCAAATAAAATGCCCTTGCATGTTTCCTCCAAGAAAAATACCTTAAGTCCCCCTTCTATCGAGTCGGCTGGATCACTCATAAAAAAAAGGAAAAAAGAAAAAGGCACCAAAAAGTAGCCCGCTAGGTTGAAAACCCGTAAGGGCGGCCTAGGCAAAAAACAGGGTGTGCCATAAAAGACGCAAAAGAGATGCCCGCTAGGTTGAAAACCCGAAAGGGAGGCCTAGGCAAAAGAAAGGGTGCGTCATGAAAAAGGGATGGGTTCCTAACATCATCAAAGGCCAAAAGACGACAACGGGTCAACGTCAACATCAAAGGTCGAAGGACGACATTGAGGCTACCTCCACATCGATGACAACAAGGACATGGGGCTACCTCCATGATGACAAGGATATGGGGCTACCTCCACCTCGACGACAACAAGGACATGGGGCTACCTCCACGACAACAAGGACATGGGGCTACCCCGACATCAACGATAAAGATAACATTGGGGCTATCCCCACAACAGTGACAAGCAAATATCATACTATCAGCTACTTCTCAACGAATGGACAAAGCTCAAAAGGACTTTATGCATACAAACCTCGCGGTTAAGTTAAGATCAAAATTTGACTAACATGCTTCGTTATTATATTTTCCTTTAAAAATAAGCATTTCCAAATTTGACCATTTGGCGTCATTTGTCAAAAACAATGTTTCAAGCAAAATGCTTTTGATCTCCCCTCAAAATGATTTTCCCAAAGTATTGGACCTCTTCGTCCACAATGTGTCTCAAGGGTTGCCCTAGGCTCTCCCCGGTGCCAAGAAACAGTGTCAACCACCCTGTAGAGTTGAGTTGACCAAAGTCCAAACTTTGACCAAAAGGGGTCAAGTTAAAATGACCCGGCCGTCCTTAGTGGGACGTAAGACCAGTTTTCCCGTCAAACTCCCCAAAGGTAGAGTTGACTCAAGTCAAGCCTAGACCCAAATGGTTATTTTAGGTTCAAACCCTTGTCCCGGCCGTCCTTAGTGGGACGTAAGACCAGTTTTCCCGTCAAACTCTCCAAAGGTGGAGTTGACTCAAGCTAAGCCTTGACCTAGAGTGGTCATTATAGGTTAAATCCCTTATTCCCGACCGTCCTTAGTGGGATGTAAGACCAGGTTTCCCATCAAACTCCCCATAGGTGGAGTTGACTCAAGTCAAGCATCGACCCAAAGTGGTCACGTTTAAACCCTTGTCCCGGCCGTCCTTAATGGGATGTAAGACCAGCTTTCCCATCAAACTCCCCAAAGGTAGAGTTGACTCAAGCTAAGCCTTCAGAGTGGTCATTATAGGTTGAAGCCCTTGTCCCCGGCCGTCCTTAGTGGGACGTAAGACCAGTTTTCCCGTCAAACTCCCCAAAGGTGGAGTTGACCCAAGCTAAGACTTGACCCAGAGTGGTCATTTTAGGTTAAGAAAACCTTAGTCCCCCAGAGTGGTCGTTCTAGGTTAAGAAAGCCTTAGTCCTCAAGAGTGGTCGTTTTAGGTTAAGAAAACCTTAGTCCCCCAGAGTGGCCATTTTAGGTTAAGAAAACCTTAGTCCCCCAGAGTGGTCGTTTTAGGTTAAGAAAACCTTTGTCCCCCAAAGTGGTCACCTTAGGCAGTCCTCGACATAAGCCCCATAAAGTATTTGTGTAACGACCCCAAAACCACCCTAATTTTCTTAACTTAAAATGAAACTTTTATGTATATTTTATGTGTTAGAAAATATTTTTATGACTTGCATATATTATTTGAGCATATGTGGTATTTAAAGTGTTAGTAGAAATTTTGTTAAAAGGGATAAATGAGTTAGTTGAAACTTTAGGGTTCAAAGTGTAACTTTAAAGTTTGGGGGTTTAGTTGTTAGAAATGAAAGTGGAGGGGCTTTTGGGGAAAGACTATAAATAGCCTTTATGCATCCTTATCCCTCATTTTCCTTCTCTGTGTGGAAACTTACAAACACACACACACTAAAGTATACTCCCTCTGGATTAAAAGCTTATAAGTTAAGGATTGATCTTCTACAATTTTTATCATTTTATTTACTACTCCATTTTAAAATCTAATTATACCGAAATGTTCAGGGTGTTGAGTAGGCCATTTCTACCCGATCAAAATATATTTCATTTATACTTTTTCTGGAAATAGGTAAGTTACTAATTCCCCTTTAAATGTTAAAATGGTCATATATGTTATACTTGATACTTGTAATTGTTAATTTTGTGATTTGGGTGAATTTTGTGATACTTGTAATTTTGGGACGGTAAAAAGAATGAAATAAACTTGAAAGTAATGTTTTGGGCATGTATTGCACTCCTAGGTATTGTTAGTATTGTTAAAATGCTAGTGAAAGTTTACTCTTACGCTTGGGACGGAGAATTCTTAAGCCTAGAAAGAAATTGGGTTTTGCTGAAAATTGTACCGAGCGCCCGCCTGGTGAGCTAGTGAGCGCCCGCTTACCTTTTGCTTCATGACCAAAATCCCTGTTGACCTGGAGCGCCCGCTTGGTCCTTGCCGAGCGCCCTCCTGATCAGTTGTCGAGCGCCCGCTCGCCCCTAGTTTCAGAAATCCTCATTTTGTTTGATTAAGACTAGGATGTATTCTTAGTCTAGGTTTTGGGTACTACTCTAGTTGACTTAAATGGTCATTGTGGAACACTCTAGTGTTTGAAATCGGTTCCTTTGTGAACATAAGTGTTGTGGAATTTGACTGAATGTTAACTGGATATTGTTGAACATCTCTTGATGTGGTTTGGATTGGTTCATCTTTGTGATGTGTTTGGCTTGGTTCCCTACTTTGGAATTATTGCCCCCGGTTATTGTTTAAGCAAGTATTCATTACTATGCTCGTGTTTAAATTCCAGCTGGTACTTGTTGTTGAGTCAGGCAGTAGGAGAATTATAGTGGCACAAGTTAAGTTCACTATAAGGTTTTCCATTGGTACCTTGAGTCAGGTAGTGGGAGAATTATAGTGGCACACGAGCCAAGTTCACTATAAGGTTTTCCACTGTTGCCTTTTCTGTTTTCCCCAGTCCAGATTGGCCTTGGATGGGATGAACCGCTCCCTTGAGTGAGCATTTGGGTTATGACTTTGTGTCATATTCCCCCCGTTGTTACTTTGGTTCTTATGGTTATGGTTGGTTTTCGGGATCCCGGCTTCAGCTCTTTGATGCTGCTCAGTTGATACCTCTCAGATGGTTATATGTTTGATTCGAGAACCTTGGCTCAGTATCCACTTATGAGTGTTTATTTCCGCCTTATGTGTGGTGTGATGAGTTGGCTTTGCCTCTCATGTTATGTGCTAAATGAATGTTTATTAACATTGTTCAATTACGAGTATCATTTTAGCATGTAACGTAGTTGCATTTTAGTAGCTTACTAAGATTCATTATCACCCCTTATTTGTTTACTATTTTAGATAAAGGCGAGTCCAGGGGATAGGTCACTTTACAAGGGAGGACGTCGGGTTGATAATCCATTTTGGAAAGTAAGTGTGGTTTAAAGGTTGCATTATATAAATGTATAACCTTTGGGGTAGTGTACCTGAGACTGTATCCGTGTATCACCTGTTTTGTTAAAGTGTGGTAATCGTACATTTGTATAAGAGTTTGTAAGCCTTCGGGCTAAGTACTTTCATTGCGAAAGTTTTTTGTACAGTTTGTGTGAAAGTTAAATGGAAGTCTTTGAACTTCGAGTGTGGATTTTGTTAAACTTTATGAAAGTATATTTCGAAAAATTTTCTAAAAGTGTTTTATGACGTCTTCCACTCGTGTCCCGAGCGTGGGGCCAAGTAGGACCATGGGTCTGGGGCGCGACAGTTGGTATCAGAGCTAGGTTGTAGATGGTCTAGAATGACTAAGTAACCTAGTAGGGTAGTTGTGTATAGGGTGAGTAACATTGAGAGTCTTATGCAGGTAATTATTGAAAATGGTTGGGACAGAAATAGATCAGTCAGGGCCTTCAAGGCAAGGGAATGTTTGAAGCAGCCTTGAAAACTCTTAATGATTAAAGACAAGGAGAAGATCAAGTACCTCCGAGATATGGGTTAGAACAGTTTTTTAAAGATGAAACCAATAGGCTATGAATGAGAACTAGATGTGGCTAAAGTGGAAAGGTGGATTGAATCGATGGAGAAAATATTTGATGTTCTGAGATGTTCTGATCAAGATCAAATCAGGTTTGCTACTTATAAACTGAGTGGAGCTACTGAGTACTGGTGGAAGGCTTTGAAAACTTGTTGGGATGAGACTCATGTACCATATACTTGGGAGAATTTTCTAAAAGAAGTTCAAGGAACATTTTATTTCCCGGGTGGATCAAGACAAGAAAGAAATGGAGTTTCTCAACTTAGAGCAAAATGTTATGTCCGTGGCTCAGTATACATCTAAATTCACAGAGTTATCCAGGTACTGTACTCATCTATTTGAAACTGAAGAGATGAAGGCAATGCGGTTTGTGAAAGGATTGAGAACTGTGATCCGAACTCAACTAATATTTCACAGGTTACAGGATTTTCAAGATACAGTTGATAGATTTTATCAAGTGGAGTACCATATTGAAGAACATAAGAGGAAAGTTGAACTATCAGGTGCGGGAAGGCAAGGAAGACCTCAACCACAGTACGGTGACAATCGAGGAGGTCAGGGAACATCATTACAAAACAAAGGACAACCTCAAGAGCAATTAATTACCAACAATCATGGTAACACTTCAGGAAATCAAAGTAGAAGAAGTTGGGTAAGTGCTTGAATTGTGGTCAGTTTGATCATTTTCAGAGGGATGCTTCGGGAAAGCCTAAAGTGCAGGGTCGTGTTTTTGTTATTAATCAACATCAGGTTTCAGATTCTTCTGCCGTGATAGGAGGTATAATTTTTATGTCTAGTTTGAGGGCACGTGCACTTATAGACCCCGGCTCATTGCATTTATATGTGTTTGTGCATTTTTGCATCTCAGTTACATTTATCTCCTGAGTCTCTACCTTATGTGTTAGAGGTGTCTTAGAGGTGTCCACTCCTATGGGGGAGTGATTGGCAACTGATAGAGTGTTGCGTACTGCTGATGTGCATATTCAGGAGCATTTTTTATTTGCTGATTTAGTTGTTTTGCCATTGCAAGATTTTGATATTATTTTGGGAATGGATTGGGTAAATAATTACCATGCTTTAGTTGATTGTTATAAAAAGGTGGTCACATTTTCTATCCCTAATGTTCCTAAATTTACTTTTGAAACTGTTCCCTGGGGTAGAGAGATTCGTATTATTTCTTATGTGAAGGCTAGAAAGTTGTTGAACCGTGGTTGTGCGGGGTATTTGGCTAGTGTTCTTGATACTACTAAAAGGGTTCCTGATATAGAGGATGTGCCTATTGTTAAAGAATTTTCAGATGTATTTTCTTCTGAGTATGCTATGCCTCCTGACCAGGAAATCGAGTTTTGTATTGACTTACTTCCAGGTACTACCCCGATATTTGAGGTACCTTACAGAATGGCTCCATCTGAATTGAAAGAGTTGAAAGTTCAATTGTAAGAGTTACTTGATAGTGGTTTTATCCGACCCAGTGTATCACCGTAGGGAGCTTCTGTGTTGTTTGTAAAGAAGAAAGATGGGTCCTTGAGACTATGCATCGACTATAGAGAGTTGAATCAGGTGACTGTAAAGAACAAATATCCTTTGCCTCATATTTATGATTTATTTGATCAACTTCAAGGGTCTGTTGTCTTTTCGAAACTTGAATTGAGGAATGGGTATCATCAGTTGCAGATTCATTCTGAAGACATTCCTAAGACTACTTTCCGTAATAGGTATGGTCACTATGAGTTCTTGTCATGCCTTTCGGGTTAATTAATGCTCCCGTTGTTCTTATGGATATGATGAATCGGGGTTTCAAACCTTATCTTGATACCTTTGTGGTTGTCTTTATCGGTAATATCCTTGTTTATTCTAAATCTCGTGAGGAACATGAACAATATTTGCGAATGGTTTTATCTGGGCTCCGATGGAAGCAGTTATTTGCGAAATTTTCTAGGTTTAGCGGAGTATTATCGAAGATTTATTGAGGGGTTTTCTAAGATTGTTACACCATTCACTTAGTGGACTTAAAAGAATGTACCATATATGTGGGATGAAAAATTTCAAGTCAGTTTTGAGGAATTAAAGAAAAGATTGACCACTGTACTTATTCTTGTGTTACCTAATGGGAATGATGGTTATTTACAGTGATGCTTCGAGGAAGTCAACTTCTTGTGAACAGAACTATCCGACCCATGACATGGAACTTGTTGCGATTGTTTTGCGTTATATAAGTGGAAACATTATCTTTATGGAACAAATTTGAGATTTTCACCTATCATAAAAGCTTGAGATATCTTTTCTCCCAGGAAGAATTTCACAACCGACAGCGTAGATGAATGGAACTTTTGAAGGATTATGATTGTACCATCTCTTATTATCTGGGAAAGGCAAACGTGGTCGCATATATTATTAGTCAGAAATATTACATAGTTTCGAGGATGGTCCGAGAATGGAATATGCTCGAGATTGGTGTCCTTATGAATTGAAACATGGAGTATGTTTGCGAATAATAGAGTATTGCCAACTTTAATTCAACAGATAAAAGATGTTCAGAAGGATGACTCCGAGTTGAGAAAATTAGTGGATAAAATCGAGGATAGAAAATTTAAAGATCTCTCTTTTAATCTTGAAGGAGTATTAACTTATAGAGGGCGGCTATGTGTATCAGATATTGATGGAATTAAACGCCAAGTTCTTGATGAGGATCACGAGTTCAAGTATAGTATTCATCCCGAGAGTACCAAGATGTATCAGAATTTGAAACAATATTTTTAGTGGAATAATATGAAATGGGAAATAGCGGATTACGTATCAAGTGTTTGACTTGTCAACAGGTTAAAGCTGAACATCAAAGACTCACAGGTTTACTTCAACCTCTAGAGATACTTGAGTGGAAATGGGAACATATTGTGATGGATTTTGTAATAGGATTGCCGCGTACTTGAAGAAACATGATGCATTTTGTGTAATCGTGGATATATTGATAAAATCCGCTCATTTTCTACCTATTGAGATTGGCTATTCGATGGAAAATTCATAATGGGCCTTTTAAAATTATGGAAAGAGTTAGAAATCTTGCGTATTATTTTGCGTTGCCATCTTCTATGGGTAAATTCATAACGTGTTTCATATTTTCGTGCTTTGTAAAAACTTGTATGATTCATTTCATATGTTATCAGAGATACAAGAGGATCTAGAACCCGATATGTTTTATATAGAGCAACCAGTTTGAGTGATTGATACCAAAGTTCAAGAGTTGAGAAACAAAAGTATTCCTCTTGTTAGAATGGTGTGGAGAAATCATCATATGGAGGAATCTACTTGGGAGCTTCGGGAAGAAGTGGAAAGGAAATATCCCTGGTTGTTTGATTCGTTTGGTAAATTACCTTAAAATTCGGGACGAATTTTCTTTAAGGGGGAGTGATTGTAACGACCCCAAAACCACCCTAATTTTCTTAACTTAAAATGGAACTTTTATGTGCATTTTATGTGTTAGAAAATATTTTTATGACTTGCATATATTATTTGAGCATATGTGGTAGTTAAAGTGTTAGTAGAAATTTTGTTAAAAGGGATAAATGAGTTAGTTGAAACTTTAGAGTTCAAAGTGTAACTTTAAAGTTTGGGGGTTTAGTTGTTAGAAATGAAAGTGGAGGGGCTTTTGGGGAAAGACTATAAATAGCCTTTATGCATCCTTATCCCTCATTTTCCTTCTCTGTGTGGAAACTTACAAACACACACACACACTAAAGTATACTCCCTCTGGATTAAAAGCTTATAAGTTAAGGATTGATCTTCTACAATTTTTATCATTTTATTTACTACTCCATTTTAAAATCTAATTATACCGAAATGTTCAGGGTGTTGAGTAGGCCATTTCTACCCGATCAAAATATATTTCATTTATACATTTTCCAAAAATAGGTAAGTTACTAATTACCCTTTAAATGTTAAAATGATCATATATGTTATACTTGATACTTGTAATTGTTAATTTTGTGATTTGGGTGAATTTTGTGATACTTGTAATTTTGGGACGGTAAAAAGAATGAAATAAACTTGAAAGTAAAGTTTTAGGCATGTATTGCACTCCTGGGTATTGTTAGTATTGTTAAAATGCTAGTGAAAGTTTACTCTTACGCTTGGGACGGAGAATTCTTAAGCCAGGAAAGAAATTGGGTTTTGCTGAAAATTGTACCGAGCGCCCGCCTGGTGAGCTAGTAAGCGCCCGCTTACCTTTTGTTTCATGACCAAAATCCCTGTTGACCTGGAGCGCCCGCTTGGTCCTTGCCGAGCGCCCGCCTGATCAGTTGTCGAGCGCCCGCCCGGTTTAGTTTGAGCGCCCGCTCACCCCTAGTTTCAGAAATCCTCATTTTGTTTGATTAAGACTAGGATGTATTCTTAGTCTAGGTTTTGGGTACTACTCTAGTTGACTTAAATGGTCATTGTGGAACACTCTAGTGTTTGAAATCGGTTCCTTTGTGAACATAAGTGTTGTGGAATTTGACTGAATGTTAACTGGATATTGTTGAACATCTCTTGATGTGGTTTGGATTGGTTCATCTTTGTGATGTGTTTGGCTTGGTTCCCTACTTTGGAATCATTTCCCCCGGTTGTTGTTTAAGCAAGTATTCATTACTATGCTCGTGTTTAAAGTCCAGCTGGTACTTGTTGTTGAGTCAGGCAGTGGGAGAATTATAGTGGCACAAGTTAAGTTCACTATAAGGTTTTCCATTGGTACCTTGAGTCAGGTAGTGGGAGAATTATAGTGGCACACGAGCCAAGTTCACTATAAGGTTTTCCACTGTTGCCTTTTCTGTTTTCCCCAGTCCAGATTGGCCTTGGATGGGATGAATCGCTCCCTTGAGTGAGCATTTGGGTTATGAATTTGTGTCATATTCCCCCCGTTGTTACTTTGGTTCTTATGGTTATGGTTGGTTTTCGGGATCCCGGCTTCAGCTCTTTGATGCTGCTCAGTTGATACCTCTCAGATGGTTATATGTTTGATTCGAGAACCTTGGCTCAGTATCCACTTATGAGTGTTTATTTCCGCCTTATGTGTGGTGTGATGAGTTGGCTTTGCCTCTCATGTTATGTGCTAAATGAATGTTTATTGACATTGTTCAATTACGAGTATCATTTCAGCATGTAACGTAGTTGCATTTTAGTAGCTTACTGAGATTCATTATCACCCCTTATTTGTTTACTGTTTTAGATAAAGGCGAGTCCAGGGGATAGGTCACTTCATAAGGGAGGACGTCGGGTTGATAATCCATTTTGGAAAGTAAGTGTGGTTTAAAGGTTGCATTATATAAATGTATAACCTTTGGGGTAGTGTACCCGAGACTGTATCCGTGTATCACCTGTTTTGTTAAAGTGTGGTAATCGTACATTTGTATAAGAGTTTGTAAGCCTTCGGGCTAAGTACTTTCGTTGTGAAAGTTGTTTGTACAGTTTGTGTGAAAGTTAAATGGAAGTCTTTGAAATTCGAGTGTGAATTTTGTTAAACTTTATGAAAGTATATTTCAAATTTTTTCTAAAAGTATTTTATGAGGTCTTCCACTCGTGTCCCGAGCGTGGGGCCAAGTAGGACCACGGGTCTGGGGCGCGACAATTTGTCCCCCAGAGTGGTCACCTTAGGCAGTCCTCGACATAAGCCCCGTAAAGTATTTGTCCCCCCAGAGTGGTCACCCTAGGTAGTCCTTGACATAAGCCTTGTAAAGCCTCTGACCCCCGAGAGTCATGCCCGTTTCCCTAGGAGAGGATGACAGATATCCACCTAGCCCTTAGGAATCCTATACCTCTAGGTCCAGCCATGCAACCAAATCAGTCAAAGCCGTCTTCCCATCAGATTGGGATGCTTATTTATATCGACAACCCCGCTTTTCCAAAGCAACGTTGCCGAGGGGCTCTGTAAGTACCCCAATCTGAAATCGACCAACTTAAAGGAACTATTAGCACCATTCAGGGATAAATTGATAGGCTGGGACCTCACTAGGATAAACCTAAAATTCCAGGACTACTATGGAATTAAAATTGGAAAAATCCAGAAGCTCGCCAGGCTGAGCCGTACGGATGGTATGGACGCGGAAGGGGCCAATCCCTACGGATGGTTTGGGCACCCTCAGTCCTTATAAATTGAGACCCTTGCTGATCATTTCAGGAGGTGGGGGGCAGAAAATCGTTTTAGAGAGCAAAAGCTCTATAGAAATCATATCAAAATAGAGTGATCAACATATTTGAGTGAAAAGAGAGAAAGAAGATAGGTCCTAACCAAAAATTGGTGAGGCCTCCTTCTCCCCATCTTCTCTTCATCTCTATATTCTATCCTTTACTTCAATGTCTTTTACTTCTTGTTAATAATATACACTTGGAACCAAGCCTTAAAATCCATGGTTCCCTTCATGTTCTATGCATGATGGTGGGTTACAAACCAAAGGATAGCCTAAGGCTTGTTATGATTTATTCATATTTAATTTATTGTCTTTACATTTATGCACCTTTATATTATGTCTTTAAATTTATGTCATTTACTTTAAAGCCTTTGCATTTATGTTGAATAAATGAGGAAATGATCAAGTTTGGGTGATAAAGTTGCAATATTTATCATCCAAACCATGAGTCAACCTCAATAATGTCCCTTTGATGATAAAGGTTCAATCTTTATCCATCAAAGTTTGATTTTTTGATGTCCCAATTCCCTTCCTTAGAAGAATCATCCATTTGGATGTTAAAGTTCCCATCTTTAACCATCCAAATGGTGATCTTGGCTCAAAGGCCATGCCCATCACCTTTTCTCAATTATTCCCCAATGATTGCCTTGATCACACCCAAAATCCTTGTTTTGGTGTCTAATCTAGTGATCAATGGCATAGGGATGATTTAATTTACGTTTTGTTGCAAGAAAATAACTGGAAATGATCAAACAGTCCAGTTTCCAGCAGAATGCTCTGTTTCTGCCTGGAACTGGACTGATTCCTGAGAATCTATTAAAATTCCCAGGAAGACCCTCCATAGCCGTACGGCTACTTTGTCCAGGGGTACATTTCCAGTTCAGTCCCCTCTAATCCAGAATGTTTACAAAATAACCCTTTCTGTTAAAAGTCTAACTATTTTCTGTTAAAGTCAGTCTCTCCCATTTCCAAGAATACACACACACACACACACACACACTTGCACAATTTTAACAAACTTTAGGGAGACTCGGTTTTTTTCTGAGGCACTTTGGGTGAACTACCAGTTGATTTCTTCCCAAAGCGTAACCTGACCTCCAAATCCTCTGTCTCTAACCATTTTTCGTTAAGTTTGGGTTTAAAATTAAACTAACGTGGCGACTCCGTTTTTTGTTTGGACATAGAAGAGCTGTGTTTGGCATTCCCGAGGGAAACCCCTTTCCGTTTTCCCACGGGGATCCTTAAAGGGCCCTGGGCGAGCGTCCACCCTGCCCACCCCCTTGGGCCGGCCCTGTTTATGTAGTGTTTAGCTTGCAAGCTCACCCATTCCCATATTCCTGCAAAATCTTTGAAAACTCAACTCAGTACACAGTTTACGTAAAATAAAACTAAATTAAGTAACTGCGCAATTGTTTATTTAGTTATTCATTAGATATTGAATATCTTTACTTTCTAAAGTCCAATGATACAATGACACAAACTAAAAGGTTTGATGGTCAAAGTTGGTAATCATCCTCCAGCAAGAAGGGGAATCCTTGTGTTTCCTTTTTGATTATTTATTGGTAACTAGCTCACATATTTCTTTATCTCTTTCTGCTTTTTTACTGGAAAAGAGAAGATTATGTTATTGTTTAACACATTTTTTTAACAGTTTTAATATATCATTCATTTCAAGGCAATTGCCATCATTTACAAATGTTGGAATAGAGGACCAACCGGTACTAGACTTCGGAGCACAAGGGGACAAAATCGTCGGAGGGACTGACCCTTTGGGCGGCCGCCCAGGGTGATGGTGGGCGACCGCCCACTTTATCAGTCTGTACATTCGGAGGGAGTAGTTCTTGGGCGACCGCCCAGGCCCTATATGGGCGACCGCCCACTTGTCGGGTGAGACAAAAACTGGTTCGGATTTTAGGCCAATTTTCGGGATCCTTTGTCCATCTAGGGTTAGGTTCTCATTCTTGGTTGTATATTTAAGTAAAGTTCCGCCCCTAAACTCATTGTAACTTCCTACAAACATATTATAGTGCAAGATCCTGGCTTGGTAGTGCCCCCAGACGTAGTAAAACATATTGACGAACTTGGTTAACAATTTCTGTGTCTTTTCTTGTGCTTGTTTGTGGTGCCATTATTTTCTTGGGATATTACTTGGGTGTTAGAGGGTCAATTCCACAACAACTGGTATCTAGAGCTCTGGTTTATCGTTCCGGGTTATAGGGCGATTAGGGTTTGTTCAAGCAATCAAGAATGGGCAAGGATAAATAAGCGGTGGAGAAATTTGATGGTTCTGACTACGGGTTTTGGAGGATGCAAATAAAGGATCTCTTGTACAACAAAGATCTCTATAAACCTCTAAAGGGAGTCAAGCCGGAAGGAGAAAAGCAGGAAGATTGGGATCTCATGGATCGGAAGGCCCTAGGGGTGGTTAGATCTACTTTGTCAAAGTGGATCGCGAAGACTACCAAGAAGGCAAAAACCACAAAGGAGCTATTGGATTATCTTACTGAGAGATTTAAAACTCCATCTGCTGCAAACAAGGTTGATTTGATACGCAAGATGGGTAGTCTCAAGATGAAAGAGGGAGGATCCTTAGCTAAACACATCGATGAGTTTATGGATATTATAGACTCATTGACTGCGTTGGATATTACGTTTGATGATGAGGTTCATGCGTGCTTGTTGCTAGCGTCTTTACCAGGAAGTTGGAGCGGAACGGTGATAGCGATCAATGCTTCAGCGGGTAAGAACAAATTGAAGTATGATGATGTTAAAGACTTTTTGTTGGGCGAGGAAAATCGTTTGAAGAAATTGGGGACATCGTCTACTTCGGGATCGGCCTTAGCTACTACTAGCAGGGGAAGGCCGGGTACTAGCAATAAAGAGAGAACTGAATCAAGGGAAAACGTAGTGGGTGGTAAGGCAAGGCCGTGGAGACCAGAGACAAACCAAGGGTCGCGAAAGGATCGGTTCAATGCTATCATTGTAAGGAGTTAGGACACTACAAGAAGGATTGTCCCATGCGAAGGGATAAATCGGCGAATGTGATAATCGAAGGTGAAGATGTACTGGTTCTAAGTGTTAGTAGTGCGCTAGAATCATGGGTGCTGGATTCGGGGCATCATTCCATTCATGCGGGCATGCAAAGGAGATGGAAAACTATACTTCCGGTGATTTCGGTAAGGTCTATCTGGCGGATGGCGAGCCTTTGGAAATCAAGGGGAAGGGGGATGTCAGAATAGGAGCATCGGACGGGAAGGTCCTACATCTACACGGGGTCAGACACATTTCGGGTTTGAAAAAGAACCTGCTATCAGTTGGGCAGTTGGATGAAGAAGGTTACAAGGTAACTTTTGGCTACAGGAACTGGGTTATTACCAAGGAGGATTCAGAGATCGCTCGGGGTAATAAAGAGGGGACATTGTATCTGGCGAACAACACCAAGGATAGTATAGCGGTGGCGTCAGCCAAGGGTGATACGGATTTGTGGCACTGTCGATTGGGTCACATGAGTGAGAAGGGGATGGAAGTACTTTGCTCAAAGGGAAGACTACCGGGTTTGAAGACAGTCGACGTGGGGATATGCGAAGATTGTGTGTTTGGCAAACAGGCGAGGAGTAATTTCTCGAGGACAGGTAGGGATTTGAGGGAAGCAAAGTTGGATTTGGTTCACACAGATTTGTGGGGGCCAGCCCCGGTAACTTTTTGGGTGGTGTGTCTTATTACATGTCGTTTATTGATGATTCGACAAGGAAAGTCTGGGTTTATTTCTTGAAACACAAAGATGAGGCATTTGAAGTGTTTAAGAAGTGGAGGGCTCTGGTGGAGAATCAGACGGGTCTTAAGCTTAAATACTTGAGATCAGATAATGGTAGGGAGTATGAGCTCGGGGAGTTCAAGGAATATTGTGCAGCGAATGGCATTCGCACGAAGAAGACTCCAAAGGGCACACCACAACACAATGGGGTTGCAGAGAGGATGAATAGGACATTGAACGAGCGGGCTATAAGTATGAGGTTGAAGTGTGGACTTCCGAAGACGTTCTGGGCATATGCGGTTGACACGACGGCTTTCTTGATCAATCGGGGACCATCGGTACCATTGGGGAATGAAATTCTAGAGGAAGCATGGAGTGGCAAGCAGGTAAATCTGTCCTTTCTTCACATATTTGGCTGCGTTTCATATGTTCATATAGACTCTGTTGATAGAACTAAATTAGATGCTAAATCTGTAAAATGTACGTTCATTGGTTATGGCGGGGATGACTTCGGGTATAAGTTTTGGGATGACTAAAATCATAAGGTTATTCGTAGTCGAGATGTTGTATTCAATGAATAGGTATTGTACAAGGACAGAAAGGGGGCATCTGAAGGGGTTAGTTCGGAACCAGAATTTGTTGAGATGGATATTCCAAACTCGGGTGGGAGCAGGACAGTTCATGATGACCATGGTCAGGGGGTCACTGAAGATGAACCACATACTCCAGAACTGGATATTCCGCTGCGTAGATCCAGCAGATTGCGTGGATCACCTGACAGGTATACTCCTTCAAATTACTATTTGTTGCTGACAGATAGTGGTGAGCCAGAATGTTATGCGGAGGCTGTTCGTAGTGCACTTTGTGATAAGTGGAAAGCTGCGATGGATGATGAGATGGACTCATTAAAGGCCAACAAAACTTGGGAGTTGATTAAACTGCCTAAGGGGAAGAAGGCATTGCATAACAAGTAGGTTTACAGGATCAAGGAGGAAGCAAACGGCAGTAAGCGTTACAAGGCAAGGTTGGTTGTAAAAGGGTTTCAGCAGAAATACGGTATTGACTACACCGAGGTATTCACTCCTGTTATGAAGATGACCACTATCAGAATGGTTCTGGGTATAGTAGTGGCAGATAATTTGCTGCTGGAACAGATGGATGTAAAGACTGCCTTTCTTCATGGGGATTTGGAGGAAGAAATTTACATGGTACAACCAGAGGGTTACTTGGCTAAGGGTAGCGAGGAACTGGTTTGCAGGTTGACTAAGAGCTTGTATGGCCTTAAACAAGCTCCTAGGCAGTGGTACAGGAAGTTCGATGGATTCATGCACGATATTGATTTATCTGATGTGAGGTGGATCATTGTTGCTACTTCAAGAACACGGACAACGGGTACATAATCTTGCTGTTATATGTGGATGACATGCTAATAGCAGGCTCTAGCAGTAGAGAGGTAAACAGACTGAAGGCTCAGTTGTCAGAACGGTTCGAGATGAAGGATTTGGGGGAGGCCAGAAAAATCTTGGGCATGCGGATTGACCAGAATAGGGAGTCGGGTAAGTTGGTTCTTTCACAAGCAGAATACGTTGAGAAAGTCTTGGAAAGGTTTTGCATGGAAGCGGCGAAGCCAACAGGGACACCATTGGGTATGCACTTCAAGCTATCCGAGAAGGACTCACCTAAGGGCAAGGAGGAGCGTGACAAGATGGAGAGGACTCCATATTCTTTGGTAGTGGGGAGTCTAATGTATACAATGGTGTGTACAAGGCCGGACATTGCACATGCTGTGGGAGTAGTCAGCCGGTACATGGGCAATTCAGGGAAGCAACATTGGGAAGCGGTCAAATGGATCCTACGTTACTTAAAGGGTACTGCTGGTAAGGCTCTATGTTTCTCAAGCAAGGAGGTCGTGTTAGCGGGTTATGTTGATGCGGATTTGACATCAAGCGATCTAGACAAGAGGAGAAGTACTACGGGTTATGTTTTCACATTGGGTGGTACGGCAATCTCCTGGGCTTCTAAATTGCAGAAGATCGTGGCTCAGTCGACTACGGAAGCAGAATATGTGGCAGTGACAGAGGCAAGCAAAGAGATGGTATGGTTGCAGAACTTCTTGGGTGAACTTGAGAAGAAGCGAAGTGGTAATGCTCTCTACAGTGACAGTCAGAGTGCAATTCATTTGGCTAGGAATCCGGCGTTTCATTCTAGGACGAAGCACATTGAGCTGAGGTTTCACTACATCAGGCATCTCTTGGAGAGGAAGATCTTAAGGCTGGAGAAGATTTTGGGTTCGGAGAACCCGGCTGACATGTTGACCAAGGTGGTAAACCTTGAAAAGTTGAAGCTATGTATAGCTTCAATTAGGCTTGGAGAATAGGAAAGGAGGAAGGCATTACCATGATCTAGGTGAGCACTATGGCACCAAGGATGAGTTGAAGAACGGATACGGGGCTTATATATGCGGTTGATCTCTAGGTGGGAGATTGTTGGAATAGAGGACCAACCGGTACTAGACTTCGGAGCAAAAGGGGAGAAAATCGTCGGAGGGACTGACCCTTTGGGCGGCCGCCCAGGGTGATGGTGGGCGACCGCCCACTTTATCAGTCTGTACATCCGGAGGAAGCAGTTCTTGGGCGACCGCCCAGGCCCTATATGGGCGACCGCCCACTTGTCGGGTGAGACAAAAACTGGTTCGGATTTTTGGCCAATTTTCGGGATCCTTTGTCCATCTAGGGTTAGGTTCTCATTCTTGGTTGTATATTTACGTAAAGTTCCGCCCCTAAACTCATTGTAACTTCCTACAAACATATTATAGTGCAAGATCCTGGCTTGGTAGTGCCCCCAGACGTAGTCAAACATATTGACGAACTGGGTTAACAATTTCTGTGTCTTTTCTTGTGCTTTATTTCTTGTGCTTGTTTGTGGTGCCATTATTTTCTTGGGATATTGCTTGGGTGTTGGAGGGTCAATTCCACAACAACAAATTCCTATTGTTGAAATGGTAGGAGAACTCCATATTATATTGAATGAAGATAATATGAAAATTGTGTAATTGATACAATACATGGAAGGTTATTTATACAACTAAGATACATATAAGTTAGAAAGGAAATCCTAGGCCATGAGGCTGGTGTTGATCTTGCCCGTGTGCTGTTGGTGGCTTGACGGCTATACGGCTACGGAGGCTTGTGGGTCACATGAGAGTAGTCAAGATAAGTGGCTGCAATAGTCCATATGTACTACACAGAATATACATTAACATCCCCCCGCAAACTCAAGGTGTCTTAAGAGAAGACAACTTAAGTTTGGATATTAAAGTATGAAGACGACCTGGTGGATGCGTTTTAGTGAAAATATCAGCGGTTTGATCATCGGATGAGACCGATATAAGATGAACAGCACCACGAACAATGTGTTGGCGCACAAAATGACAATCATTTTCAATATGTTTCGTACGCTCATGAAAATCATTATTGTGGGCAATTTGAATCGCACTTCTATTGTCAAAATGTATGCTGGTGGCACCCTCGTGATTAACACCCATGTCTTCTAAAAGCCAACTAAGCCAAAGCGGTTCTTGAGTAGTATTAGCAAGCGCATGATATTCAGATTACGTGCTAGATCTGGAAGTAACAGTTTGTTTCTTACTATGCCAAGAAATAAGAGAGTCGCCTAAAAAGAAACAAAATCCCGTGGTAGAGTGTAGATCAGTTGGATCACTAGCCCAATCAGCATCAAAGTATGCATGCAGAACTAGAGTTGAATGAGCGGAGAAATGAAGACCATGAAAGATAGTGCCTTTAATGTAAAGAGAATATGGAGGACTGCAGTATAATGAGTGGAGCGTGGAGCTTTCATAAACTGACTCACAAGATGAACCGCATGTGCGATGTCCGGGCGAGTAACAGTGAGGTAAATTAAACTCCCTACCAGTTGCATATATAGTGTTCCATCAGGAAGAAGCGAACCAGTGAGAGCTGTGAGACGAGTATTATACTCGAGTGGAGTCGATGTTGTTTTGCTATCTGTCAAACCAGCACGGGCAATGAGATCAGAAGCATACTTTGCTTGGGACAAGTAGTAACCATTGTTGTCAGAATAAACTTCAAGTCCCAAAAAGTATTGAGTGAACCAAGGTCTTTCATTTCAAACTGTTGGTTCAGAAAATTCTTAAGCTCTGAAATACCTTTTAGATCGTCACCGATTATGATCATATCATCAACATAAAGGAGCAATATAATGGTACCACGGTTTGACTTTTTGAGAAAGAGAGCTGAGTCATAAGCACTAGATGTAAAACCAAATCTTCCAATTGTGGAGCTAAATTTAGCGAACCAAGCACGAGGTCCTTGTTTGAGACTATAAAGAGATCGACGTAGGCGACAAACCTTATGTGGTGGATGAACATAACCTGGAGGTGGTTTCATGTAAAATTCCTCAATAAGATCTTCGTTAAGAAATTCATTCTTAACGTCCATTTGAAATAGGCTCCATTTTCTTGCGGTAGCAATAGCAAGCAGACTTCTTACAGATGTAAGTCGAGCGACAGGGGAAAATGTCTCCTCATAATCAATGCCGTATTCTTGAGAATAACCTTTAGCTACTAGCCGCGCCTTGTAGCATTCTACGTTTCCATCTGAATGAGTTCTAGTTTTATAAACTCATCTACACCCAACGGAAGTCTTTCCAGGAGGTAAATCAACGAGATCCCATGTATGAGTCTTTTCCAATGCCTGAAGTTCTATGTTCATGGCTTCTTGCCAAAAAGGACGAACTAGATTCATTGTAAGATTATGGCTCGTCCAAAGAGGAAAAATAGTAGAAAAACAATGATAGTCACGAAGATGAGCTGTGGTTCTCCTACTCGTGTCGGATAACGCGAGGAAGGAGGAGATTCTGTTGGTGGAGAAGAGGGAGTAGATACTAATGGGCTATCCAAATGCTCATTCGCTGTAGTAGGATCAGCAGGCACGGCGGTCACCTCAGGAGGGACAATAGGCGATGTAGACGGATCTGTGATTAGCTCACAAGGAGAATCTGGAATAAGATTATCAGAAAGGAGATCAATTGAAGAATCAGTAAAATATGGTGTAGAAAACCCTGGGAGGGAAGTGAAATTGAGACATAGACGCAAAAGTTTTGTGTTCCCCAAAAAGTAACATGACGGGAAACACGAAGATGTTTATGTTGGTGTTGTATGCTCTAGGCACGTTATTTAAATGATTAATGTTATTTATTGCTTATGTTTTAATAAAGATATTGAATGTTTGATTATTATATCATTTACATGTTTATTATAATAATCCCCATCCCTGATAATTATGATTAATTATTAGTATAAGTTTAATAGATAATCATATGATGATTATTATGTATGGGATACAATTAGACTTATGGGTATATGTTGGAGAACAAATACTTGACTGACCCCTATGAGATTTATGTCATGGTCACAATGTCATAATTAAGTCTCATATAGTTATATCACTGGAATCTCTAGACCTGAGGTTATTACAGTCTTCCACATGATGAACATTACGTTTGACATATTCAAACGTTACCCCTAACCGGGTAGCTATAAAGAATATGATTGGCGTAATTGGAATTATGTAGGGAAGAGTAATAAGCCAAGATGGGATTTGTTCCTCGTAAAGAGAGATGTCAAGCTTTGGCCACTCGATGAATGGTATTGATGAAATGCATGGCCGTGCTCAAAAAAATTTGTATTATCAATACATTCGGGATCGAGAAAGCATTGAACTATGTAAGTTGACCATGGACCATGGCTTGCGTTCAATAGACATCATGAAACAAAGAGATTGTGTTATGTTCTATTTAGGAAACTTTGGATTTCAAAGTTATACTAATTGGGTAGTCATAATGGCTTGCTAGAGTCCGCTTATGATTTACGAGGTTTGACTGGTTCAGACTCGTTGCCAACTTAGTATAATCCTATTGGGCCACACACGCAAAACGGGTAATTAAAAGGAGCAAAAAACGAGGAAACTGAGGGGAGGCACCGTACGGCTGGCAAGGCCCCGTATGGCTGGTAAGCCGCCGTACGACCGCCCCCGGGGCAATTAGTTTGTTTTAAGTTAATTCTTGTTGGACAAGAAGACCTAAGTCCTAAAGGGTTTTGGACACCCCTTGAATATAATACAGACTGATGGGAATTGTTCCCTACCTATTGATTTATTCAATTCCATATTCTTTCTTTGAGAGGAAAAACACATATTATATTCTTGGGTTATTGTGATTGATTATTCTCAATCATCAAGTCACAATAATCATTGGAACTTTGAAGAATCATTCTTCAACATCGTTTTTCAAACCGAAGGCCTAGCAGTCAAGTTCAAGAAGGCGTTTGAAGTCTGTTCGTTGTGTGGATCATCGGTAGAGGGCGTTTCTCTTAACGCTTAATCCAAGTTTTATTTCGATCTACAAAGGTTAGCTTCCTTCATCTTGTTATTATGAATTATTGTTCATAGCGGATCTAGGCTATTGGGTTTTATTCATGTTTTCTTCCGCTGCGCATGATTGCACGAAACCCTACAGTGGTATCAGAGCCCCGTTGATGATCAATAATTCTAATATAGTCATGATATAATTAGTTAATGCGATTATTTAAAATTTGTATGATCATGATAAGATGAATATATGTGATGAATTTTATTTGAGATATAGAATATGCATGCTAGTTGATGATGGGATTATGTGGTTGTAATATTGATTCGATTGATATGTATGATCGCATGCTTATATTATCATGTTATAATTGGATTATAATTGTTGATAATATTGATCTAATTTGTATGAGGAATAAATTGGTTATTGTTTGTATGGATTAGATGTGTTAAAATTCGTAATCTGTATTTTTTCGTATATCTGTAATCTGATTATGTATAAATACGATAATGGATTGATCGAATTTCTGAAAACTGAATAATCTGGAGAAACTGATCATAGCCACCGTACGGTGGGACGGATGGTGTACGCCTGTGTCCAAGCCGTACGGTGCCTATGTGTTTTTCAAGAATGCTGCTTGGTTTTCTGATGTCCAGATTGTTCTATAAATTGTTTACAGAATTCGAATCTGGAAACAGAAACTGGTTTCAGACTGCTGGTTTTCGAAACCGTGTTTCCGGAAACAGTTTTCTGTAAAGAATTCAAAGTAACTGCAAAAATCAGAGTTCTAAAGAGTTTAGAACTGCTGTAATCTGTGAGATTAAGAGACAATGAAGGATCTTGAGACAAGTGGCCAATCTATACGGGAATGTGGCTTAGTTTAGACCGTATAGAAAGGTTGCTTGGTTTCTTGATCCTAGTACGGGAATTTGGATGCCTTTTGGCTTAGTTTCGACCGTACGATTTGTGCTCTCAATTTCAAGATGCTCTGCGGATGGTTTGGACAATACTAATTTGATCCGTTTTCAGATGGCTGGTTTTTGAAACCGTGTTTCCTGAAACAGATTTAAGTTCAGAAGTCCAGACAATGAGATCAGAATCTTAAAGGAGTTTAAGATTGGTGTGATCTCAAAGTTTCAGACTTTAATCCTATAACTAGCGCAACTAAAGTCACATAAAAGTAATTCGGTTAATTGATTAACTTTATGTGTATGAACCTTCTTTAAAATTTAAGTTATGTGCCAATCCATGATTAAAACACTTGTGAGTACGTGGGTAGTTTTATGTGGGTTACGCCCTAGTGTAGGCACATTAATTCTATTCATTTATAAACAAGATGAGGAAACAGTGATTCCTATACATTTAAAATGGTTTGACTTAATTAGGCTATCAAAACAGTTTTGGGCCTAAGGCACAGATGAGATTAAAACATGTTAGACATATGATGTCTGAAATCTCATAAAATACCTAAGAGTCATATATGATATGATTGACAAGGAGGTGTCTACCTAAATAACTTATTTTGAGCAGTCATGCCCTAGCCGACTCAAAGTTAAGTGAAATATGGATCTTATTCCATTTGAACTATATGATACATTGGATGTATTTGAAGGTTATATAATTTAGTGTGAGTATTTGTGAAATACTAATATTTATAATATCTTTAATTAAGTTGGTACTTATATGTGATTACATGTTTGCATAATTGTAGATAATGGCTCAAAATACAAGTTCTCTTCACTGCGATCTATCCTTGAGAAGGAAAATCTTCAAGAGAATGGTGCTAACTTCACGGATTGGATCCGAAGCCTTAGAATTGTTCTAACGCATGAAGACAACCTGTACATTCTTGATGAGCCCGTTCCTGAAGATGAACCTGCTGCCACTGCTCCTAAGGATGAGAGAAATGCCTACAAGAAGCACAAAAGTGATTCTCGTGAGGTACGTTGTCTCATGCTTGCAGCCATGTGTCTTGAGCTTCAGAAGACTCTTGAACACTTGGAGGCATATGACTTGGCTGTTGAATTGAAAGATATGTTTCAAGAACAGGCAAGGCAAGAAAGGTTCGACACTATAGCTGCTCTGGTCTCATGCAAGATGAGTAAAGGGCAGGTTGTGGGCCCTCATATTTTGAATATGAAGGCTTACTTTGAGCATCTAGAGAGGCTTGTCCATCCCATCGATGTTGAGTTGGCCACTGATTTTATTCTTAATTCATTGCCCAAAAGCTATAATCAGTTCTTCATGAACTTTAATATGCATGGGATGGATAAGTCCCTATCTGAGTTGCATGGGATGCTAAAGACAAGGAAAAGAAAATCAGTAAAGAAGTTTCTCATGTGCTCGTAGTATCAAAGGAAGGAAAGGGCCCTAAAGGCAAAGGAAATGGTAAGACAAAAGTTGTCAAACCTAAAATTAGCAAGGCAACTGTTGCCAATGCTACTGTGGCAAAACCTACTTCCCAAAAGGATGAAATTTGTTTCCACTGCAATGAGATTGTTCATTGGAATCGCAATTTCAAGGTTTACAAGGAAGAGTTAAAGAAGAAAAAGGGCAATGGGACTACATCTACTTCAGGTATCTATGTTATAGATATTCTACTTTCTACTTCTAGTTCCTGGGTATTAGATACCGGATGTGGATCTCACATTTGTTTAAATGTGAAGGCACTAAAGAATAGGAGGCTACTCAGAGATGGCGAAGTAGACCTACGCGTGGGGAAGGGAGCAAGAGTTTCTGCATTAGCCGTAGGAACCTATGAAGTCATTTTACCTAGCAGATTAATTCTTGTTTTGAACAATTGTTATTACGTTCCATATTTGAGTAGAAATATTATTTCATTTTATTGTTTGGATAATGAAGGTTTTAATTTTCTTATTGATAATAAGAAGTTTTCTATTTATTTAAATGATATGCTTTATTGTATTGCGTATTTATTTAATGGCCTTTATGTCATTGATGTTGAGAATAGAAATAATGATGATATCTATAATGTAAATAAGAAATCCAAACCTAATGATGTAAATCATACTTATTTGTGGCATTGCCGTCTTGGTCATATTAATGAGAAGCGTATCTCAAAACTCCATGAGGACGGACTTTTAGATTCACATGATTTTGAATCATATGAAACTTGTGAGTCTTGTTTACTTAGAAAGATGACTAAGGCACCTTTTACTAAGAGTAGTGAAAGGGCTAGTGACTTATTGGGACTCATACATACTGATGTGTGTGGACCAATGAGCAACAATGCTAGGGGAGGATATCAATACTTCATAACATTCACTGATGATTTTAGTAGATATGGTTATGTCTACTTAATGAAACATAAAAGTGAATCTTTTGAGATATTTAGAATATTCCAAAATGAAGTACAGAATCAACTTGGCAAAACTATTAAATCACTTCGATCCAATCGTGGTGGAGAATATTTAAGCCAAGAATTTGACAATCATCTTAAAGATTGTGGAATTGTTTCACAATTAACTCCACCTGGAACACCACAATGGAATGGTGTGTCTGAGCGGAGAAATAGGATTTTATTGGATATGGTCCGCTCCATGATGAGTCAAGTCAATCTTCCTTTATCCTTTTGGGGACATGCACTAGAAACTGCTGCTTTTACACTGAATAACGTTCCAACAAAATCTGTTCCAAAGACTCCATATGAGATGTGGACTGGAAGAAAACCTAGTTTGTCTTTCATGAAGATTTGGGGTTGTGAGGCTTTTGTTAAGAAACTCATATCTGACAAACTTACACCAAAATCTGATAAATGTATTTTCGTAGGTTACCCTAAGGAAACTAAGGGTTATTATTTTTACAACCGCGCGGAAAACAAAGTGTTTGTTTCCCGTCATGGTACCTTTCTAGAGAAAGAGTTTCTCTCCAAAGGAATTAGTGGGAGTAAAATTAATCTCGAAGAGGTTCGAGAACCTAAAAATAACATGGAACCGACTGTTGGTGTAGACACCCCGCCTTGGAACTCTCACCCCGATTGCATACATAGTATTTTTATTTAACTTATTTTTGTTAATTTCTGTTACTTCGGTTAAGTTTCTAACTGATTCCGTTAGTTTTGGACTAAACTGCATAACAGAATTAACTTTAGAGTCATTTCTGTCATTCTGTCTTTTTTACCCGCGGGCGCCTCCGGCACTGCTTGCGGGCTGCGCGCGCGTCTCGCCCCTAAAGCCGGACTCGCGCGCCTCCCATTATGGCAGTTACGGATTGCAGTATTTTCCCTCTTTTTTCTTGATCACAAAGAACTCTTTTTTACATCCACATTCATTCCCCCTTATTTCATAACTCCCAAATCCCATATTCTAGCCTTTTTCCTTAAAACCAAATATTTTCGTTATTTTATTTGATTTCTTCTTTATTATTTGATTTTCTTTATTTTCTTATTGGTTGAAAAGCCATCTTTTCCTCTATTTTTCACATATAAAAACCTCTTTTTTTTACCTTAGAAAAGGACTTGAAACTTCTTCACAAATACACTATACACATTTCTCTCCAAGAGTTCTTGACAAAGAATTCTATTCAAGCAACAAAACTCTACACAAAACTCTTCTCAAGTGAAAGTTTGAAGTTCTCATTTTAAGGTACAAATTCTATTCTCTTATTTTATTTGTGTCTTACTAGTGTATGCAATCTCTATAAAAAGGAATACAACCAAAATGCCACTTCACTATTGAAGTTTGGTCAAGGTTACATTCCAACATTCTAAACTCCATTTTAATTTACCATTTATTTCTTAATGTAATCTTTAGCATGAATTAATATAATAAAACAATTCTCTTTTATTTCCCTTTGCAATTCCCCTTTTCTTTACTATATAATTGCTAGCACTATTTATTAAAATAAGGACATTTAGCATTAGAACACCAATAGTAGCAAGACCCACGTAAGCTGGGAGGAGTGGGTGTTTAAGTACATCCCACTCCGTCATCTAACCCCCGAACCCTTCTCTTCCCGAATCTCTAGTTTCGTAATATTAAAATAGGCTATTTCCTTAGGTTTTTCTTATGTTTCCTCAATAACATAGGTGGCGACTCTACAAACTAAAACAAGTTAGACATCCTAGGATCCTTCCACCACTCGAGCCAAGTAGTGGGTTTTCCCGGAGTATCTACAGTGGCGACTCTGCTGGGTATAATTTAGAGGGTTAAACTTGCATTTTAATCTTTTGGTGTTCTTTTATTCTGTTTTCTGGGCATTCTGGTAAAAAGGGTTAGAAGCGCGTGCCTCTGGCCTTCTTTGCCAAAAGAGCGCGCGTCCGACCCCAATTACCAGAATCGCCCGCCTCTCATCTTGTCCTTCCATTCCATGTTTCTGTGCTAACAAGTTTCTGCAGGGGAAAGTTTTATTATTTAGGGTCAAGGCAATCCCTTGAACCCATCAATTTGCAGGTTTTTACCCAGAACCGGGCGCCTCTGCCCGCCTTCTCCTAACGCGCGCGCCTTCCGCACAGGCAGCCCAATGCGCGCGCTTCTGGGCGCATTCCCAAAAACAGAACAGTGCACAAACAGAATGATTGACAGTGTGTGGGCACCGGGCCTGCACAAAAAAAACAATTTTTTATTTTCTGTTTATTTTATCGGTCACACTGGTGATTCGAAAGTTGTAAATATGTGCTTATTTGGTTTTTTCTTTTCTTTAAAAAAAAAATTGTCACTTGACTTGACCTCACACTACATGCACATATTCTTATGAATTGCTCACTATCGAGTCACACAAGTCCAACCCCAAACCCGTCGAGGCCCGTCCTAGAGAGTTTCAAGCTCCACCCGACCTTGAATCTTTCGAAGCGGTAAACCTCAACCCGTGGCGTAGTTCACGACTACATGCCGGGGGTGACCTTAAGCCTCTCATTAACCGAGCACAACCCAACACAATTCTAGCTAGGATCTAACACTCCGTGACCAAGTCGGTTTTAGTGTGTCGAGATTTCCCTAAACTAATGTCATCAAATCATACATGCCGTTTCCAAAAGAAACAAGTGGTTATTATGGACGAAATAAAACTCCGTCCCCAAGTGGTTATCATGGACGAAATAAAACTCTGTCCCCGCATGTATGCTTCATGACATTAATTTAGTTTAATCCCGCTACATGTAGGTATCACAAGCGTGGTGGAATCTGATGAGTATATGGGACCGCGAGAAGGTCTATATACTAGTGTGACGATTCCACTATTTTTCTAGTAACCCCAAAAAGAACTCCGTCCTTCTGAATTTTGTAAATAATAATAAATTAAAAATAAAAAAATATTTTTTCCTTATGCGATTAAGTCTTTTCTTGTTTGTGGGTTAATTACTTTACTCAAAAGGTATTTGTGGGGCCAACCTAAGATCAACCGTGTTCTTCAATAGGTCCAATGGTTTCAATGAAAACAACAAGGGAGAGAACATTTCCGTGTCCAGCGAAAGGCTTTTCAACATAATGAGAGCCATGAGGGAACATATGGATAGACTTGCCGAGGATGCCCACCGAAAAGACGATTTGTGGCAAGCCCGTTTTGATCTTGAGAGGAGGATTCATAAAGAAGAGGTTTCCGAACTTAAGGCCCGTCTGCAAGAGCTCATCGACAAAAAAGCAAGGCCAACGGTAAAGCATGCTCAAGTGGCCCGTCCCTCAAAATCCAAAAAAGTACCGCCAACAACCGAGTTTTCACTCCTATCCTAGGAATGACCCGAGCCGAAGCATTTGAAACTTTGGTGGCAAGTGGAAAGATCAAGACTTTACAAGGGTACCAACCCAAGACGATCAATGCCAACCATGCCCATCACGAATATTGTGGCTATCATCAGCATAGCGGCCACACTACCGAGGGATGCTTCCTTCTTCGAAACATCTTCCAAGATTTGATCGACAATGGTGAATTTACCTTGGGTGAAGAGCAGCTCATCAAGGAAGAGGCTCATATTTGAAATGGGTCTTCAACAAGAGATGCACGAAACCCTACAGTGGTATCAGAGCCCCGTTGATGATCAATAATTCTAATATAGTCATGATATAATTATTTAATGCGATTATTTAATTTGTATGATCATGATAAGATGAATATATCTGATGAATTTTATTTGAGATATAGAATATGCATGCTAGTTGATGATGGGATTATGTGGTTGTAATATTGATTCGATTGATATGTATGATCGCATGCTTATATTATCATGTTATAATTGGATTATAATTGTTGATAATATTAATCTAATTTGTATGAGGAATAAATTGGTTATTGTTTGTATGGATTAGATGTGTTAAAATTCGTAATCTGTATTTTTTCGTATATCTATAATCTGATTATGTATAAATACGATAATGGATTGATCGAATTTCTGAAAACTGAATAATCTGGAAAAACTGATCATAGCCACCGTACGGTGGGATGGCTGGCGTACGCCTGTGTCCAAGCCGTACGGTGCCTATGTGTTTTTCAAGAATGCTTCTTTGTTTTCTGATATCCAGATTGTTCTGTAAATTGTTTACAGAATTCGAATCTAGAAACAGAAACTGGTTTCAGACGGCTAGTTTTCGAAACCGTGTCTCCTGAAACAGTTTTCTGTAAAGAATTCAAAGTAACTGCAGAAATCAGAGTTCTAAAGAGTTTAGAACTGCTGTAATCTTTAAGAGACAATGAAAGATCTTGAGACAAGTGGCCAATCTATACGGGAATGTGGCTTAGTTTAGACCGTATAGAAAGGTTGCTTGGTTTCTTGATCCTAGTACGGGAATTTGGATGCCTTTTGGCTTAGTTTCGACCGTACGATTTGTGCTCTCAATTTCAAGATGCTCTACGGATGGTTTGGACAATACTAATTTGATCCGTTTTCAGATGGCTGGTTTTTGAAACCGTGTTTCCTGAAACAGATTTAAGTTCAGGAGTCCAGACAATGAGATCAGAATCTTAAAGGAGTTTAAGATTGGTGTGATCTCAAAGTTTCAGACTTTAATCCTATAACTAGCGCAACTAAAGTCACATAAAAGTAATTCGGTTAATTGATTAACTTTATGTGTATGAACCTTCTTTAAAATTTAAGTTATGTGCCAATCCATGATTAAAACACTTGTGAGTACGTGGGTAGTTTTATGTGGGTTACTGTTAGTACCCGATCTGAAAATGAGTTTATTAGGGCTTTCCCAAATATACAAGGACTTTATAGGAATTAGAAACCTTGCAAAGACTTGTCCCGGATTCCCAAAAATAGCTCAATGTTCTAGAAAACATTAAATATGGACATTTAGGGTTGCCTTGTATGAACAGTAAAACCCTAGCTTGAATTTCAAGTCAGCGCGCAACGATGGCCACGCGGCCACTTTCGCCGCCGCCCTCCATCTTGGCCACGCGGCCACATCCGCCCCGGATGATCTGGACCGTCAGATCTCTCCATCAGTTTCCTATTTAAAGACCTCCCTTGCCTCATAATAGGGGGATCCGAATTTTAGAGCTTTCAAGTGACGATTTTGCTCCCAAATCAAGTCATTCGAGCCTCCAAAAACACTCTCAAGAATCCCAAGAAGATCCAAGGTTATTTCTTGCCAACAAAGGTAAGTTTTCTAACTTTTTTTCATGTTCTTGCATTATTTCTAATGTAGATCTTTAATATTCATATTCTTAATATGTTTATTCATGTGTTCTTCATAATATTCATATTCTTAATATGTTTATTCATGTGTTCTTCATAATATTCATGTTCCTAACATCTTTATTCATATTTTCTTCATGACATTCATATGTTCATAATATGTTCTTCGCATATTCATCATATTCTAGATTAAAACCTTATTTATGCCATATTTAGGGTGGCGATCTTCATAACTACATGTTATTTCATAGCCGATGATGATCTAGGGTTCATCAACCCGAGGATGATCTAGGAACTACTTCTAAACCCTAAACTTTAGGTAATTCCCCCTCATTATGCATGATCCCGATTCTTTTGCCTATTCTAAATTCTTCTCGAACTACGCTGACCTGAGCTTCTCACATTGAGAGGAACGTAGGCAATCTTCGGATCCGGTCTCAATCACTAACACACTACATACACCGCATTATGATAGAAAGACCGATCAATTCGGGCAATAGGAGTGATAACGTCCAATATTCTTCTCTTGTTGTAATTTGACCCCCGAACCCATTAAACATGCTTTTTCTCAATGTTTTGGCTTTAATTAAAACGGCGTGGCGACTCTCATATTTTAATGTTGCTATGAATATTCTCAAATTCGAACACACGTATTCACAGTGGTGACTCTGCTGGGGACTGCTTTGAAACTTTTTCAAACTTAGTGGGTCTAACTTTCGTCACATCATGATGCTTGCCATGTTTACACATGCACACACTTGACATGTTTACACATGCACACACATGCCATGTTTACACATGCACGCACCTGCCATGTTATGTTTAAACGTGCACGCACCTGCCATGTTTACACGTGCACGCACCTGCCATGTTTACACGTGCACGCACCTGCCATGTTTACACGTGCACACACCTGCCATGTTTACACATGCACACTTGCCATGTTTTCACGTGCCCCCTACAGTTAAGCCATGTTTACACATGCGCCCGCACACTCCGCCATTTTAATACTTGTACCTTGTACCTTGTACCATGTACCCTTGTTATCTTCGCTTTAGTATTAGGGTCAAACAAAACTATGCTATGCTCCCTTGTACATTATTCTCTCTCTCTCTATCTCTCTCTCATGCATTGCATCGCATCATTCAAACGTTCAAAGCTTCTCTCTTTTCTCCCTAAAACCACCCGTGTCAGCACTGCACAGGTCCCCATTACCCGGAGTATTCGATGTGCAGGAATTTGTGCGCTACTGCCGCCCTCTTTTCGAGTCACTCGTCTACTCCACTCACCGTGTATGTTCCGCGAGCGGTGGGAACCTTTTACCTTACCCGTGTCAACCCACAGATAGGGATGGCCAAACCGGACCGGAACCGGAAAACCGGACCGGAAAACCGGACCGGAAAACCGGACCGGAACCGGACCGGAAAAGCCCGGAACCGAAGCAAACCGGGGAGTAAACCGGAACCGGAGTAACCGGAACCGTGGTAGGCGCGGGCCGGTTCAGGGTCACATATATGGTGAACCGGAACCGGAACCGGATCGTCATTTCCATTAAAAAAATAAAAATCCCTTATTTTTCAATAAATTTTAACATGTTTATTCATTAGTGTATTATAAAATAAAAATCTCTTGTCTTTTAATAAATTTTAACATGTTTATTCATTATTGTATGATAAAAAAAAATAAAAAAAGGTAGCCTGGACTGAACCGGAACCGGACCGGAACCGTACCGGAACCGGATTGTGATGACCGGAACCGAAACCGGTGTAAGCGCGGGCCGGTTCAGGGTCACATATATACTGAACCGGAACCGGGCCCGGAACCGGTTTTGGTCATCCCTACCCACACATAGACATTAGGACACTCCTTAGACCAACCATTTAGGATGTAAATAAATGCAAAACTTTTCGCAAAATAAAATGTGCATAACATCTAGACGAACTCTAAGGTCCATCGCTCACCCCTTGGGCCATCTATCAAAATTCCTCATCTTGGCCTATCTAGGTTACCTACCCATCATTGCGATCCATTTGGGCCAACCCTTCATCTCGACCCGCTTTGGTCAAAATCCCACCATCCTTTGGCCTCTTAGGACAATCTTATCTACCTTTGACCTCCTAGGTCAACCTTTGACCCCCTGGGTCAACCTTACCTACCTTTGACCTCCTAGGTCAACCTTCGACTACCTAGGTCAATCTTCCCAACCTTTGACCCCCAAGGTCAACCTTATCTACCTTTGACCTCTTAAGCCAACCTTTGACCCCCTAGGTTAACCTTTGACCTCTTAGGTCAACCTTACCACCCTTTGATCTTTTAGGCCAACCTTTGACCCCCTAGGTCAACCTTTGACCTCCTAGGTCAACCTTACCACCCTTTGACCTCTTAGGCCAACCTTTGAGCCCCTAGGTCAATCTTATCCGTTTAAGTCAACCTTTGACCCCCTAGGTCAATCTTATCCGTTTAAGTCAACCTTTGACCCCCTAGGTCAACCTTACCTACCTTTGACCTCCTAGGTCAACCTTTGACTACCTAGGTTAACCTTCCCAACCTTTGACCTCCAAGGTCAACCTTATCTACCTTTGACCTCTTAAGCCAACCTTTGACCCCCTAGGTCAACCTTTGACCCCCTAGGTCAACCTTTGACCTCCTAGGTCAACCTTACCACCCTTTGACCTCTTAGGCCAACCTTTGACCCCCTAGGTCAATCTTATCCGTTTAAGTCAACCTTTGACCCCCTAGGTCAATCTTATCCATTTAAGTCAACCTTTGACCCCCTAGGTCAACCGTACCAACCTTTGATCTCTTAGGTCTACCTTTGACCCCCTAGGTCAACTTTATCCGCCTTTGACCTCTTAGGTCTACCCTTGACCTCCTAGGTCAACCTTATCACCCTCGACCTCTTAGGTCAACCCTTGACTGCCTAGGTCAACTTTATCCGCCTCCGACCTCTTAGGTCAACCCTTGACCTCCTAGGACAACCTTATCACATTTAACCTCCTAGGTAAACTTTATCGTCTTTGACCTCTTAGGTCAACCTTTGACCCCATAGGTCATTCTCATCCGCCTTTGACCTCTTAGGTCAACCTCATCCACCTTTGACCTCTTAGGTCTACCCTTGGACCCCTCGGTCAACATTATCACCCGTTGACCTCTTAGGTCAACCTTTGACCTCCTAGGTCACCCAATCACCTTCGACCTCTTAGGTCAAACTTGGAATCCTAGGTCAACCTTATCCGTTTTCGACCTCTTAGGTCAATCTTTGATTCCATAGGTGAACCCAATTACCTTTGGTCCTAACCTGCTTAGGTCAAACCGTCATCTTGACCCACCTAGGTCATTATTTGACCCACCATCATCCAGACCAACCTAGGTCAACCCGTTTAGGTCCACACACCATCCTTGACCCATTAAGGTCAACTGTCCGTCTTAGGTTAAAACTACCCCTTCACCTTTGACCCGTCAAGGTCACCCCGTGACCCGCTTAGGTCGACTTACCTATCTTGGATCCATCTAGGTCAATCTCTAACCTTCCTTAGTCTACCAACCCGAATAAGTCAACCTTAGACCCGCTTAGGTCAAACCATGTCCATCCCGCTTAGATCATCCCATAGGCAAACCGCTACAACCCGCTATCTTGATTCATTCACCATATAGGTCAATCCAACCCTTCTCATTTAGGTCGACCTATCCTTTACCCATCTAGGTCAACCCACCATTATCGTCGCATCCTAGCTTGAACCACTTCTTGTCTCAAACCTTAGGTCAAATTTAGGTCGAACCTTAGGTCAAACCATACCCTACTCAATCAAAACCAAATCCTATAGGTCTTCCTCACCCATGCTTGACCAAGGACCGAGTCATCTCCCTCTTTTTGACCCCTATGGTCATCTCTCACCTCTTTTTAAAAGTCTAACTTGATTCGAACTACGGCGACCTGAGCCTCTTATTGTGTGGGACCTCTCCCCCATGATAAGGGGAACGTAGGCAACTTCGGCCCGGTCAAACTTTCAATTTTTTACCAAAATGCATTTCAAAAATGTGGAGACCGACTCTTTTCCAAAAAATGATTTTATAACGATGCCTTATCATTAAGTACGAATCTAATTTAATTCAACTAAGAGGCTTAATTCTTTCATGACTAGAGTTCTGCATCATGTCGGCTGCAAGGAACATCGAAGTTGCAACTGAAGCTGCTACCCAAGATCTCGAGACAATCCTCTACATCGGTACTGCTCTCAGTAAGCAAGCATCCCACTTCGAAGCCATCCTCGATGAACAAGCAATCCACTTTAAGGCCATTCTCAACGAGCAAGCAACACACTTTCAGAAGGAGATGCATACGACCCTAAGAAATATCGAGAGGCGCCATTTGTCTGAAATTCGTGGCGTTTATGATTACCTCAGCCGAGTTCTCCCTCTTGCTCAATGTCAACACCCGTACGCTCCTCAAATGTACGGGCCGCCACAGACTTTCCCCGTCGGGATGCCTCCTATGACTACTCATCAACAAGGGGTACCGATACCTAAATCACCCTCAAAGACAGTTCATGAAAGGAAGGACGAGCGCGAATTCGACGACTTAGGTATGCCGTTAGCCAAACTCTTCAAAAGTCTAGTTCAAGCCGGCAAGTTGTCTCCTTTGTTCAACTATGAACCAAGTAGGGTGAAGCAAGGCTTGGATCCCTCCAAACACTGCCAATACCACCAGTACATTGGGCATGACACCGAAGATTGCCTCCAATTGAGGAGAAAGATTCAAAGCCTCATTGACAGCGGAGCCATCACCCGCCAACGGAATACATGGGCATGGGCAAAAGAGGAAATTGGGGCTACCTCCTTTAAATAAAAGAAAAGAAAAGGGTCATTCAGTCTTCGTAGGTTCTAGAGTGTCCTTAGTCAAAAGTCCACCTTGGACGATTTTGTTTCTTTAAGTAAAAGTCCACCCCGGACTAGTCAGTTTAAATCTTTTAGTTCCAATAAAAGGGTCTTTATTTCTTTTCTTTTCTCTCTAGACTTGAGACATAAGCTTGCATATATCAATTTCATGAAAATTGTCTTATTCACCATTTTCGCTTGATTGCTATATCTTTATATGATGAATTAATCTTAATCTTACTCATTAATGACGACTCATTAAAAGGTAAATGGACCCATAAACCATTCACATAACTAAGTAAACGATTAATCTCAAAATAACAAATGCTTCGATCAATTGGGATGAACGAATCACTTTCTCTTCTCTCTACATTCTACCCCCATACACTCTCTCTACACACTCACCCCTTGTACACCCTTCATGTACACTCTATATATACACCTTCTCCCATACACTATCCTCACACGCCTCTCATCCCACCATTAGACCCCTTTTCCATACGGTCATGACAAAGAAATGGACTGCGGTTGCTCATCATCAAATAGACATCCATGCTGCCACAATTTAAAGGGTTGTTTGTTCCCTTCATAAATACTACATGCCGATACACCGGGGCTACCCGTATTCCATCGCAAATATAAAAGAAATGCACGAAGTTGTTCATGCCATTAATAGGTGCCACGTGATAATCCGATGGAGCTCTACCGGTATAAATCAAGGGGCTAGGATGCCCGCCGCCAGCAAAAGGCCGCTTGAACTATAAAGAAGCTACCTCGCAATCGAGAGAGGCGAAAGCAAATTAGGGGCTCGTCTTGCCCAATGTTTCATGTACAAATATAAAAAAAAAGCTCGCTAGGTTGAAACCCAAAAGGGCAACCTAGGCAAAAGTTAGAGCATTGCACCAAAAAGAAGCCCGCTAGGTTGAAAACCCGAAAGGGCGGCCTAGGCAAAAAAAAGGGTGTGCACAAAGAGATAGAATAAAAAAATAAAGAAAATAGAAGGGGCTATCACCATAGAAAAGTAAAAGTCCCATTTTATTTTCACTTCAAATGTTCTATTTTTCTTTCTTTCCCTACAAAGAAGATTAACGCGGTAGCAGCAGCCATGACAACTACAATGGAGCAATCCACCGCAATGAGCTGCAATGAAGCAATCCAAAGCAACAAGCTATAACGGAGCAACCTATCGCGACAAATGAACCTCAAACTCAAACCCAACTCCATCATCAGCCAGGATATCCCCGAACTACGCGGACCTGAGCTCCTCACCTTGAGGATAACGTAGGCAACCTCCCGGTTCGGTCCAAAATATACACAACCCACCTTGAACCATTTCCTTTCTCTTCTCTCTTCCCCATATATTTATACTTCTGATCTCTTCACTCACAATTGATCAAAACATTTATTATTTCGAGACTACTTGTCTAAAACATAATCATAAGATGCATAACTAATCAACGAGGTCCATTCTCGAGCAATCAAATGAGAATCTTGAATAAAACAATTTTCAAATGTCTCGACAAGTCTTCCGTTTCTACAATCTAGGAAAGAGCTAAACACTTACTTTCTATCAAAGCAGGGGCTTCCTCCCTTTTGTACATATATACACTCAGTTGCCCAAAGAGTCAAAATGTGAGTACTATCTCTCTCTCTCTTACTCCCCCCAAAATGCCCCCGCATGTTTTCAAACAATTCTTTTTTCCTTTTTTGAGTCGACTGAATGATTTCAAAAAAAAAAAAAAATGATGACGCAAAAGAGATGCCGCTAGATTGAAAACCCTAAAGGGCGGTCTAGGCAGAAAAAGGGTGCGTCTTAAAGGAGGTAGGATACCCCGCTCTACATCGAACTGGGGCTTCCCCACAGAATGGGTCGACTATGTGTTTTCTCGGAGAATACCGAGGTCCCAACAAGAATATACTTAGAAGAATGCATCCCTCATCATCAAGTTTGACGTGAGTTCTCAAAGGAGGGAGGGTACCCGCTCACCAAATAGATAATCCCCAACGGAATGGGTCGACTATGTGGTTTCCCAGAGAATACCGAGCGTCAACAAGGATACACTTAGAAGAAGGGCACCCTCATCGTCAACTCGGCACGCGACGACCTATTTGGATTGATTAGAATCATAATTAATTATAGGCATCTGTATAAGATCATAACACTTTCATAAAGTTTTCTCCTCCCCGACACTTTGTTTATAAACCCGCACTCTCGGTCTCCACAAAATTGTAAAAACATCTTCGTCCATCCGGGACCCATCTATGTGATTCCCAGAGTTGACTCGGTCCTTTACCCTATCTCCTACACTTTAGGGACCTTTAGGACTAAACCCTCAACTCTCTAGGTCCCAAGCCTACCCGGTCGGTCTTACCTAGGTTATACCATAACTCCTTAGGTCCCGAACCTACCTGGTGAGTCTTACCTAGATTACATCATAACCCTTAGTTCGACCTTCCGCAAGTTGTAGCATGACCCCTTAGGCCTTTAAACCGGTTCTACCCAGACCTTCAAACCTTAAACCGGTAGCCAAAGCCAAGTCCTTAGGATGAACCATTAGGTCCCGAACCTACCGGTCCCAAGCCTACCCGATCTCCTAGATCTCAAACCTACCAACACATACTCATCCTTACCCTATCTAGTCCATAGCTCTCTTATCCTCCTAGGTCCAGCCTCTTAGATCTACCCAGTCTAACCTTTGAACGATCCCTTAGATCCCAAGTCCATGCAAGGCCGCCAAACACCTACCTTATAGGTCTCTATCATATCCGATTCACACCTTAGGTCTCAACTCCTAAACCCTTCAGATCACAAAACTGTCTACCCTCTAAGTCTATAACCTTAGAGCTCGTCCCTTAGAACTTTAGTTCCCAAGCCTTCTTGGTCTGACCAACTAAATCCATGTTATCCATACTTCTTGGGTCTAAACCCCTCTACAAACCTAGTGTCACCCATTAGCCGCGAGAGACTACCTAGCCTGACCTTCACCCTTAGGTCTCCACCTACTTAATCCAAGTCGAGTCCAAACCTCGAACCTACGGGATCCTCTCCTCAAACTCCATGGATCTCAAACATCGCTCCCCCCAACGAGCCTAAACCTCGAACCTGCTCAAGCACATAGGATCTCTGCTACCGCGCCATGCCATAGACCCGTCCGGTCAGAACTCATGCGCTTAACACCTTGGGGTCCCATCCCTAGCCTACCTTCACAATCGCCGAACGAGCTTGGTCACGCACAATGACCTCTAAGACAAACTTAGGTCCTAAGCATACCAATCCAACTTAGGCACCTATTGTACTCGAGCAAGTCTTGGACACTCAATCCCTTTACCTAAAAGCGCCAACATGGTCACATGTCCAGACCCATTTCTCGCACATGGCTCACACTAGCATACCTTAGAGCCCAAACCCGACATGCATATTAGGTACTAGGATCATCCAATCCCAATCCATTTCTCCTTGGCCGCCTCAATCCTGCTTGGTCCTAATCCATAACGCGGTTTCTCTAGACAAAGACTTACCCGCTTGAAAGCCTTATGTCCCAACGCACCCTGCCTAGCCTTCGATCTCCTAGATCTCACGCCTACCATTCCATTAGGACCCCGTCTCCTTAACACATGTCTGAGTCTTACCCTAGCTTAACCCTAGAACTTTAGCCTAGGTCTAATCTATCGAGCCTATCCAGCCACGAGGTATCAAGCTCATTTGCCCCAAAACCGCAACACTCTTAGACCTCAAACTTGCTCGGTCTAAACAAGAAAAACCTTCAAATGCTTTCGGTCTCCAAACCCTAGCCTTAAACCTAGGTAAACACATTCTCTAAACCCTAGCCTCAAGCTAGGTAGTCATATCATTCTCTCTGAACCCTAGCCTCAAGCCTAGGTAATTACATCCTTCCTAAACCCTAGCCCCGAGCCTAGGTAGTTACATCCCTTCCAACCCTAGCTTAGAGCCTAGGTATTTATACCCTTTCCTAAACCCTAGCCTTGATCCTAAGTAGTCACGTATCCTCTCTAAACCCTAGCCTCAGCCTAGGTAGTCATATCATTCTCTCTGAACCCTAGCCTTAAGCCTAGGTAATTACATCCTTTTAAACCCTAGCCTAAAGCCTAGGAAGTTACATCCTTCTTAAACCCTAGCCTTGATCCTAGGTAGCTACACCCTTCCTAAACCCTAGCCTTGATCCTAGGTAGTCACATATCTTATCTAAACCCTAGCCTTAAGCCTAAGAAACCACAACATCCCCTTTAATCCTAGCCCAAATTCTAGGGAATTTCCAAGCCCCGTATGCAACTCATTTCTAAATTCCCGAAACCCTAGTCTCGAAACCTAGGAAATTTACAATCTCAATTCTCCGTTTTATTGAACCCTGGTCCAAAACCTAGGATAATAATGCCCTGTCCAAAACTCAATCAAACCTAGCCTCAAGCCTAGGAATCCGCATTCGCTCTAAACCCTAGCCTCGAGCCTAGGTAGTCGCATTCGCTCTAAACCCTACCTCGAGCCTATGTAGTCGCATTCGCTCCAAACCCTAGCCTCAGCTTAGGTAGTCGCACTCTTTCTAAACCTAGCCTCGAGCCTAGGTAGTCGCATTCGCTCTAACCCTAGCCTCAAGCTTAGGTAGTCGCACTCTTTCTAAACCCTAGCCTTGAGCCTAGGTAGTCGCATTCGCTCTAAAC